>OX235276.1:79531958-80131958 GCA_944472155.2 Trichobilharzia szidati | reverse complement strand
GATTCAGATGAGTAGTTGTATAAGTTGTATAACACTCACATCAACCAGTAGAACTTGCTAGCCAGATTGAAGTAGTCGTAACTCCAGACGGTCGTTGTGTTTGTTTGGAGCTGAGCTCATCAGAAAGTTCTTCACCGTCTGATTGAGTTCACAGAACCAAAATAATGAACTAAACGAAGCACTAGGAACATTAAACTAGTTACTAACTGGTGTTCAATCAAAGCAGCCAATACAGTTGTACAGAAGGTCAACTGTGTGCCCGAATAGTACAGTGGAAACGTCTATCTCTGACTGTAGCACTGGTCGACGCGGGTTCGAGTCTCAGGAGGAACATGAATTCCTTCAAGGTTGCAGAATATGTCTTGCTGACTGGTGAGTGTCAGTAAGCACGAAACCTAGATCCCCAAAGCTTCCTTTGGTCGATTGTCTCCAACCATTTAATATCAACAAATCAAAGTGTACCGTTATGGAGAGTCACTCAGAATGGTGGCCACATTGCAAACACGACTGACTGATAGAATTCACTCTGCACCAAACAAAGGACTAGACACATTACACTGACCTGACCTTTATTATATTATTATCATAATTGTTCCCTTGGGTTTCTAGTGGAACATAGGGCTTCAACTGCACGTCTTCACTTGTTTCTATCTTCTGCTGTACTTTTCACTTGCATTCATGTTAGTCCACACTGTTTCAGCTCTTCTTCACACGATCTCCTCCATGTCACCCTTAGAGGTCCAACTCGCCGCTTCCCTTTCGGGTTCCACTTGAGCACTGGCCTGACGCACGATGTCACCCAGCGAGTGGCCTCCTCAGCGAGTGTCCAATCCATCTCCACTTTCTTCTGCATATTTGTTGGGCGATTGTTTCTTGCTTTGTTTGTTCCCATAGTTTCTTGTTGGTGATTCTTTCCGGCCATCTAATCTTGAGTATAGAACGATGAGAGCTGTTGATAAATGTCTGCAACAGGCTGTTGGAAATATTCTTTGTGACCCGCCAAGTTTCTGATCCGTATAGAAAAACTGACTTGACATTTGTATTGAAAATCCGAATTTTGTTGTTGATGGTGAGTGACGAAGATTTCCAGATTGGTTTCAGGTTGATGAATGTGTTTCTCGCCTTCCCGATTCTCGATTTGACATCCTCGTCCGTTCCTCCTGTGGTTGAGACAATGCTCCCTAAATAAGTGAAAGAAGTAACCTCTTTCAAATCCCTCCCATTGATGGTGATTGGCATTGGATGTTGCTGCTGCTGTTGTTGTTGGTTGGTTATTTTCATAACCTCCGTCTTGTCTATGTTCACCTGCAGTCCTGTCTTTGCTGCTTCTTCGACCATTTTGTCGGTTTTTGCTTGTAAGTTTCCGATTTTTTGTGACATTTAATCTATACTAAAGTCAAGTTTTTGGTTTATAGGTCATGTAAACAACGAATGATAAGGTTTATAGTCTCAGTAGCCTTAGTGTTGTTTCTTAAGGGGTTGATTTTGCCGGCCTTATACAGATTCTAGCTTCTTTTCCAGACTAATGACTGTCTGGTAAACTAAGACACGTGTAGGAGTGCGTTGGCCTGGAGTTGAACCCTGGATGACGATCATGGTTGTCCAACATTCTAAATATTGGACCATTGACATATATATATGCATTGCAGTTGTGCTTAAATCACTGGGCTACCTGAATTCCAGTGCAACATATTGCATCAAATCTGTCTGTCTCATTCTGTTTTCATTAATGGATTATAGGCCAAGTTAAACCTTAAGCACCGCTAAATACCAGTGGAGTAGAGCCACACCAGTGACCTTGAAACGCACACTAACCAAGTTAGCGTCACCAATAAAATAAATGCTCATCGAAATGTTATGCTGTTAAATGGGATATCTGGGAAGTTTCAGCTTAGGTTTGGGAAAGATCAAGTTACGCTTTAAGCCAAGGTCAAGTTAACCCAGTAAAGGTGACATTAGGGTTGATTCCAGTTAGATTACACTTAGTTTAGGGATGTTTTCACGTTAGGGTTAGGTTTAGGAAAGATTAGGGTTACTGTTAGGGTTTGATGACCTAAATAATTACACGCATAGAATGTGGTTAAATTACTCTGTTGATATAAGAATAGAACTTTTGCACTGTGGTAAAGTATAATTCCATTGCGGGTGAAATTTATTTTGATAAAGTCTCATAGTGTGTGTTGTGGAGTTATATCTACTGATGACGTTTCGAGCACAATTTATTGCCCTGTAAATATTACTGTATAACAGTGTGAAACTGTATCAAAATAAATTTTGCCCGCAATGGAGTTATGATTATGAACAATAAATTTTGTTCGAAACGTCATCCAGTAAATAATACTGATTCACTGTGTGATATACCTAATAAACAAACTAATATGGAGTTATACTCTGTTGATCCTCATACTTAAAACTGAGAGCTATTATTATCACATGTGAGAGCAAAGTATCCTCTGTAACACTTTTCCACGCCTTTATGCAACTTTTTCATAAATATATGCATTCCATACACAAAAATGCCTCCTTCACGTGATTGGTGCGTTCGAGGTCATTCGCTGATTGGTAGTTAGTGCTGCTTAAAGTTTAACTTTGCCGGATTATGTTGCTGGCTTGTACGATGTAATCACGGATGTTTTCAACCAAATTATCAACAGTAAACCTGGGTCCCAGCATAAAGTAGTATATCATCATTTCTAACAAATATTGTGATTTAGTATGTGTGATCAATTCATCATCTCACTTCATTGTCTCACCTTCGTCTTTGTCAGATCACTAACCAATCAGAATAGACATTCCCATCCAATAAGAATATTCCATTCACACGGGTGTGAGCCAATTGTATTGTTGTGATAAATTAAATATATAAATATGATGTTTTGTCTCCTAATAGATGTGTAGTACAATACAATACAAGACAATATCTTACAGTCACAGGCCAGCCTTTGTCTTTTGATATTTTCGTGGCTCAGTGAATCGGAAGGTATAAGGGACAAATAGGCATTTTAGCGTACCGGTCGTGTTCATTACTGTTATAGTAATTAACAGGCGCAGATATAACAAAGTAGCGACGGGGGTTATTCAGTTCATTTTAGTTATAGTAGTGTCACTGTGTTAAATCAAATAAACTTAGCTCGATAACTCTAAACTTGACCGATTCATAGCAAACGGACGGAATGACCTTGAGCAACCAATTAGAGTAACCCATGCTAAATATGCGGAAAGGTAGATGCAGTACATGAATAATGTTGCGAATTCCATCGAGAGGTATTATTTGAGTACTGTTAGGATAATAGGCTCATAGGAAGCTTGTAGATGTGGACAATTAATGTCTTTACAGAATTATGCAGCCAGTGTTGATGAATGTGTGTTTGTATGTCCGGGCAGCTGTTACAGAGAAATCTGTCCTAGAAGATATGTCGTTCCTTTTTTTTTATAGGTTCAGGGGTGCTGTACAGCACTAAATGGGTCGCAAAACAGAATAATACACAGTTATTTAGATGAACTTATGTACAGAAACAAGTTCACACTATCACTTTGAAGACTGTCATAACGAATAAGGAGGTTTCCTTGGGGCACGTACGAGAAAGTTATCCCGTTTGACAACTTTTGAACACACTCACTTTGATGTCTGTAGAAGAGCCTTTTAAATAACGCGCATTTTACGAAGGGCTCATCTGACTGGTTGATCAGGGTCATTACGTGCGTCTACTTGGGTCCTTGGTTTGGGTAGCTGATGTTAAGAGTCACCCTTATCTCATGGGGATAAGATTTATCAACCTACCTAACTAGTAATATCTTAGCTTGAAACTTTAAGATTGTTCGTTAACTAGTACGAAAGAAGGCTTAAAATGAAATCACAGCCTGCTCGGATGTATATTTTGCCACTGGATAGCTTCCCCGTAGGCATATTCCCTCGTGAGATTTTGAAATAATAGACCGATAAAAAAGCAATAACCCAATCACTCAAATAAGAAACTGTGTACAGACATTGGTTAAAACAGGCCAAACACACTGTATCACTGCGGTGGGTTCTCTGGAGAAAGAAGGAATAATACCTCCTAACCGTCTTCGAAAAGAATGCATATCCACACGATTTCATCAAAAAGTGTTTAAACCCAAGGCGTAATACCAACAAGAAACCATCATCGAAGACCAGAAAAAAATTTCACTCTACCAAATATGAAGAAAATATCTCTGAAATAAATAAAAGCTAGAATATTAAAACCGTTTGAAATAAATATAGCACAAATAGCCACCAGCCAGATAGTCACCATAATCACTTCAAACGATATTGTGCAAACCAAAAGATTCATCCAACAGAAAAAGAAGATAAAATTAATGGCATTTACAAAATAAACCTTATGAACTGTGATAAACATTACATCCGTCAAAGTGGGCATCCCCTTCGAATCCAAATCAAAGAACATAAATTAGCGGCAGAAAGACACTACATGTTTTCTTTCATATCAATGCATGTAAATAATTACCGACACAGATTTCATTGGGATAGTGTAGAAATTCTAAATAGAGGAAACACCAGACAGTAATGTCAAGGGAATTTCTAAAAGCCTGGTACCCAAATGAATCAACAATTAACAAACACATTACAATGAACTAAATTTACCCGCCAATAAAAAGTAAACCACACGACAAGAAGACAATGAAGCAGTATCAATAGAGACTTAAATTAAGAATCAATCACGACAATGGCGGTCAAGACATACGAATAAGTGTCATTGATTACAGACTTCTTCCAATAAGTTCATTTTTAAGACCAAAACCTGTGCTGAAGCGATGTTGTCTAGATGAAGCTTGATAAAAGCTTCGGAATTAAATCAACCAGCTTTAGAGAACATAACTAAATTGAAGGCATATTCACTACTGACTATACTCCGAATGACATTTATCTTGTATTTTGGATGTATTCACTCTTTTTTTTCTTTACATCTCTTCATTTTCGTTTATTTCATGTCACGCATGTTTTCGTTAACCATCCATCATGTTGTATGTGTGTGTATGTGTGTAACAATCAGTCCTATTGTTCATCATTACAACTGAATTTTGAAAGTTGTATTATGTCCAAGTTAATTAGCCACAAATCTGATGATGCTATAAGTATAAAACTTGGGCACTGTGGTGGTAGAGTATAACTCTATCATAGGTAAGAATTTATTTTGATAAGTCACACAGTGTTATACAGTAATATCTACTGATGAAGACGTTTCGAGCACAAACTAAATGTTCATGATCATATCAAGTCACTCACACAACTTTTTACCTCATTTATATACATGGGCGAAATTGATGATTAGACATTTGAATAAAAATCAACCAATATAGGATAGTGTACATTCAGAAATAATAATACGACTGTTATTGATCAAATACAATCAGATGGTAAATAAGACGAGTGTTTTTATAGTCAAAATAAGTAACTTGTTAGAATGCTATGATGCATGTGAATTGAAATAGAATTTTAAGATTATTTATTATCCTCCTCTGATTTGACTGACTGGTGGTAATAATATCTTCCATATTTCTGCTATTTGCGATGAGTCATTTCTGTTGCATGTGTTGGCTGTGTTGACTACTCGATGAACCAGGCAGGAGTCAGTAATCAATCTCTCTCCACCTACATCTTATTTCCCATCTGATTGTATTTGATTGATAACACTCATATTATTATTTCTGAATGTACGTTATCTTATGTTGATTTTACTCAAATGTCTAATCAATTCCACTCATATATATAAATGAAGGAAAAAAGTTGTGTGAGTGACTTGATATGATCGTGAGCATTTAGTTTGTGCTCGAAACGTCTTCATCAGTAGATATTACTGTATAACAACACTGTGTGATTTATCAAAACAAAATCTTATCTATAATCAAGTAAAAGGGAAATATTGAAGGTCAAGATAACAATAAAGATCACTGAACCAAACAACAGAGGTAATAGTGTGATGATAGCTGGCTGCTAGGGAAATTGGTAGACAGTAATTTGCGTGAATATTTACGTCCTTAATGATGGTCTTTGGAAAAATAAGCACAAAGAGTGATTCAACAACCAACCACAGCAGACTTTGCGTAGGCGTATACATTTGGCATTTAGATGATCTGACATTCAAGAAACAGCCACAAAGAGATGAAAGATTAACTTTCAGCGAGAAACAACCAATCAGAAGACTGTGTTCTTTCTGCTAACAATAATCTATAATAATGTACATGAAAATCTATAAATATGTGTTGATTTCATTAATAAACTATCTGTTGCCTAGCCCCTATCTTCTGGTGTTACAATAGTAAATCTACCCTGGCTGATATCAAAACAAAGTTTACCAAGGAAGGCGGTTTAGTGTGATGACGAATTGTTGCTTTGATCGCACGAACGTGGTTTAAACTTTCTAATTGCCAGCTAGAGCTTCCACAAACTCTAGGATACGCCCCAAACACGTTTTATACATAGGTTTAAAAGATCTGTTAACGTCATTTTTATGTCGTGTCTCCTCTGTAATATGTTTCGCAGTAAGGGAGATTCTATTTACTTCTCGACCTGAAGCATTTACTTGCAGAGATCGATGAGTCCTACCTATGTATGTGTGTCCACATGTACATTCAAAAAGGCAGATACAGTGAGAGGTGAAATCATTTTCCGCAAATTCAAAGGGCTTTAAATGGATATATTGGCTTTGATATGATTATGAGCAATAGTTTGTGCTCGAAACGTCACCAGTTAATATAACTGTACAACACTGTCTGATGATGATGTTGATATAAGTATATATGCATATGCACGATGTAAGTGATGTCATTTTAATTCACTGTTCATTCTCTTCTATTTCCATTTTCTTTATGGGTGAATCAATCGATTGTTTTTCATCGAATGCTTGTATATAACTTCTAGATTCCGATTTTAAAAACCGGATGTATGGCCTTTCGAAGATACACAAAAACAAGTCTCCCTGAGATCTATACTTTCGATGATCAACTCGCCCCAACATAAGGTGGCACGTTGGTTTGCGGAGAAGTTGGAACCTATTCATCAATGGCTAGGGGTGCACACTATGAAAGACTCATTACACTTCTCTGAGAGTGTGAACCACATGAACGTTTTAAATATGTTCATGGTGTCATTTGATGTAACCTCCTTGTTTACAATGATTCCAATCAACGAAACCATTGAGATCATTTGTCAGCAGTCTGATCTTCTCCCACTCACAGGGTTGGAATTCAAACGCCTACTGCTAATGTGTACCATGCATGGATGTGCAATTCCAATTTAACAACACTCTTTAACGCCAAAATAGATGGTGTAGCTATGGGCAGTCCACTTAGCCCTGTTATAGCAGATTTATATTCATGTCCAACCTTGAAAGAACAAAGTTGAAGCATGCAATCGACAAAACAGCTTCCTACTGTCGATATGTTGATGACATTTATAGTGTGCAACAATGAAAGTCATGCTTCACACTTACTCGGATTATTCAATGATGCACACACCAATATTGACTTCACTATGGAACACGAAAGTGATGGAAAGTTTCACTTCCTCAACGTCGCCTTGGAATGACTAAAAAAGGTGGTTTTCAAAATTCAATTCATCCAAAGTCAACATGGAAAGGACAATACTTACATTTAAACAGCTTTTGTCCAAATAGCTTTAAACGCGAACTAGTCAAGACTCTGTACTATAGAGCGAGGGGAATATGCTCTACAGAGAAATTAGAGGAAGAATTTGAGTTTCTTCAAAAGATATTGAAGAGTAATGGGTACCATCAAAGGTTCATCAACAAGTATAGAAGATCTGAAGTCACAAATGTAAAACAAATCACAGTAAGAAAAAAAGCCAATCTACTTTCAGCTTGATTATACAGGTGAAAGTATTGCAGCGATGATCAACAGAAAGCTGCGTACATCACTAGCCATAGCCTATCCTGCAGCTAAGCTCGTTCCCGTCTATCGAACAACTTGCTCTTCTCTGGTGCAATCAAAAATCGATAGATATCCTTCTCATGTTAACTCCAACTGTATATACAAATTTACATGTATCTACACTGGAAGGACAGAAAGAAGAGCATATCTACGATTTTCTGAACATTCACCATAAAGCTTACGTCTAAAGTGAACAAATGCTTTAAACAGTGACATCGCCAGGCATCTCCTCGACACGGGTCATGAGGTGGACGTCGAAAAGTCGTTGAAAATTATCAATAGGCAGAAGAGCTCAATTCTATTTAAGTTTGCTAAAGCCATTTCCATCAAGCGCCTGAAACCTGATTTATGCGTCCAGAAAGAAGCGGTTATCAGTCTTTTTTTGCCAACCTGGTAACTGGATATTTTTCATCCGAATGCGAGATGCTGAAAAGTTTCCATTGTGAATGATTATTATTGTTCGGAATAGTGTTTAATATTGCGTATATATATATATATATATATATATATATGTATATATTATTAGCGTATGCGTATACTGATCGATTGACTTTTGTTTAAAATGAACTCTGTGCAAGTATGTTAAAATTGTTTTTGTAAATACATTTAATAATGTCTGTGCCCTGTAAGCAGCTGACGAGAAGGCAAAGAAATAAAAGATGGTACCACTTTATTCTGCTAAAACTGTAGTTCTTGCTTTGTTCAAATTCATTAAGGGAAATAAATATATGAAATGTTGGGTCAGTCGGTTCTTCCATATACCGGTCAGAAACTTGCACTGCGCGTCACGAAAAGGATTTCCAACAGACCAGTTACAGACTTTTATCAATAGCTGCCACCTTCACTGACTGGCTCCATACTGAAGATCAAGTGGCCAGCAAACCAGCCAGCCGGCCGGTCAGAAAGAATTAGCAACAAGAAACTCTGGCGATGAACAGACCAACAGGTGAGAGCAGATTACTCAACATATTTTTTTTATTACAGCTTGATTCCACACTGTATTTTCAGTACACGTATGGAATTTTCATCATGGATATCGGTAGCCCAAATTTTGCAGGCCGACCATAGATATCGGGTGTGCGCCTGCAGGGGATCGAACCCCGGAACATGTGCATGATCGGCGACAGTCCTAACCACTGTGCCACCGACGCACATATAAGAGAAAATGGAGGTGGATTGGATGTACATTGAGGAGACCGTCGAAAGACATCGCGCAACAGGCTAGACCTCAAGTGGAATCCCAATGGGAAGCAACGAGTGGGTCGTCTGTGCGAGAGTGACATGGAGCAGATCGTGTGGTGACGAGGAGTTGAGAGACTATGAGTAATCGAGAAACCAGCTGAAGTGGACACTAACAAATAGAACAAAGTGCAGATGTGTTCTTGGAGGCCTATGTTCCATCTGAAACCCAAGGGAATAATAAATAATATCACGTGACACATCCTGTTCGATCTTATGCAAAGTCCAGTCCCATTATGAAATGTTTCTTTCGTCTCCTTTGATGAATTCACACTGCAAGATCTTGACATTGTAGAATTATTTATGCCTTATGTCACACAAACTTGATGATCGATAGACGAAAATCAACAGGTTGACAGTGAAAGCAGCGAAAACATGATTTCAGGTGAAAATATGCAAAACAGAGATGATGAAGATACCTCACCAGCGACGACAACAACAAGGGTCATTCCTCAATACAAACGAAGAAATCTGAATGAATTCACCTGTTTCATCTATCTAGACTGCATTTCCTGGACTACAGGTAGCACAGATATAGGAATTGGAGACAGGATAGTTAAAGCAAGACAGATCTTGATTATTTTGGAACCAATGTGGAAATCTGCTGCACTCAGCATCCAGAATAAAATCAGAATCTTCAACAATAATTCCGAATGATTTATTGGTTCTATGTGGTTTAGACGTTTCATGCATCACGGAAAGCATTTTCACACATTTATTCCCCTTAATGAATTTGAACAAAGCAAGAACTACAGTTTTAGCAGAATAAAGTGGTACCATCTTTTATTTCTTTGCCTTCTCGTCAGCTGCTTACAGGGCACAGACATTATTAAATGTATTTACAAAAACAATTTTAACATACTTGCACAGAGTTCATTTTAAACAAAAGTCAATCGATCAGTATACGCATACGCTAATAATATATACATATATATATATACGCAATATTAAACACTATTCCGAACAATAATAATCATTCACAATGGAAACTTTTCAGCATCTCGCATTCGGATGAAAAATATCCAGTTACCAGGTTGGCAAAAAAAGACTGATAACCGCTTCTTTCTGGACGCATAAATCAGGTTTCAGGCGCTTGATGGAAATGGCTTTAGCAAACTTAAATAGAATTGAGCTCTTCTGCCTATTGATAATTTTCAACGACTTTTCGACGTCCACCTCATGACCCGTGTCGAGGAGATGCCTGGCGATGTCACTGTTTAAAGCATTTGTTCACTTTAGACGTAAGCTTTATGGTGAATGTTCAGAAAATCGTAGATATGCTCTTCTTTCTGTCCTTCCAGTGTAGATACATGTAAATTTGTATATACAGTTGGAGTTAACATGAGAAGGATATCTATCGATTTTTGATTGCACCAGAGAAGAGCAAGTTGTTCGATAGACGGGAACGAGCTTAGCTGCAGGATAGGCTATGGCTAGTGATGTACGCAGCTTTCTGTTGATCATCGCTGCAATACTTTCACCTGTATAATCAAGCTGAAAGTAGATTGGCTTTTTTTCTTACTGTGATTTGTTTTACATTTGTGACTTCAGATCTTCTATACTTGTTGATGAACCTTTGATGGTACCCATTACTCTTCAATATCTTTTGAAGAAACTCAAATTCTTCCTCTAATTTCTCTGTAGAGCATATTCCCCTCGCTCTATAGTACAGAGTCTTGACTAGTTCGCGTTTAAAGCTATTTGGACAAAAGCTGTTTAAATGTAAGTATTGTCCTTTCCATTTGGGCTTCCGATAAATTGACTTTTGACTTTTTCAACAATCCGATACTTAACTTGATCAACAGTTGACTGTCTACGGTAGATTCTATAGATCACATATTCGGAAACATTTATTTCTCGATTGAAATTTAAAATGAAGCAGCCAAAATATAAGCAATAAAACTCTGATAACGAACGAACCAACAACCTGTTGCCTGAAAAATATGCGTAATGAAACAGAGATGGACTGGACATATGTTGAGGAGCCCGTTGACTAGCATCTAGTGAAATGTCCTCGAGTGGAACCGTGATGGGATAGGGCAAGCTGGGTTTCTGGGAGTGAAATGGAGGAGATGGTATGAGGAGGAAATGATGGCTAGAACTAGCAAAAAGAACTGAGTACACATATATTTATTATTGTTCCTTCGGGTTCCAAATGGAACATATGGCTTCTGCAAAACATTTTAATTATTTTTTATTTTTATTTTTATTACAGCTTGATGCCACACCGTATTTTCAGTACACGTATGGAATTTTCATCATGGATATCGGTAGCCCAAATTTTGCAGGCCGACCATAGATATCGGGTGTGCGCCTGCAGGGGATCGAACCCCGGAACATGTGCATGATCGGCGACAGTCCTAACCACTGTGCCACTGACGCACATCTCCACTTTGTTCTATTTTCTGTTGTCCTCTTTAGCTCGACCCATGATTCCCCAAGATCTCTCATCTCCTCCCCAAACGTTCTCTTCCATAACACCCTAGAATGACTCACTCGTGGTTTCTGATTCGGATTCCACTTAAGCAATGGCCTAGCGCCTGATATCATTCAAAGGTCCCCTCAGCATATGCACAATCCATCTCCACTTTCTCTTAAATATTTGTTGAGCAATTGATTCTTGGTTAGTTTGTTGTCATAGTTCGTTGTTGTTAATCCTTTATGGTCATTTGTTCTTCAGTATTCAGCAAAGGGGGCAGCTGTTGATAAAGGTTTGCAGCTGATTGCTGGAGATACTTTTCGTGACACGCAGTGCAATTTTCTGACCCATATAGAAGAGATAACTTCACATTTGTGACGAAAATGCGAATTTTGTTGTTCATGCTGAGTGGAGAAGATTTTCAAACAGATTTCAGATTGATGAAGGTGTATCTTACCTTACTTATTCTCTGTTTGACACCTTCACCCATCCCACCTGTAGTTGAAACGATGCAGCTCTGGCGGGGTAAGTGAAGGGAGAAACCTCTCTCAAATTTCTTACGTTCTTGTTGAGTGACGGTTGTTATTGTTACCGTTGATGGGTTATATTCATGACCTTTGTCTTCTACGTGTTCACATGAAGTGCTTTCTTCGCTGCTTCTTCAGCCAGTTTGTTGGTTTTCGCCTGTAAATCTTAGAGTTTGTGTGACAGTAAACATAAATTATCCGCAAAACCTATTTCTTCAGTGTGTTCCTGTCTTCTCACTTCCCACTCGCGGAGTGTCGCATAATCCAGTCCACCACAATTAGGAGTATGATCTGTGATATATGTATGGAAACAAAATGTTCGGTCTTCACTGAAACGATGAGTCCTGGATCACAGTTTTAGTAGAAACATCATCACTCGCTGAAGATTGCTGGTACATCCAGATGACTAGTCCCAAACAGAACGAAATCGACATCCTGGATTTCACCTCTAGTCAGTGTTCATTACGTCATGGTATCATGTCGATTCTCAGACGTCGTAATAGGAGCCAAAATATCCACACAGGACAATCATCCCGGTTCAGTATAATCAATCAAAGGGAAATACTACATCAAGTGCTTTTCTGCAGGGATTTGATTGGTTACAGGATTGATGAAGAGCTGACATTATTTAAAGAACCATCGGATAACCTGGAAGTACTGGACAGCTATTTTCGTCCTGTTTGGGACTCTTCATCAACACGCACCCACCAACGTTTGAATCCAGGACCTTCTGGTTACGAGGCGATTCGTAGACCATTAAGCTACTGTGCCCCAACCGAAGAGTCTATGAATTCCAACTTCTACCAATTCGTGGTATTTATTTACTGCAACCACCAACTAATTCAGTAATTAACTTAAAACAAATCTCAGAATTTACAGTTCGCAAATTACCCAGTTCTAAGTCAGATTTCATCACAGTTTCTTTTGGAAACCAACATTAACCCAATCAGTATGTGATCTCATCGATACCATAAGTGCTGATAAAGAAAGCAGGCATAAATCCATCAAAACAGCCCCGTATTCTGGCAGCTATCACGTAGAAAGCGGTTGACACTTTCTATTACTGTAACACTTAAGTGATTTATTCAATGTATTCATTGTTAGAGGGTTAGAGACAATCGGTAGAAAGCTTTGCATGACCTAGATTTCGTGACTACTGGAGCTCACCAGTCACCAAGGAGTATCTGCAATCTTCAAGGAACTCAAGTCCCTCCTGAGGTTCTAACCTGAGTCACCAATTGTTGCAGTCAGAGAAAGACGTTACCACTTAGCTATTTGGGCTGACAACTCACCTCCTATAGGACTGCAGTGGATACTTTCAACGGATAGTAGGTAGTGAATAATGGTGTGCGTCTAGTCTGAACCGAAAGATGCACTAGATGTATAACATTCTTTGCTCTCTAGTGACTAATTCATATATCCATTCCTACAAGAGGTCAGTCGCCAGCCGCAATAGCTCAGCGGTAACGTCTCTGAATGGAGCACTTGATGGTGCGGATTCGAATCTCAGAGATGGCATGAAAATCTTCAACGGTGTAGACACGCCTTGTCAACAAGAACCAACAAGCACGAAACTTTGGTTCTCAGCTTTTTGTCAACTGCCTTCATCTCTCTAAAAACATTTCAGACTGCATCGTGATGGTGGGCCATTTAGAATCGTGACCATATTGCAAAGTTGACTGACAGAATTCACTCTGCACCAAAACAAGGACTGGACGCATGACATTAGTTACTACCTAGCGTCCAATCAAAGTGTGGTGAGAGTTGTCTGCGAGCCAATATTGGTAGACAGCAATTTACGTCAATGATTGCGTCCCAAATCTTGGTCATGAGAGAAGAACAAGAATAGAGACTAACTCAACAACTAATCGCAGCAGACTTGGCGTGGGCGGATACGATTAGCAGATATATCAATGGGGTGTCTAAGAAACGGCAAGGAAGAGATGATAGAATAACCTTCAGCAGGAAAACAACCAATCTGAAGACGTTACCTCTCTGCTAACAGTAACGATAATAATAATGTACATAAAAATCTATAAATATCTGTTGCCTGGCCCTTGTCTTCTGTTGTTACAAAAGATGCATTCATAGCTGGCCAGCTATAAAAACACCGGACCATTAGCAAGTACTACTGACTGATATGACTAGTGTCCAACTACTCAAGTCTATCAATCATAAGCAAAAAACGTCAAGCATCTGTGCATATTATCATGCTGATTATCTATGGTATCAAGAAGGTCACATATTGTGATTTGAATGATTTCGGAAACTGTAATAAAATCCCACTATGAACTGCGAATTTGATTTATGGTGTTGTAACGACAGAAGACAAGGGCCAGGTAACAGATCATTTATTGAGAAAATCAACAGATATTTATAGATTTTTAGGTACATTATTGTCAGTGAACAGTTGACGTCTTCTGATTAGCTGTCTTCTTGCTGAAGGTTATTCTGTCGTCTCTTTGTGACCGTTTCTCAGAAAGTTGAGCCATATATCTGTGAATCAAGTTTCCACACTTTAACTCAGCTGTGATTGGTTGTTGATTTTCTCAAGGGTTGCGCTTTGTTATTGTTTTTTTTTCATGACCCCTATTTGGGCAACACCACCAACAGTAACAACAACAAAAGACAACAATCAGCATAAATGGAAGGAACCTGAAAGAAACAACCTCCTTTATCTACCTGGGAAGCATCGTTTCAACTACAGGCGGAACTGACGAGGATTTCAAAGCAAGAATCGGAAAAGCAAGACAAACTTTCACTACTCTCAAGTCTGTGTGGAGGTCAACAGCACTCAGCATGGAAATGAAAATAAGATCCGGATTTTCAACTCCAATGTGAAGTCAGTGTTACTATACGGATCAGAGACTTGGCGCGTCATACCCAGAAAGTTCTACTCGTTGATGTGGGTCTTATATGACTACTCACTTCATTCAGTCAGTAGTATATGAATTTATGCATTTATTTGTAATTAGATGAATTCAGTTAAATAAAGTCAACTCCACAGGCTTTCGTTGAAAAAGTTATAATTATATGGTTTAAAAAATTAAAAATATATATAGATTCATAATATCTTAAACGCATTAGCCTTTCTGGTCAGATTTTCAATAAAATCGTATCTCATTTATTGATTACATTGTCTAATCCATTCGCATCAAGTACATGCAAAGAATCATTGAAGCCTAAACATGCTTGTCAAAATCGATAGTTGTTTAGTAGTAGTATTTTTTATATGCTAGAAGTCAATCAATCGATCGGTACAAAGCGTTCATCTTTTTATTTATTCGCATCACTAAGGGTATATATGTATGTAATCTTAAAAGGACTCATTCATATTCTGTCCAAAATTCATGTCTTCATCACTCAACTGTGAAGATTGACTACATGATGTGAAAGAGAGATGATTATGTGATACAGTAATCAGTTTATTGATTTCATCTGAGTAACACGGTCAGATCAGACAAATTTGGTTAACAAGATCTAGCAAGTGATGCGTATAGACGTGTGTGTGTGTGTATCTTAGCCGATGTATGGTTGGTTTGGAAAAGAGCTACGAGTGGTCATACCAAAACCTGGTATCACTCTACGAAGCCTTTGATTGTTAGTTTCAGCTAGCCACTTAAGGTGGTCTAGACTGCTTGACTGGTCGGTGTCTTTGGGTTGCTCAGATCCAATAGCTTGAAATTGTTGGTGATATAGCTCAACATCGTTCTAAAAGCGTCCACTCGTTGTGATCTCCTGTATCCATTGAACCCTCCAGTCTTCCATGTTACTACTCTTCCTGGTAAACATTTCTGCTAATTAGAGTTCCTCTGAATCTCTTCCTCCTCTCCTTTCTGTTTGTTTGTGTGGTATATGAATTGTGGTAACTTGAGGTGCTGTGCGAAACTATGTCAGTATATATATATATATTGCTTTTTAGGATGGTAGGTCTCTCCCATGCTATTTCATGATTGTGTGTTGGTGCATGTATTGCGATTTCTGACTTTGCCTCTCAACTGTTCATCTTCTTGGGGGCAATCAGAACACTAAGACTCATCCTCCAACTAGCCGCTAAGAAAGACGTATATATCAAGCTAACCTTTATGGGGGATCATAACAGCTTGACAACTAGACAAACATTGAACGTTACTGTGGTTAAAAAGATTTTTTATGCAGCTAATATCACAACAATTGAAAATGTGAAGCCAATATATCCATATAAGCCCTTTGAACATGCGGAAAATGATGTCATCTCTCATTGTATCTGCCATTTTGAATGTACATGTGGACACACATACATAGGGAGGACTCATCGATCTCTGCAAGTAAATGCTTCAGATCGAGAAGTAAATAGAATCTCCCCTACTGCGAAACATATTACAGAGGAGACACGACATAAAAATGACGTTAACAGATCTTTTAAACCTATGTATAAAACGTGTTTGGGGTGTATCCTAGAGTTTGTGGAAGCCCTAGCTGGCAATTAGAAAGTTTAAACCACCTTTATGCATCCGAAGCAACAATTCGTCATCACACTAAACCGCCTTCCTTGGTAAACTTTGTTTTGATATCAGCCAGGGTAGATTTACTATTGTAACAACAGAAGACAAGGGCCAGGCAACAGATCGTTTATTAATGAAATCAACACATATTTGTAAATTTTCATGTACATTATTATAGATTATTGTTAGCAGAAAAACCACAGTCTTCTGATTGGTTGTTTCTCACTGAAAGTTAATCTTTCATCTCTTTGTGGCTGTTTCTTGAAGGTCAGATCATCTATCTGCTAATTGTATCCACCTACGCAAACAAAGTCTGCTGTGATTGGTTGTTGAGTCAGTCTTTGTTCTTATTTTTCCAAAGACCATTATTAAGGACGTAAATATTCACACAAATTACTGTCTACCAATTTCCCTAGCAGCCAGCTATCACCACACTATTACCTCTGTTATTTGGTTCATGAAATCTTCATTGTTATCTTGACCTTCAATATTTCCCTTTTACTTGATTATAGATAAGATTTTGTTTTGATAAATCACACAGTGTTGTTATACAGTAATATCTACTGATGAAGACGTTTCGAGCACAAACTAAATGCTCACGATCATATCAAGTCACTAACACAACTTTTTACTTCATTTATATATATGAGTGGAATTGATTAGACATTTGAGTAAAATCAACATAAGATAACGTACATTCAGAAATAATAATATGAGTGTTATCAATCAAATACAATCAGATGGGAAATAAGATGTAGGTGGAGAGAGAGATGGATTACTGACTCCTGCCTGGTTCAT
The DNA here is from genome assembly GCA_944472155.2 of Trichobilharzia szidati. Taxonomy (NCBI): domain Eukaryota; kingdom Metazoa; phylum Platyhelminthes; class Trematoda; order Strigeidida; family Schistosomatidae; genus Trichobilharzia; species Trichobilharzia szidati. The sequence continues at coordinate 80,114,562 of OX235276.1, read as the reverse complement.
CGAGTAGTCAACACAGCCAACACATGCACCAGAAATGACTCAATGTAAATACCACAGATATGAAAGATATTATTACCATCAGTCAGTCAAATCAGAGGAGGATAATAAATAATCTTAAAATTCTATTTCAATTCACATACATTATAACATTCTAACAAGTTACTTATTATGACTATAAAAACACTCGTCTTATTTCCCATCTGATTGTATTTGATTGATAACACTCATATTATTATTTCTGAATGTACATTATCTTATGTTGATTTTATTCAAATGTCTAATCATCAATTTTTACCCATGTATATAAATGAAGTAAAAAGTTGTGTGAATGACTCGATATGATCATGAGCATTTAGTTCGTGCTCGAAACGTCTTCATCAGTAGATATTACTGTATAACACAGTGTGATTTATCAAAATAAATTCTTACCTATGATAGAGTTATACTCTACCACCACAGCGCCCAAGTTTTATGCATATATCCTTTTAGCTTGACCTAAATTTATTTTCCCATCTCTTCACTCTTTATTAATTTCATATACAAATTCCCCTGACAAGTCCTTGGTTGATCAAATTGTTTGAAATGTGTTGCTCAAATACACAATTCAAACAAATTACATGTTCTTATTGCTTTGTCTAAATTCATACAGCGAAATAATTGTTTTAAATTTTACATTCAGATAAATTCCCATGTTCAAATAATCCGAATTACTCCCAAATCGACTGGTCTGACCTATGTAGTCGAAATGACCGTCATTGCGGGGTATTTTGTAAATTGAATTATTTTATCTTACTGCGTCCTTTAGCCTACTGCACCTGTTGCTGAGTGATTCCACGTAGAGTCTTAGATGTCCATTTCTTTATATTCTTAAACGGTAGATGCTCTAACTTCTCTCTTATTCATGTTATGGTCAATAGTTCCAATACTAAATTTTTTCTTCTGTTGTGGACGTTTTTGATCTTCCTAATGAGCTTTTTGGAATATTTATTTAGTTAACACCAGTGCTTCTTTTGCCTGTTTCATTTCATTATTTAGTTTTTTTTGTCTGGCCTTGTTGAACATTTAAGAAATACAAATAGAGATTATAATTAGGAAATTAAACAAGAGGTTTTATCTTAATCTCGATTTCTATTACATAACTTCATTTTATTATTGCCTGTACATTTTGATCTCTGACCGCAAGTAATTCTGAACCTCTGATAGGAATCAGCCTAAAATGGTAATCATTTTATGATTCATCATGTGATTCATAGTTTGACCGGATGACTTTAAAGTGTCATCACCTTTTCCTCTTACCTTGATCTTGGTCAAATAACCAACCAATCAGAATGCTTATTTTTCGCCTGCCTTAGATGAATTGCCTACCAATCAGAAGAATCTATTTTCGATGCCCTGGGCAGATTTTATTATGGTAAAATATTGTATAAATATGACATGTTTTACGCAATAAAACTGTATCCTAACAGATACAGGCAAGTCTATGTCTTTTGATAATTACTTGGTTCAGTGAAGCAGAAGGTACTGCGGACGAATAGGTGTATTTAGGAATATCAGTTGAGTTGTTCACTGAGTCAGTATTATTATTATTTATTATTGTTGCCTTCAATTCCTAGAGGAACATAGGGCTTCAGCCGTGCGTCTCCATTGCGTTCGGTTCTCTGCTACAGTCTTCACCTGGCTCCAAGTCAGCTAACACGTTTTCATCTCCTCTTCACATGACCTCATCCTAATCACCCTCTCCATGACGACCAACTCGCCGCTTCCCTTTCGGGTTCCACTCGAGGGTCTGTCTCGTGATGTCACTCGGGGTGATGGTTTGTTTTCTCAGAGTATGGCCAATCCACCTCCATTTCTTCCTGCCTATTTGTTTCACAATTGGTTCCTGGTTGGTTATTTTACTCCTTTACGTTCCTAGTGTAACATAGGGGGCTTCAAGCTAGAGATTTGAAATTTCAGTAGCAGTGGTGCTTATCTTCGAAAGAGATAGAATTGCTAGACTCATGCCAAACCTACTTTCTTAACCAGTCTTATTACCGGCTTAATGAGCTAAAAGTGTGAGTCAACGCGTGGTCTAACCCTGAACCACATGTGTAGTCGGTCGGCGAGCAGTCTACCTCTGTGCCACCGATTCACTAATATCCCTGCCCCCAGAGAGAAGTGAACTCTCGACCCAGTGCTGTAACCACGCATAAATCCACTCAGTTATTTCAGCTAGCGATGAGCTTATTTCAACTGGCGACATGTGTCCATGAAAACCTCTATCTACCTCTCACACACTTTTCTAAGATATATCCTTGGATTTACAGCCCAATCAATGACGTCATCGGGAAGAAAAGTTTCTCGTCACTGTAGCTGTCGTTTTTTTTTCTTGTCCTCTGTGAAAATGTGGAAATAATAAGAATGTTCGTTCCTATTCCTGTAGAAAGTATATGTACTTTGCTAACCCGGATGCTGACTTTTAATTGATTGCGTCATCTCTTTATCAGATGCAAATTTTGATTTATTTTCAACACTCATCACTGATGTCTTCACTTATTAAATGTTATTCTCATGTAGTTCGATTTTAATTCATTATATTTTTCATGTTTGGTTTAGCGATGTTTTCTAGTGAATTACACAGTCTAAAAGTTTATTCCTCTGGCTACCACACCAATACTCTCGATGTTTTTCTTTTTTGAGAAACTTGGATTCTTTACATATTCAATGAAGAAGGTGGACACGTTACATGGATAACCCATCCGTGATAATTAATCAGAAGAGACGACATAGATAAAACTGACAACTAAATGAACAACGTCTTCAACGACGTCAAATTCACTAGAGAAGAGGAATCCGAGGACGAAATCCCATTTCTAGACATACTGTTTGAGGGGAAAATAAGAAACTCAAGTACATAGAAAAGTAACCCATACGGACCAAATACTCAGTTACATCAACACCAATCGAATAACACACAAAGTGGGTGGCATACAGACTCTATTCAAGAGAAACAGGACTCATCGCAGTACTCCCACCTCAAAGGAAACTGATGAAAGATATCTCATGAACGTCTTTCAAAAGAATGGATATCCACGAAACTTCATCAAAAGACATATACCCGAATCGAAGACCCTCAAGGAAAACAGAAAAATATCGCCCTACCATGTAAAAAAGATATTTCGGAAATCCCTGCAAGACTATTCAAAACCTTTAGGAATTAATGTTACACAAAAACCAACAAAATCTCTTCAAAAGAAAAGACACGGAACAATGGACATTTTTAATCAATTAAAATCTCTTCACTCAACCTTGTATCAACCGAAGGACTGAACAGCGAAGTAAGATAAATTACAACGATTACGAAAAACACTACATTGGCCAAAGTGAACGTCCCCTTCGTCTTCGTATCCATGATCATAAACTAGCCGTTAAATTACATGACATCCACTCCCTTATATTACTGCATACAGACAACCACGGACATCAATTCAGCTGGTAAAACGTCCAAGAATGCTAGAGAAAATATTTAGAAGCCTGGTAAATTAGTGAATCGTGAATTAATAGACACATTGTCGTGAACAAAATTTGCCAATCGATAAGAAAGAAATCTCACAAAGGGTGAAACTTCATTTCAAGGAAACAATCATCACCAATAAGAGTAGACTATAGGTTGTGAAAACACACAGAAACAACCAATCATGACGTTCTTGGGGACCAGGAGAGATGACTTGGAAACTCGTGGAGAAATCCAAAAGCTCACTTCATCAAATTGAAGTATGCGTTGAAGATGTTGCCTAGTAGGGCAATGGAAGCTTCGCAAATAAACCATCCATATAGCTTAGACAACACGACTACATCGAAATTATCCACCTGAGTTACAAATCTTTGCCATCATGTTGTAAAAAATTAATACTGATTAGTTTCTTGAAATCAGTAGTAAATTCGGCAACATGACTATTTCATACAATTTTTGTCATCGCAAAATAAAATAATCAGCTGATTGGTAGTCAGATGAATTGATTGACCTTGGACCAGTGTTGTGTTCTCATTGGTGTAAACCAACTGATGGATGTACAAACATATTTTAAATAAATGACTTTCAAATACAACACACTATGTCGGTGATAAAATTATTACTCTTGGTAAGAAAGCTGACAAGAACGAAATGGGAATGAAATTTACTGATATACACCCATCATTCATGTCCACTTGTGAAGAAAAACAAGATGGTAAATTATACTTTCTCGATGTCTATTTAAGAAGAAGAGAAGATGGTTCACTTAAGAGAGACGTCGATAGGAAAACCACTTCTATAGGACAATATACATATTTCTTCAGTTTCATGCCTATTCGATATCAAATGAGCTTGGTCAGAGGCTTTATGAATAAAGCAAGAAAGATCTGTGCTGATGATTCCCTAGGAAATGAATTAGGATACAAAACACGTAGTTCAGCGAGGAGTATCTTTTCGGTGAATTCATTCACTTAACTTTAGAATCCCAATTATGTGTGGTTATTTTTGGCATGTGTTTGTACATTAGGTTTGTCAGACAAAAATTAGTTAGGATTATTGTTTGTGCCATCAAAATGGTTCAAAAATACGGTGAATAACCAAATTTTAACTAGAGGAGGGGGTGAAAATTAGTAAGAGGGTAGTAGTGATGAGTTGCCGATGCATAAAAGAAGTTGAATAAGTGTATCATCGTTACGTGATAACAAGGAGAATTTGATAAGTGAATAGTGGTCAGGATGCACTCAGAAATGAAGGAAAATATGGAATTATGTAGGAATTCTAAAGAGATACTAGAGTTATAAGGAGTTAGAATAACAAGCACACAAAAATCAAGTCAGTATAAATCAACAAGGTCATCACCGTGATAGTAGAGGCGGATGAATGATTTTCTTTTGTTTGCATAACTCTGGCTTTTCCCACTGAATGGCTTAGGCTTCAGCATTACAAAGGATATGAAGGCGTACGTCTTTCGTAGGTTATTCTTCACTTTTAAGACTACTCTGAAGAAGGCGTTTCTTGAAATGGAATGGCTAGTGTTGACAAGATGTTCGATTATTGCACTCCTTATTGTATCGCTACTAGTTGCAATTTGATTACTCATCACATTTTTTGAAACACTATCATGAAGTAAACGATAACCTTAACTAATTTTTATTTTTGACTGACACACCTTATTATTATTATTATTATCAGTGTTTCCTTTAGTTCCTAGAGGAACATAGAGCTTCAGCCGCACGTCTCCATTGCATTCGGTTCTCTGCCAACGTTTTCACCTGGCTCCACGTCTGCTCACATGCTTTCATCTCCTCTTCACATCACCTCCTCCATATTACCCTCGCACTGACAACCAACTTGTAGCTTCCCGTTCGCGTTCCACTAGAGCCTGTCTTGTGATGCCACTTGATGGTTTGTTTTCTCAGAGTATGGCCAGTCCACCTCCATTTCTTCCTGCATATTTGTTGCACAGTCGGTTCCTGCTGAGTTCGTTGGTTCGCTCATTGCCAGAGATCCCTCTCTGTTTCTGATCATTCCTCGCCGACCATCTGATCTTGAGTAGCATTGAGCGAAGAGAGCTATCGGCGAAAGTCTGTGGTTTGTTCGAAGTGCCCTTCGTGACGCTCTGGCCAAGTCTCTGATTCATAAAGTTGCACTGACTGCACATTGGAGTTGAAAATCCGGATCTTACTTTCATTTTCATGCTGAGTGCTGTTGGTCTTTACACTGACTTGAGAGTAATGAGAGCTTGCCTTGCTTTCCCGGTCTTCTCCTTGATATCCTCGTCACTTCCGTCCGCCTGTAGTTGAAACGATGCTTCCCAGGAAGGTAGGTAGGTAAGTAAAGGAGGTTGCTTCTCTCAGATTTCTCCCCATTTATTCTGGCTGATTGCTGTCTGTTGTTGATGTTGCTGTTGCTGTTGTCCAGGAGTCTTCATCACATCTGTTTTCTCTATGTTCACCTGAAGGAAGTCATATCTTCTCTGGATGCTTCTTCTATCGCCAACTTGTTGCTTTTCACTTGCATATCTTCCAGTTTGTGGGAAATCAGATACATATATCATCGGCGAAGTCCAGACTTTCCAAGCTTTTTGCGTATCTCCATTTTATGCCCTTTTCCTCGCTGCCCGCCGCTGTCTGTCGCATTATGCAGTCTACCGCAATCAGGAAAATAATTGGAGTTTGTAGGCAGCCAGCTTGTCTTACTCCTGTCTTCACTTCGAAGGGTTCCATAAATTTCCCGTTGTGGATTACTTGGCATGCAGCATTGTCGTACAGCTGTTGGATGAGACGTATAATTGTCGGTGGAACCCCATAGTAGCGAAGTAGTTGTCAAATCACCTCTTGATTGACGCTGTCAAAGGCCTTTCCAAAGTCAATGAATTAATTAACTAATAATTACGATTGTCTATCCAAGAGAATGAATTCGCCGTAACGAGACTCTTCGCTGAACTACGTGTTTTGTTTTGTTTAATGTCTAGATGGGGATTATTCATAAATTACGATAGATCTAAAATGATCTGGTTTAAATGGAATATTCTAGTAGATTTGTGAGCAGACACATGAGTACTGTGTACGAAATAGAGAAACTAACCACAGTTAAGGAGAAACAGTTGTTTCTGAAGCTGAAATTCAATAGGGACCGGGCTAATGAAGTCATACATCTAAGATTGCCTACAACTATCAAAATGGATTTATACTGCTGCCACTTTTTGCTTGTCATTTTCCAGCTGACTGATTTTGATTGCCCAATTGAAAGATAAGCTACCTAGCTAGCTAGGCTACTTCTCTATACATCTACAAAGTTTAGCTACCCCTGTAGAGAAAGCTACGTAGGACAAACAACTAGACAGCTCAACAAACGCATCATTACTGAGCATCTTCCCTCATGGTTTGGAAAAGATCGATTAGAATCTATGAAAAGCTTTATTTCTGCTTCATTTGATTGATAGTGGTCACCAAGTGAACAGAAAATCGCCTTCAATATCATCTATCACATTCCATTGAACCTTTCGATCAGAATTCGAAGTCGCCTTTTATGCATAACTGAAGCTACGGGATTTCGAAAGAACAATCCTAATCTTTGTGTACAAAAGAGGCGTTTGTTCTACCTCTATCTCTGCCTTGGGCTAGGTAAATCTAATTAAAAATTCCTACCCCTTCTTATCCTTCATTTCTTTAGTACTTTTATGGTATTTATTTAAACTCTGAATATCTATTCACTTCATCTATGGTATTGCGCAACTTTTAATTTTATATGATTTTCATCTGATTTAATCATTGAAATGTTTACAATGTCATACTGTAGTGAGAGCTGTATGAAAGACAAAATTGTAGACAACAATTCACGTCAGTGTTTACGTCCCAAATCATGGTCATGAGAAAAGAACAGGAACAAAGACTAACCTTGTGAAACTCACCAACCTATCACAGCAGACTTAACATGTGCAAATACGATTCGTAGATATATGACTCAACTTTCTAAGAAACGGTCACAAAGAGATAATAGAGTAACCTTCAGAAAGGAAACAACCAATTAGAAGATGTTGCTTCTCTGCTAACAATGATGCTAATAATAGCGTACACAAAAATCTATAAATATTTGTTCATTTTCTTAATAAACTATCTGTTGTGTGGCCCTTGTCTTATGTCGTTACAATACTATCTTCCTTATTCTTATCGCCACTTGTCTTTTTGTAATTATTATAATCACCATTATAACTGACATATTCACAACTTTTAGAACTTGTCTTAAATAAACTGTTCTGGAAGACAACCATTTCACTAATATAGCGGTTGGAAATCAAATCCCTCGAAATTACTCCACAAAGTGTGAATTAACCGGATGAATTCTTAACTTTCGTATTGGAAACAAATATATAGAGAGATGATGCATTAAACAGGTTTAAAGGCATCTCGGTGGACCAAGCAGTCGTTCACTTGATTCGCTTGCATTCCTAGTAAGTGATGATGTTTCCACTGAGATTCAGTCTCGACGACCATTGTTACAAAATCTGAACCGTCATCCTACTACGCCAGATGACCTGAAATTCCTTTTCATGAAGATGCAGTTCATTAGCTGAAGCATTAAACTTCCAGCTAACAATTCCCATGTTTTGAATCCCGCTCTATCTATAAAAATGTGGGAGGCAACTTGGTAGTATTATCAGTTCTGACTCCTGGCAGAGTCAAAATTTAAGCACCAGTAACTACCAATTAGTGAAATACCTTGAATGCACCAATCACATGAAAAAGGGTATTTTTACGGATAAAATATGTATGTTTGTGGCCACAAGATAGTAGATAGCGCTTTGGCGTTTGAAGCTATACGTACTCGGTTGAAGTCTCAGTGGGGACACTGTCACTTAGCCGCTGGGGAATACAGGTAAATTCAGCTTAGACTTGTTCCAGATAGGACGAAATGCGCATCCTGTATTCCACCGCTAGTAACCATCATCCAACTGACTTCAAATTAGATGACCAGATATCGTTGAAGCATCTTCACAAGGAGCTAACATGTCAACCAGAGACCAAGCACTTCGGTCCAATCAGTAGACTGGGGAAATCTAAAATGAATGAAATAAAATGCATACAAATGTTACACAGGATACCTTTTTCTTACGTGTGACAAAAATAACTTCCATTTTCCCACAGGAGCATCACTAGAGATGTTCAAGCACACTTTATGCATGTATTTATCTAAACTGCTGTAAACAATCCTTTGAGATACGTTAATTCCTGCGATCCTGTTCTCCAATCTTCCCCAAAATCCCTCAGTACAAGTGGTGTGAGTCCCTACAATCGGATCTAAAAAATTATTAGTGTGGTTTACTCTATGGTGAATAAATCCCAGGGATGACACTGAGTTATATCCTTTTCACTATAGATCTGGGTTGATGACTCCTGAGCTCTTTCTAAAGTTGTATAAAACATACGTCAGACCGCATCTTGAAGTGCATAATATCATTGCACCCCCACTGCTTAGAAGAGACGCCAACCTCTTGGAAAGAGTCCAACGACGGGCAACAAAAGGAGTGGTTGGTCTCCGAAATAAACCATATCATGAAAGGTTGAAGAAATTAGGCCTATTCATACTTAGTTACCGTCGTCTTAGGGGGGATTTAATTACTGCCTACAAAATAACAAATGATCACAATCACCCAAACAAAGGTGTTCTGCCATTGAGTAGGTATAGGCTCCCTCGTGGAAATCCTAGAAGGATAGCTCATCAGAGGGCAAGGACCCGGGTGCGCCCTTACTTCTTTTCCCTGCGGGTTTGCCGTCCCTGGAATTCCTTACCGGCAGATGTAGCTATGGCACCATCTGTGGACGCCTTTAAGCTAAGGCTGGACAACCTTGCAGCGACACAAGGACTGTATCCAAATGGCCTATCCCCTTAAAATCGCATATACCATTCAAAGGTAGACAATTAAACTGGTCGTTTTACTTCTTCACATTCTCTTCAGTCTTACTCTCCTGACAGCTTTAACTACACTTATTATTATTATTATCATTATTACTGGTATATATATACCGGTTGACTGACTGTTGTTACGTTTTCTTATTCTTTTTCTGTCTGTTAGTCTGAATAACTTCACTAATTACATCTATTATTATTATTATCTCTTTTCTATTGACGACGATACCGAAGGAACAACTGGTGAAAGGATCAACTCCATTCACAGTAGTAACAGTCTTAACACACTTCATACTACAAACCCCATATAATTAACCCCAGCACTACTCCTGTTGGAGTCAACCAAAGCTACGGCAGTCGAGTGGTGGGACGAGCTACGCAGACGTTTACCGAAGATCAGGAACCTCTACCTCACAATCAAGAGGCGAGCACAAAGAAATCAAATTGGTTTATACTAGCTCGTAAAAACGATATTGGATATTGGACCTATCAGAGAATGTTTCCGAGAAGTAGTATATCCATCGGCTTACATTCCTTCACACTAACTTGTCTTAGACAAATTTCGCAACAGTGAACATGTCCACCAGCAGATCTGTCAAAGCTTTTTATACTCTTGATACATCCACAGAAACAAATTCTGGTAAGTCAAATGACCTTGATTTGACCACTCAGATAGCTCAGCATTACAAATGGTTCCTAGTCATAATCTTCGTTGAAAATTTCTCCTAGATTTTGTTTTTGACTACTCTGTGGAAAATGTGTTGATACGGAGGAATAAAACATGCATATGTCAAAGGAAAATGACTCTGCAAAAGTAATTCCGGGCTATTGATGGTTATACATTCAGATGCAACCACTTTATACGAGGAAGTCTTATAAGTTGGTTAGTCGTACATAATTGGTGATTTCTCTAGACACTTGTTTCTCGAAATCAAAGCTCTCCCTTAGTAATATATTACGTATATGCAACCAGTAGTATATGCTACAGCTGGAGAAATAGAGAATACATTGGTTTGATATGTCTATAACCACTTCTATGAGAATCTGGAACCAGTTTCTGCAACATATTATAGAGACATACCCTATATGATTCATTTCTATTGCATATATATCGTAGATACACTTCTTTGTAAATTAAGTGCGACTCTTCACCTAGAAGAATCTGATTGGCTGTTTCAAGGTCACATGACTTTGGTGTCTATTGTTTACTCTTGTTCAAAGGCTTTCCGTTCCAATCACTCCCACATCCAAGCAATACTGGAAAACTTGGTCTACACTAGATTTCAGACATAATTTCATTAGAGCAGACATTTCAATCAAATCAAACGGAATGAAAGCTTGAACACTCGCTGGTCCATCCAAGGTCATCGATGCAGTCACATTCCATTGGTAGTTACTGATGGTTACAGTTTAACTTAGCCTGACACCTTGAGCATGGCCCATAGCTCAACGTCAAGCAACTGAACTTAAGCTTATTGGCTTTATAATGACAAAGTTCAACAATAGCGTCCAAAGAGATGTGAACGTATGAGTGACCTTGAGCCGACCAATCAGGAAAATGAGGGATTTTTGGACAAAATATTACGTATATTTGCATAAAAAAGCATGGAAAAACATTAAACAAGGTATTTTTCTTTGATTTGAGTTAAAAATATGTCCCAATTATAATGAGGAGTGTCAGTTTTTAAATTAAACCAATTTCTATACACATATTCATCCAGATTACTAAAAATAACTTGGTTTTGACTGCCATTTATTGCTCTTATCCTATTTTATAGTCTCATAAATTCCCACTACCCAATGGTTGTTAGCTCCAGCATGACAGCGACTGTATTTCTTCTTTATCAGCACTGTTTCGTCGATGTGAACGATAACACCGACTCCTCCCAACGCTTATGTAATATTATTCGTTTTCCATGAGGCTGAATCTTGACAAAACTGAAACCACTACACAGTTGACGTCAAGGTATATTCTGTCTGAGCGCTTGTTGACCTCACTCCAGAATTCAGAATCCACTAATGGCAAAGAAACAGTATGTTCGTCAAAGAAAGTTTTGATTTTTTGATTGCACACTAGTCAGCAACTAGTGTAATGTGTCTAGTCCTATCTTCGGTGCAGACTGAATCCTATCAGTCATGTTTGCAATGTGGCCACCATGCTAGGTGGCTCACCATTACGGTGCACTGTGAATTGTTAGTATTAGATGGTTGGAGGCAATCGGCAGGAAGCCTTGGACCTAGGTTTCGTGCAAGTGGGCACAAATCAGCAAGGCGAAGATAGGACTAGACACATTACACTAGTTGCTGACTAGTGTGCAATCAAAAATATCCAATACAGTCCTACAGGAGGTCAGTTGCGAGTCTGAATAGCTCAATGGTAACGTCTCTGACTTCAGCACTGGGTGACGCGGGTTCGAATCTCAGAAGGGACATCAGTTCCTTCAAGGTTGCAGATACGCCTTGCTGATGAGTGCCAACTAGCACGAAACCTAGGTCCAAGGCTTCCTGCCGATTGCCTCCAACCATCTAATACCAAAGTTTTGATTTTGCAGAGAAATTTCCTAGATGACAATTAACTGAGAGTGTCATTTACCAGTATGAACACTTGTTCGTTTCTTACACTCCGTACATCTAGATATATATCCATCAATGACTTATGAATGCTGTTGCAGGCACAATGAAGCACCACGACTACATATACGAATACGTCCTATCAATCCATTATCTAGACAGTATTTAAACACGTGATCTGCGTGAAATTTGCATCTCAGCTCATGAACAGTGTTCATTTCTGCGCTGGATTAATCGTAAGTTTCTTTAGCCAACCACCAGCATGCGTTCAAGGTCATTTGAGCGTTCACACCCCTGGAACGATATTATCAAACTTGGCCTTTGTAATTCTTTCATTTGTCCACTTTCTACCAAGTATTTTATAAAATATGTTATATTTTTCGTTTATTTCAATTTTTAGCCTTAGTATTTTGAACCATGTGTCTTTTCAAAAATGTTAGCATATTTGTACTTATTGATTTCATATTTGTTTTCTGAAAAATATCAAGAGTATTATGATATACATATATATTCGTAGTTTAATTAGATACTGAAATAATGTCACCATCCTAAGTGCATTCATTATAACAACAATAAATAAGTATTGACAATTGATTATTGTTCTTCAAATCCGATGGCTTTTTTGATAATTGGATTATTATATTTAACTGAATTTAATTATCGCGTGTGTGTTTTTAAAGGTTACACAGAATTTAAAACAGGTATTCCTTGGTGTTTTTGTGATTATTGTCATAGTAATTCTTCACCGCAGGTTTTAGTAGTAAATGAACTATAATCCACCCAGTTGTATGCTGAGGGTATACTTCATTGTCGTCGGTTGCTTATATTCACTACAACGTCAACCATTGCAACGACTTTGTAGATCCCACTACAGATACTCAAACTAAACAATCCTATTAAAAGATTTTGGGGAAGACTAAAGAATTCGAAAAAATGAATTAACTGTTTAAAGATACCATGTGTATTCATTTATATCAATGCATGTAGATAAGTACCGACATCAATTTAATTGGGATGATGTAGAAATTTCAAATAGGTACTCCAGTGAATCAGCGATTAACAAACATTTTACTGTAGACAAAATTTGCGTACGACAGACAGCGGTCAGCGAGGAAACAGGCATAAAATGGACCCACGCAAAAAACTTGGAGGGTTTGGACTTCACCGATGATATTTGTCTGATTTCCCACAAAATGGAAGATATGCAAGTGAAAAGCAAAAAGCTGGCAGAAGAAGCACCCAGGACTTCCTTCAGGTGAACATAGAGAAAACAGAGCTGATGAAGATCCCTGACCAACAGCAGCAGCAACAGCAACAGACAACAATCAGCCAGCATAAATGGGAGAGATCTAAAAGAAGCAACCTCCTTCACATACCTATCTACCTACCTACCTGGGAAGCACCGTTTCAACTAAAGACGGACAGAACTGATGAGGATATCAAAGCGAGGATCGAGAAAGCAAGGCAAGCTTTCATTTCTCTCAAGTCTGTGTGGCGATCATGTTCGGAAATGGAAATAAGATCCAGATTTCCTACTCCAATGTGAACTCAATGCTACTTACTATACTTACGGATCAGAGACTTGTCACCGTGCCACGCCGCGTCACGAAGGGCACTTCGAACAAACTACAGACCTTCATCAATAGCTGTCTTCGCTCAATACTGCTCAAGATCAGATGGCCAGAAAAGATCAGCAGTAGGGATCTCTGGCGATGAGCGAACCAACCAAGCAGGAACCGATTGTGCAACAAATAATCAGGAAGAAATGAAGTTAGGTGGATTGGCCATACTGTAAGAAAATCACCAAATAACATCCATCACATACCAGGCCATCGCTCGAATGGGACCCGAATGGGAAGCGGTGAGTTGGTCGTCAGCGTGGCGGTGACATGGAGGAGGTGATGTGAAGAGGAAAATAAATCACATGACAAGTAAGTTCAAATTCCAAGTCAATAAAAATTATCAATAGATATGTCAAATGACAACGAATCATGGCGACAGTTGTCAGGAGGATACAATTATATCATCATCCATGGGGAATTCAGATAAGTTCATTCCATACTAACACCTGTGCTGAAGATGTTGTCTAGAAGGACTATGAAAGCTTCGCAACTAAGTCAACCAGCTCAGGGAACTCAACTGAATTAAAATCATCCACCTGCGAATTATCACAGAATTAAAATATTCCAGCAGACAATTCAACTATTACTGTTTATTATTATTTTGACTGACAAAACCACAGACCAGATTCTGTCTTATGATAAGATTCAATCTACACAGCTTCCAAATTGCAGGTATGGCTCTCTGTCAGCCGAGCTAACCACGTCATCATGTTTCTTGCAGTCACCATGGATTCGAACTAGCAGCCTGCTGACTGAATCCTACAGTGACTTAAATTTTCAACCAACGCCTTTAACAGCAATACAGCTCTTTCATCAATCATATTTGAGAATTCAGCACCCGTCTATATAATCTACAATGAAGGTTGTAATTGTAGTAGCCGTGAGATTATTCACGGTTGATGTCAGTGAATGCTATAGATGATCCGGTGGGTAGACTGGCCAACACAGGGTGGCAGACAGCATTCACAATTTATTACGTCTTCTGTTGGATGACTTGACAAGGATCCACGGACCCACGTCTTCTTTTCCTGTTGGCAAACGTCAGCAATTCCATGGGAAATGACGTCCCACTTTAGACTGGAACTTTGCATTTAATTTTTTTATTATAGCTTGATTCCACAGAGTATTTTGGTTCAAGTATGAAATTTTCAGTATGTGATATCAGTAGCCCAAATTTAGCATGCCGACCATTGGTATCAGGTGTGCATCGGCCGAGGATTGAATCCCGGACTACGTGAATGTTCGGCGAGAGTCCTAATCGCTGTGCCACCGACACATAGTGATACATTTAAAGGTGTTACCACAAAGATATTCGGGTAATGTACAGTGTTTTATTGTCTATCGTCCAACGTTATCGATCACTACTGGTTGATGTACTGCGTATGCAGCTACTCATATCAGTCAGTCAGTAGTGTATAGCATCAATTAATTTCTGCTTACTTTCTTGAGTATTATTTTATGTTATCAAGCAAACTACACTTCATGATCTGAATAATTTTAATTTCCCAAGGAAACTGCAGTGAAATTTCACCTCGACTTGTGTAAATCACAAGTGATGGATTGATTTGGAAATTGTGAATTCAGTTTTTATTTTTGTTAAGTTTACAACATGATCACCAGGCAGTGGTAAGTCTCCTAGCTTACTGAACGTACTAGAGTTATTGACTTGACCCCGATAAGTCTATTAATATATAGTGAAGTTCAGTACATAATAGTTTATGCTTCATGTATCAGTAGGCTATCGATTTCTAATACTATTTACCGTTAAACAACTTAGAAATGAAATTAACTAGGTGATGAAGCCTGAAGTCTCCTTGTTGTCTTCAGTGTTAATTAACCTTAGTAGTCAAATGACTGAATGTATTGAAAAGTATATCAAACGAATATCACTATTTGCCTTTTCAATATATTAATGTAAGTTGTGGAACATGGACACTGTAGTAGAATTTAATTCCATATTGGATAAGTTTATTTTAAATGTCACACAGTGAGTGATGCAACATTAATAACTGGATGGGGTTTTGCCAGCATAAATTATTGCTCACAATCATATCAATTTAGTCACACAAGTTAATCTTTCATCTCTTTGTAGCTGTCTCTTGAATGTCAGATCATCTATCTGCTAATTGTATCCACCTACGCACAGTCTGCTATCAGTCTTTGTTCTTGTTTTCACATGACTAATATTAGGGACATAAACATTGTGGTAAATTACTGCCTACCAATCTGGCTAGCAGCCAGCTCTCACCACACTCGTCCCCCCGTCAAATAGCTTGAACTGAAGTCGACTTGATCTTCTTGGTGCTGACGTCATCGTTGGCTTGTCTGGCTCTATACATTTCTGGAGCCCGCTGACGTTCACCCACTTCTCTCTGTTTGCATTTTTGATGGCATATACGTGACCCCATCTCGCGGTGACCATGTATGCTCCATCCCACTTTGGTGGCAGTTTTCGCGACCCTGGCACGTATCCTCCGGTGTTTCGCCTATCTCTACATTTGACTTGATCTCCGATCTCGGATGCCGGATGCTTCCCGTTCACCCTCTGTTCGTCTTTCACAGCGACCACTTTCTGCTTTCTTTTTACGTTGTTGATGGCTTCTTTTCGCTCCGTCCGCCATCTCGCCATACTCCAACGGTTCGATAGTAACACTGATAGGAAACAGATACACTGATAAATACTTAGAATTTAATTCATCCTAAAGGGAATCAGCAGAAATAGGTTTAGTTAAATGTTTATATAATCACAGTTTGGGAGCCTAACTAGAAAGTCAGAAGATTTAAATAGTGAAATCAAACAAATAAAAAAAATTTACTGGTGAATATCTTCCCACCAGAATTTATTCACAAATATATGAACAAGCATAGAAAAAATATGGTTAGTAATGAAAATGACACAAAAATAACAAGAATAATATCGAACTCGAAGCCTGTGTTATACTACAATATAAAGAAGGAACGTCAGAGGCGTTATGTAGAATTCGCAATGACGCTGGAATTAGTTTGGGTGGCATTTAAACCAAACAACCAACTGTCTCAGATATAAACTTTGTCGGCTTAAGAACCTAACAGATCCAATTAAAAGGAAAGGAATATAAATTACCAAATGCCACATAGTGAATGTGAGGTAAATTCCATATGTGAAATTAACGAATCGGGGTCGATTATATTACTGGATCATAGAGATTTAGCTTGACCTAGAATGATTGACGCTGATAAGTTAAATAACCTGGAAGAAAGCTCAGCCAATGTAGTGCATCACTTGCATGTAATCAAAAAATGACGTCGGACAAGGTGAACGTATTAAACAATAATATAGTTGGGTGGAGGGAGGAGTTAATCATCTCACACTTGCAATCAAAATGACACAACACCTATGCCGGAGATATAGAAAGTGGCAGCAGGCAAAGGAGGGCACAGGGTGACAGAGGAAGAGAGAGAATATATATAAGATAAACTGTGAGACTGTGTGACTAGAAATGATATGATTATGAGCAATAATTTATGCTCGAAACCTTGTTATTCAGTTATTAATACTGCATCACTGTGTGATAATTAAAGTGAGCTTATCTAATATATATCTATCTAATATATTACTGTTATTATTAATGTTTGAATTAGCACTCTAAGAATGTAATAAATCTATAATCAATGTTCAATGGTATATAACATTTTAAAATGACTACTCTCTGTCCAGTTATAGACTGGCATTATTGTTGATGTGAGTCATCAAAATGTAGTGATTTATACAGTAGCTCATAGTTTTTTTCATACAAATATCTATTCATTAGGATGTTTATACGACTATCTGTAGGGAATAAACAAACTGTCAATACTTTTACATTCTGTATGGATATATTATTGTTTAAATCCAAGCAAATTTATATATTCATTTACAAAAAAATAAAAAACACCACGAAAGACTTTGACGCAGAATATAATAGATGATTGGCAGTCCATTCACTTGTTGTTGGTATTATATACAGGTCTGTGAACGTTCGCAATAATGTACATTACTACGAAAATACTCCAGTTATACTAAATCTATAAAGTGGCTTGAGATGCCAGAAGTAATAGTAGTAGTAAGTAGCAGTTTTATTATGGATGGTAGCATTAATATTAGTGTGACAGGTAGCAGTATTAGAAGTGTAGTGTACATTGAACCTCTGAAATTTTGTTTAAATGCACTCACCCACTTTTGGCACTTCTTCATCTTTTGATTTGTGACTCTTCTGTAAATACTTGGTTAGCTCTCTCGTTGTGCTTCCATTCAGCGCACTCTTCGAGCCTACCACCAGTCAAGGCAGCAGATAAGTTGTATAACACCTTTATTTAATTAATTTGATATTTCATTTGTGTAGAAAAATACAACTCCGTCCCAGACACACTTCCATCTCAAGTCTTTTTACTTTGATTCCGTTCGTCAGTACTTAAACGTTAGGTAGAGTACTGCTAACGTTATAAGTGGTGAAGTTTTTGTAAGTGTGTTTAGTTTGCGATCTACCTTAAGTCTAGTATAACACTTACAGAAGTAATATTAGTAGTGGTAAAAGCTGAAAAACTGGTAGTAACCTTCTCTAAGTCTGTAGCGGTAGGTAATTCCCCAGAATAATAAGCCACAGCATTCATCACTGAATATTGGATGATAACCCTCGCTGTTTAAGTCGACTTGTTTGTTTGAAGGCTTACGGTCAAGCATCCACGCCATTTGGCATGCCGTCGTGTTATATTCATTCGTTCGTGCACGATCCCTTGCTTAACAAATTTTTTCTCGAATATTAAGTAGAAAAGTAGTTATCTCGCACTCCGGTTTGGCCCCAAAATATAATTCAAAATTTGGACGATCAATTCTGATGTCTTCTTTTGTTTTTTGTTGACTCGGAACTAATAATGTAGACGTCATGAGTATGAGATCTTGTGTTAGGATAAATCATACTGTCCATGAACGCCAACATCTCTAGCCTCTAAAGACCCCATAAGAAAGCATAAGAATTTAACTTGTTCTGAAGAAATTTGTGTAAATCTATAGTTCTGCATCATTAAAGATAAAAAACGTTTTCTTTACAGAAATATAGACTGCACTTGATGAGGCATAAAGGTTGTCCGGCAAATGTGAATCTTTCCGTGTGAGACTACTAATTTATGTTCTTTTTTGTATACTCCTTTCGCGTCGGTTTATTGCACTTATGGTGGTGGATTAACATTACACAAGTGAAATTTCTTGTTCCTTTGATGGCTTTCGTCTTGATTCAAATCTTTTTGCTTGAATTTATAAAATGAGGCAAAATAAATAACAGTCGTATTCCGTAAGCTCATACATTAGATATGCCTATAATCTCTCCAGCTGTTAAATGGGAACTTGCACTACCATCGTTCGCGAATTCTTTTAACGTGTTACTAGGTATCATTCCGAAAGAGGCCGAGGTGATTGCCTGTCGCACTTCTGTTGATAGTTTGTTCCATATTTGGGCATATCTAATCAGGTAATGCTTTGGCCTGGTGCCTGCCTTATATTTTCCGATAGCCACTTTTCCTTTATTAACTCCTAGTTGAGAACCACTGTCGTCTGAAAGTCAAGTACCATTAATAGGGTTGAAAAGTATGTGGTCTAGAAGTTTATAGAAAAAGGCTAAGTTTAGTCATAGACGTCTCAGCTACAGTGTTTCTAGCCCTAGGGTTCCGTTTTCCGTTCCGAGAGTTGAGTTCTGGATTCTTTTCCCTGGAAGTTCCTGAGTAGGTAGGCAGTAAGCCTGTGTGATTTCGATACTTGTTTGGATATATGTTCTGAAAATGGTAAGTCATGTGACTATTTCAGTCCTACGTCTAGCACAAACCATAAACGGGAAGTTTGTCGAGCTGACTTAGTAAGTCGAGTTTTAGATTGGAGCAACCTGTGCAGAGCCAGCCACATTTTTAAATTTTAAGCTCGAGTTTTGAGGTGTAACACCATCTATTCATAAATATCGACACTCCCTGTGTAGAGATTACATCTGTGCTGAGATGTATCTTCGCATGTATTGTCACTAAAATTCCTTATCAGGGAAACCTGTAAGTCAGGTTAGCTGAACGACTCTGAGCCTGTTTCTAGTTGGCCTCTACTAGAAGTAACTCTCACGATTGCTTTCTGACCATCTATCTCGTTACTCCTGAGCCTTGTCCACACTTTATACTGATGGACTAAATCAGGGAGAATAAAACCCTTAAGACTGCTCAGGGGTGTATTTAATAACTATCGTATGTAGAGAGTACAAAGATACACAGTCACATCCCAACTCATGCCCTGTCTCCTGTTACTTGAAAATCTAATTGCCTGTAGTCAGATCCAGTCATCGCGGATGAACAAAGTGGCTGTTGAAAGCGAAATGGCTGCGAATCAGTTGCATGGGTAAACTTCTGTCATTTCCAAAACTTCCACATGAGGGATACTGAGGTGAACTTTCAACGCAAACAGCATGATTTGCTTAGAACAAGCAGGA
Organism: Trichobilharzia szidati; assembly: GCA_944472155.2. Taxonomy (NCBI): domain Eukaryota; kingdom Metazoa; phylum Platyhelminthes; class Trematoda; order Strigeidida; family Schistosomatidae; genus Trichobilharzia; species Trichobilharzia szidati. The sequence continues at coordinate 80,094,490 of OX235276.1, read as the reverse complement.
TTCTATATACAGGTGGTTTGTGTCAGCGGCCACTAAGATTTTGCCAGTCTTCCGGGAGACCAATAATCTATACTTCTTGAACTATTTCATGATCATTTCCAAGACAGTTTCAACTAGAAACAAAGCTCATGATCGCTATGTAGCTTGGACTTCGGCCCCACCACCTGCGCTCTCGTGAATGCCAACGGCCCTGTGGAAAACTGACAATTGTCCTCACAATATTTTGAAAAGAGGTGTCCTGTTTAGTGTTCTTGCAATTATTTCACCTCTTTATTTGAATACGGTCTCATAAATCTAATCTCCCTGCCTTACTATGAACCAGGTTTTCAAAGCAATCTATGTGTTCATTTATCTGGGTATCGATTCTGTAACTCAATGAATATTTGTACATTTCTTGTCAACATCGCCCCTGCCAACACCACAGTTCTGCATTTTCAGATTATATTTACTGAAGACCTGTCTGTAGCTGCTATTTTAGCCTCCTGTCAATGAGATCAGTTGCCCTGATCATAGCTCATGATTGGTCACTTTCGCGTAATATTTGAAATGATAACCGTGGAAATAACCTGGAAACGTTGCTGTCAGTTAGCTGCGTACATTGCAGTACTCATTCCATCGGAACAAGAAGAGCTTTATCAGGGGATTTATTCTGTAGTTTCTGTGTATCGGTTCGTTATTAAAGCTTAATAACTATGAAAAACTGACAAAAATGTACACAGCACTTCGAAGGGGCAGTGCTATCGTTTAGCCTCATTAGCAGCCTAACCATTATTTTCAACGGACCGCTACTTTTTATAGAATATATGTCAACTTGATTAGTCATGTCGTGCTGGCGTTCTAGAAGTTACTTATTCTCACGCCAATGCGCAGGAAGTCACCACATTAATTAAGTAGCACGTTTACCAGTCTAAATAACAATAAGCAATAAAAATACATGATTCTCGAGCCTAAGTATGTTTACTAAATTCATCCACAAAAATGTTGGATGTCGCAGATTTTTTCTATGTAAACTTGATAAAGTTCATAGAACAAACTTTACTTTCTCTAGACAATGTGATTTCTTTCATTTTTCGCCATAGACGCAGAGAACAATTGTGTAGCTATCCTAAAACTTATCAGCGTTTTAGTTTACAGCGTAAACAATGGTGACTTTGCGTTCTCTAGTGAAAATGCGATCTGACTAACATCCGTCTGTACACTGCCGAACAGCTTTGGCTGACGAGTCAAGTCACCTATGAATTCAAGCAAGTACAAGTGGTAATCTGAGTCCAAAAGAGTCATCCAGATATCCAGATAAACTAAAGGAGAGCATGAATCAGATTAAGGGAAAGAACCTAAGAAGTGGTATTCTATACGAGCACAGGTGCGACTCGGTACACCGTGGCAAATTCATGTCCAGCCAGACCTCTCTGATATCAGCCTGCCCCTACTGTGAATTAAAAAATGGAAAAGGTTGTGTGGCTATCAGAATTCCTAGGTTCAGTTATTTCTGCAAATCATTTGCCTGAAATTCTGTAGTACTGCAAATGGCAAATACGTTAATGTTTTGTCATCCATAAAGGCATCAGACTCGAATTCCTCAATGTCATTATCAATATGGATATTATTTTCAAGTGATCAGTCATACATTGTGGTGTGTCAAGGCAAAAGTAAGACTGCATTCAGTATTATTCTCAGTATTGTGGTAGCCATTCATTGGCGTAACTAACCTGTTTTCCCTTAAGCATTAATTTTCTTGTGGAGACGCGAACTTGATCCACTTAAGGCTGCAAGCAGATATGTTGACCCCGAGTTATTCAAGCAGTCGCCGAACTTTACAAGGACCGTAGAGGTGAGTGGGTGGTCACTGTAGTGTCTTAAACGTCATATTATCTAGTTCCACCTATAGATGACTTCATTTTACGAGCCAGACAAGAAATGCTGAATAGTATGGCAATTTTCACTCACCTATCATTGTTGTATCTAATAATCATGGCATATATGATGAACATACAGTATTACTTTCAAATAGCAAAGGACTAATGACTTCCCCATAGGAATTTAACTGATTTGAAAAACGGAGAAATCTGTGAAAAAAACCACGGTTTTTCAGATTACTACCCTTCATAAAAGCACAGGCTGGTAGAAAAAGTTCGCGCGAATACACTATGACAAATATACAGGAGTAACTTTCTTGATTCTTCTCGTAAGGATATTGGATATTTCAGCTGACCTACAGAAAGTGTGGGTCTTTCGTTTGTAGGTCATTCCTAAGGTGATGTCGGATCCTGATGTCAAAAAGGTACGTGTGATTTCCACCTTATCCCCATGAAAGGCTATTGAAGCACACAGACAAAAAACTGTTGCTGCTAACCAACACATTAGCTTGCTAAATGCCCAAATAGAGTCTCTTAACATCAAATTTAAACGATCTGAAATAATTGAAAGTGAACTAGTTAGATTACCTGAAGATGTAACTACATACAAAGCTTGCGGAAAAATGTAATTTTAGTAATTTTAATTGGCTTTGTATGGCAAGGTTTGTTAAAAAGCCGATGGGGGATATAATTGAAGACATAAAGAAGGAAAGGACCCGAATCACGGAAAATATTGAAACCACGAAGGTAATAAAATATTCAGTATTTATACCTCCTTAGAAGACTAGAGATACAGTTTCAAATGGATTAAATGAGTCTAAAGAGGCTTTGCGTGAACTTCTAAATTCAAAACAGACCTAGATGAGCTCGCAAGGAATTTTAACTTGTAATTGTGATTGTATAGTTGAAAATATACCTGCTGTTATTGCGAATTACAAAAATGCCTGCTAGATTTTATTTTAGACCTCAAGTGTTTCTTAATATAAGAAAATGTATGTAGTCCTCAGGACCGAGAGTTGAATCATTGTGATACACCCAGTTTATGTGAAGCTTTTGACAGATACTTAAGACTCTTTGACGTGCAATAAACACTAATGTACTTAAACAGATAGATCTTCGCAGATAATATAGTTCTTCCTAAAATGAAGTTATATGTCAGGAAAACTGATTTCGTAATTTTTCCTCAAAATTGTTTCATTAAACACTACATATTAAAGACCATGGAAAATGTTAATGGTTTTCGAAGGTTAATGTCATTTGTTAACAAAAGATGCTGAATCCCATACATAAAAAGTTGGTCAATTACGAAACTTGACCGAATAATCTCCTTGAATGCCATGGTAATAAAAGAACTTCGTGAAACGCCTCAGTGTGCTGACCAGCATTTTCCCTGTGATTATCGAAAGCCTCACTTATACATAAATGACGTAAATGGAGTTCTTTCTAACGTCAAGGTCTTAACTGATATGACACATTGCATGAATTGTCCATTATCTCATCATGGGCGGAAAGAAAAACGCGTGCCTATGAGTCGATTATTTAATTGGTCTACGTTTTACTCGACAGCCTGTAGGGGTTCGAATTCTGACACAAGCGTTAGTTCGAAAACCGATGACCGCTGGACAGTGATCGCCTAGCTGTCTTATGTGTATAACTCTTCTTTTGGAACGGTTTTTATATATGGTGTTTCAACGACACCTACATTTTGCTTTTCATTTGTGTTTTGTCCCGAAGTGCGTGATATGTCGTCGTCAGTTCTGTCCATTTTAGCCATATTGGAGGATCTTTTGTGAGTGTGACATCTAATGAGTCCGTGATCGTTGCAAACATGTGTCTCACTTGTTATATTTCATAATTTTGGCGTCTTTCAGCAAGTGTTTGACATTATCTTTCCAAGAGGTTCTAATATCTTTGAGAGCTGTCTCAGATTGAAACAGTATGTGACTGATAAATTCTTAAAATCAGACACATAATTAACTTCAGTTTGTACATGTTAGAGAACTATAACGACGTGAAATTGTTCATCTGTGAGCTTAAATCTTTCCAAAATTCTTGGTAATAACTACTTAATCTTGTTTCCTTCCTGAAAAACAATTTTCAAGTATTGGTTGGTTGGTATCACAACTCAGCTGTTTTTCGTATGACCAATTGGAAATTTTAATTGATTCAGTCTAGACTTGACTTAAATATTACTAACAGAGGCTTTACCCAGGCAACACGTGTCCCAGTAAATAAATGTACTTGCAGGACGTTTACAATGAAGCATTGTCGTTAGGCCTGCCTTTCAATCAAGAGACAGCTACCTTTTCAGAATCTGGTGAAGGGTAAATATTTGGTCTTTACAACTATTCCCACGTATGAAACATGACTGATAACCTTGTTCAGAGACTTCATTTATGCTCTGTATTATTATTGAATCTGAAAATAATGAAATTTTTGGTTAGGCTGATTTCTGCCTATTTGTTATAGATGAACTTTATGCTTTCTTGATGACTGGAACAACCAGTAGTTAATGTAATCCGCCAAACTCTGACTTCACCTTAACTGATAACATTGGGGACCGCTTAAAATTGTTTACTACTGGTTGAGGTGAGTTGTATAACATTCACACCAACCAGTAGTAGTGTGGTGAGAGCTGTCTGCAAGGCGAAATTGTAGACAACAGTTGGCGTCAATGTTTACATCCCAAATCGGGGACATGAGAAGAAACAGTAACATAGCCTAACGACCAATCACAGAAGACTTAGCGTGGGCGATACGATTCGCAGATATATCAGCGGAATGTCTAAGAAACGGCAACAAAGAGATGACAGAATGACCTTCAGCAGGAAAATAACCGATCAGAAGACGTTGCTTCTCTGCTAAGAATACCGAATACTAATGTACATAAAAATCTATATCTGTTGATTTTCTCAATAAACGATCTGTTGTCTGGCCCTTGTCTTCTGTCGTTACAGTAGTACTTGCCAGCCAGACCAAGGTGATCTAAACACTGGACAGCCTTTTCGCTGTTTTGGGGCCGAATTCATCAGTGGTGTACCTGGTCTAACTCGGCTCAGACAATTGGATCAGTTCCTACCTCTCGATTTCTGCTTAACTATTCAGGCGAACTATTAACATTCTAAATCACTACTGGTTGATAATAGTGGTCGTACGCAGCTACTCATCTGAATAATTTTGGTTTCCAAAAGAAACTGGTGAAATTTCACCTCCTTGAACTATGTGTATCGCGAATCGATTACTGGGGGATTATAAATTTTGTCATTAGATGGCTGGAGGCAATTGGCAGGAAGCGTTGGACCTAGGTTTCATCATTATTGGCACTCACTAGTCAGCAAGGCGGATCTACAATTCGAAGGAAGTCATGTCTCTTCTGAAACTAAAAAAACCCGTGTCATCCAGTGCTACAGTCAAAGACGTTACCACTGAGCTATTCGGACTTGCGATTGACCTCCTATAGGACTGTATGAGATACTTTTGACTGGACACACTAACCAGTCTCATGTGTCCGGTTCCTTTGTTTACTCCAGACTGAATTCTATCAGTCAAGTTTGCGATGTGGTCATCATTCTAGATGGCTAGCCATCACGGTACACTCAGGGTTGTTATTAATAGGTGGTTGGAGGTAGTCGGCTGGAAGCCTTGGATCTAGGCTTCATGCTTGTTGGCAGTCGTCAGCATGATGGCCACATTGCGAACTTGACTGGTAGAATTCAGTCTGCAGTAAACATAAAACTACACACATGAAACTGGTTAGTGAACAATCAAAATTATTATTATTTTCCCTTTAAAACACCATATTTTGAGGTATGTTCGACATATCCCCGCTACAGTACGGTTGACTTACGGCTGAAATAGCTATTACTACCGATCATACACTCTGGACCATCTTTCCTCACCACATAACTTATTTTTGTTGCACTAAATTGTTTGATTTGCCTCAATAACAGCTAATATCACTTATTTCTATCAATCGCTAGCCTGAATAATAATGGATAGTAGATCAGTAACGTATTGCTTGAAATCGGTAATATTAATGAGGTATAAGCTTGGTGTGACTGCAGCAATAGAGAGTATTAGAAAAATAATTGGTTACTTCAAAGAGTTTCACAGGTTCATAACTTGATGTGATAAATAAAATAAAAGTATACTATCTGACAGTGATTTTTCGGACATTTTGTCATTGTCGTCTTAATACAACATAATCTATTACCGCTATTTCACCTTCGTCTCTAGCGTGATTTTATTCCAAAATCATGGATAGATAGGGGACATATATTCTTTTTGGAAGGTCTTATATTGACGACTACACACAACGTTAAATCCTTTTAATGGCAAAAGCCTGATGAAATCTAAATCGGCACAGAAATCAAAAATTATGATGGAATAATTATTAGGACAGTTTTAAGTCAGATTACTTCGTTATAGTGTACACTTATCATCAGGATGGTTTCAATTTTATCGAATTATAAGTAAGTTAGTGGGAACGTACACAAATGCATTTTGTATGTATGACTGAATTTCAGCAAAGAACCCTGCACAGAAGCGCACCAGTCGTCAAATATGCCACATTCTATGTACCGCAACAAAGGTAAACAACAGAGATTCAAAAGAAGCACAATAAACATAAATGTGAAGAGGAAAGAATAGTAACATGGGACCATTGAGCTATTTCACCAATGGTCTTGAGCGAGCTACTGGATCTTCTTTTTTATCCTTTACGTTCCCCAGTGGAACATAGGGCTTCAAGCTAGTGGCTTGAAGTTTCTGTAGCAGTGTTTATTTTACAGGATGGGGTTGCTAGCCTCATGGCCAACCTTTCCTCTTCACCAACATTATTTCTGGCTTAGCGAGGTAAAGGAGTGCGTCGGCCGGGGCTCGAACCCCGGACCATGTGCATGGTCGGCAAGCGTCCTAACCGCTATGCCACCGACGCTACTGGATCTTAGCATCCTGATAACCCTAATTACGTAGTCTACAACTCCCTACATGGCTAGCTCAAACCTACATTCAAAGATTTCATGAACTGATGACAGATTTTGATTTGACCATTATTCCTAATCCCCTTTTTTTCAACAACTTATCCTAATGACGGCTAACGTTGACCACTGAGGAATGCAATGGCTTGAGATGCGACGTTTAGAACAATAAAAACAATACATATCCTAATCATTTCAATCGATGTAGCTCCGAGCGTCGGTGGCATAGCGGTTAGGACGCTCGCCGACCATGTATATAGTCCGGGGTTTGATCTCCGGCTGACGAAGTCCTTAACCTTGCTAAACCAGAAATAAAAGCTGGTAAAGAGGAAAGGTTGGGCATGAGACTAGCAACCCCATCCTATAAAAATAAACACTGCTACAGAAACTTCAAGCCCTATGTTCCACCAGGGAACGTGAAGGGAAAAAAACACGAAAGGCAGAACACAAACACACATCTGTGATCAAAGATGGTTAGTGTATGCATATTGTACATCACAGATCAATTAATTCCTGCAAAGACAACAACAAAAAAACAATAATGACAGAATCAAGACAAAGATGTTTCATTTCACAGTGACTATCTATCTATTAGAACGTAAATTGGTCGTAGGAGTAGGGTATCCATCAACAATTCGCATAATGTGAATTTAATCAACAAAATGAACTTTACAGAGATTTATTGATTTGACGGAGGGAGACATAAAATTGCCACCACCGTTAAACATGTAAACAACGCGGCCATCTGTCTGTGTGTGTGCGCATATGTGTGTATGTGAACACTACTCAGTTAAAAAATAAAATAAAACAACCATAGAAAAGCAAGTATTTTTTAATAAGAGAAAAATAGGGAAAATGTAAAAAAAAGCAGATGCAATTTCATTTTCCCTTTGAAATTATGATACAACTCAGAGGAGAGAGAGAGAAAAAATAATACAGAGAATTCATCAGTAAGAAAAGCAAGAGAGTATAAGAGTTGTGTGTGTGTATTTTAAAATTAAAGGAGAGGGTGTAGTTTTGTGCACAAAAGGAAAGAGACGACAGCAACAATGTACATAGTGATCTCAATTGATCTCATTGAGATAGAGCATTTTATATCACTATCATCATCATTATCTACGAATATCATTGAAAGTAAAATTTGATTGTACACCAGCTCCAGTGCCAGCTTTAATTTCAGCTATAGCATCATCTACAAGATTTAAACGTTCACGTAGTTTTCTTAAACGTTGTTCTGCAGCAAAACTTCCAGTATCCGATTCAAATGGTTCTGATCTGTCAATAGTTCCACCAGGTCCTCTACTACGATGACGACTACGTGCACGTTTAGCAGCGAAATTATCATCAGTATTGTCTATCATCATATCTCCACCAATATCGATAGTTGATTTTTCAACAGCACTAATATCTGGTATATCATAATTCACTCGACGATATTGTTCACGATCAAGACGAAGAATTTTCGGCAATAGGTCAATATCTCCATGCGGTGAACGTCGATTGAAATCAATCATTTCTAAACCATGCGGTGTTCTTGGTCGAACAATTCTCTCTTTTGTTTGACCACCACCAGCAGCAACACGACGTGTTTCAGCGTTAGTATTTCTACTATGTGGTTCATCGATAAGGGCATTTGGATAACGGGTACCAGATATGCGTGGATCTCTTTCTAAGCGTTCACGTACCGGTGGTTCATCATAACCTGGGGGAAAAAAGGATTGATAAATAAGGAGTTACAAGGGCTTAAGAATATTTTACGAGATGTTTACTACTTCTTTTTGATCCTAATTTTTATCAAGTCACTTAAGGCAGGTGTGTATTTACTATGATTGTAATGATGCTCAGTTAAGTGACGAAGTAACAGATGGCATTTCAATACTCATTGAGTTCTCAACACAGAAACTTTGAACAGAAGTGCGCCGCTCCAAGTTGCCACACTTTATGCAGCATACAAGTGCGTCTGTGGTTCAGGGTTCGATTCCCGGCCGGTGCACACATTTACCTCTTCTAGCAGGTTGTAAGCCCGACAAAGAGAGAAGGTAGGGCGTGAGGCTAGCAACCCCCCCCCCGCCGCCGCCGTCAAAAACTCACTGCTGCTGGAACTTCAAAACTCAAGCTTGAAGCCATATATGTTCCACTCTGGACGTGAATGAATTTCTAAAAAGTGTAGCATACAAAGGTAGAAATAAAATTTTGAAACAACTATAATGGGCATGAATGTACAGACGAAAGGATAAGTACATAGAGAATCATGACGATTTAATGAATTTGAGACATTACATAGAGTGAATGCATCTGCGCACCGCTGAGAACGGTTTCGACCCATATAATCTACAATCTCAAACCATTGCTGCTTAACGCCTCTATGACGCCGACCAGTGAGTCTATATCACTCTAGATGGCCTTTATCAATCTGCTGCTGCTGCTGGATTCAACATAGAACTTGGCACCAAAGTGCAGCAGTTCGAGTTGCCACGTTCCAAATAGCACACAAAGGTTAGCTCACACATCGTTGCTGGACGACGAAGGCGGTTGTAACACATGTCCTAGCTTCACCACCTCGTCGACTGACTCACCCTCATCACCTAGCACTCTGTGTCTAACCTTAATATTACTGTCCATAGTATACCATCAAGAACAGTTAGTCTCTTCATGACAAGACAGTACCCTGGTAACACGTCAATCTCTAAGTTGGTTACAATCACCTTAATTATTCCATCTATGATGTAATCAGGCAAAAATGGGGACATTTCAGCGTTGGTTTGCATAGATTTCACTGGTTACAGGATTTCATCATTAACTGACATCGGTCAGAGAACCATTGGAAAATCAACTGGGAGTACTGGAGAGCTGTTTCGTCCGCCTAGTTTGGGACTCCTCAGCATTACGCATCCATCGGGATTCGAACCCAGGACCCTCTTGGTTACAGTGGGCGTCCCTGATGAACACAACTGTTATTTATCACTTCAGATGGCAACTCTCCATTACTAACATTTCTCCTCCTCTCATGGAATCATATAATTAATTGATAATCTTTTACATGTTCTGTGAGTGTACTCACAGAACTGATGATAATGACAAAACAAATGTATTCAATTCGCTAAAGCAAAGACAAATCGACTTGTTTTTTGGTATGGCTACCGATAATACAGCTAGTACTTTTGCTATTTTGGAAGTTCCGATTTAATGGGGGAATGTAAGGAACAACTGCATCCAGGATCTTCAACACTAGTGTCAAGTCAGTGAAGACTTCTATTACTGGTTCAAAGACTTTTCGCGTGTGTCTCCAAAGGAATTTCCAATAAGCAGCTACTGGAGACTTTTATCAACAGCCACGCCTTCGACAGATAATGGACATCAAACAAACAACACTCCGGGAACGAACCAACCAAGAATCAATTGCCTAGCAAATTTATCGAAGAAAATAGAGATGGATTCGACAGACTTAGAGAAGACGTCAGATGAGACCTCAGGGTGGGGGTGATATGGTAAAGATGGTGTGAGGAAGAAAAAAGAAAGCTTATTGCCAAATTATGGAGTCAACATAAAGGCATCTTCAGAGAACAGGGTAAAATATAGAGAGGTGCTGCTGCAACCCCGTGGTACACTAGGGACCCAAAAGAAATAATAATAACAATAATACAAGATTAATTTTAAGAAAGAAACTAACCAGAAGGATATGGCCGTTTAAGCGACTGTGTTGTGTCATGACCGAATTGATCTATTCCACGCATTCTATGAGCAGTACGCTCATTGAAATCTGATTGTTTTATATGACGACCATAGTCCATAGGTTCACGAGAATCAACACTATTCACTACTGCTCCAGCCGAGCGACCTGTATGTCGACGTGTTGCATTTTCATCAATTTCTTTAAGACTTTGACGTTGAGCTGCTTCTTGACGTGTACGCTTACGAGCAACATTTGAACGAACTTCTTGATCTTGTCTAGATGGAATTTGACGACCCATTGGAGGAGAACCATGCCGAACTCCAATAGGTTTACCTGATTCAGAATGCGAACGACCTCCAGATGGTGATCTAGAAGAATGTGATAAATTAGAGCTACCAGATGCTCCAGAGGAGGCAGAGAATGACTGTCGTCTGTAAGTTGGTCGGCCAAGCACGGGGATATTCTTTAAATCAGTTCGTTTATGTCGACGTGATCGTCGGTGTTTGTTGGCTGCTTCAGCTGCTGCTCTTCGTCTTTCACGGATTTCTAATGCTGCAGCTGCAGCTTCTGCTTGTAAACGAACTTGTGATTGTGTCAATGGCATTGTAATATTATTAGTAGTACCAACTGCAGGCGGATGATTAGGATCAATAGGTGAAGTATGTCGGTGTAATACAGGAACACCAAGGTGTCGAACCTGTCGTGGTGGGGATGACGGCTGTTGAGGAGGTGGACGATTTGTAGTGGAGCGATTAGGTGCTGCACTCGCCAGTGAACTGATACCCACAGGTGCTGGCTGAAAATTCACATTATGAAGTGGAAAGTTTATTACAGTCATTATCACACGAAAGAAAAACACACATGGGTGTATACTTGAGAAAAAAAACTTTCAAAGAAATAATGCAGATGAATACAATTCAAAAATCGGAATGCACCTAGCTCAATACAATCTTAAAGAAGTACTAGTGTGATGTGTGTTACTCTACTGATAAGAATCTGTATGTTGTATATTGGTAACGCCTTCTGCAAGAATCTTTGATCTGTCACTGGTAGTGGTGACTGTCAGGTTCACTAACCAGTTCGTTCGTATTCCATAGATGGAGTAGCATATTCACTAACTGCAGCTAATGGGAAGTATGGCAGGCATTCCATAATTTGGGAAGCTACTAGCAGATTAACATGTGAATCTTCGCTTAAAAGGTTGATTAACACACGCTGCAGGATATTTGTCAGTATTATTGCTAACACCTGTGGATCTTCAATGTGCACTAAAGCCACAGGCCCTTAAATCTCTGCAAAGAATCCTCTCAGGTTAAATCGGAAACCAGACAGTGAGAAAATGGATACCCTGGCGGTTTCATCAGAAAAAAAACACGTTTGAACACAGTGGCGATGATGTGAATTTCTTACTGGGGTAGGGGAAGATTGCCAGCTCTTCATATCCGACCTGCCCTATTTCCGGGCTAAGCAAGATTCAGAAATAGTGCGTCAGCCGGGAATCAGACCCCTGGATTACGCAAGTAATTGACAGGCAACATCCTACCATTGAACCACCGAAAGTAGAAAGAAAAAAAGTATATTTATAAATATTTACCTTCATACGTGGTGCTAAAGTTAAACGAACACCTGGTCGATTTGATGGAAGTTCACCCGCACCACCTCCAGTCGTCATTCCAGTCTGTTGAATAGAGGTCATCTCATTTACACCAGTATTAGTAGTAATTGCTGTCTTAGGATATAATTCTGGTTCAATATGTTCTACAGTATGCGAATCTCGATCGTTTGAAACAGGTGGCCAATGATTATTATTATTAGTAGTAGTAGTAATAGTAATATTAGCACTATTGGTAACAGCTGATAGGCCAATTGCATCATCTGCAAATGGACTGCGACTTTTCTTTCTACGTAATGGTGATGCTATGATGAATAGAAAAAAAGGGATAACTTAGTAAACAACACCAACAAAACACTTCAATATAGAATTTTTACAGCAGTGTTCAGAGATGATGTATTAAAAAACACTGTTGTGAATAATGACAGACGTCGAAGGGGAACACCTCTAGACAGACGGATTGTTCACTATCGATTAACACAGAGACCTATTATGCTCTACGCAATTTATTACACTACCATGAAATACTGAAGACGATTTGACCACAAAATAAATCATAGTCTACAGAAGTCTGAAGGAACAAGGTCTTGCGACTGACCACCTCGATGTACATATATCAAATCACCGGTTCGTGTGGAGCAGCCAGGTAAATTGATCACTCGACGCGTATCCTGTCTAAAAGCATCAAGGACACTATCCCTTATGGTTGCAGCAGGGCAACAGTGGTTGTATAAGTGTAGTGAGAGCTAGCTGCAATCCAAACTTGTAGACAGCAAATTACGTCAATGTCTACGTCCCGAATCGGGGTCAGGAGAAAAAACAAGAACAAAGCTTAACCTTGAGGAACTCAACAACCAATCACAGAAGACTTAATGTGTGCAAATACGATTCGCAGAAATATGGCTTAACTTTCTAAGAAACGATCACAAAGAGATGATAGAATAACCTTCAGCAGGAAAACAACCAATCAGAAGACGTTGCTTCTCTGCTAACAATGACGCAAATAATAATGCACACAAAAATCTATAAATATCTGTTGATTTTCTCAATAAACGATCTGTTGCCTGGCCGTTGTCTTCTTTCGTTACATAAGGAGTTCAATAATTGAACACCTTGTCAGCACACTGGTTATTCTGTCTAAACAAACGCCTCCTTCAGAGTGACCTACTAAGTGAAGAACAATCTTCCAAAGAAAATACGCCTTTGTCTCCTTTGTATTACTAAAGCTCTAGCCATTCAAACAGAAAAACTGGAGCTCTACATATGAAAGAAAACTATTCAACCATTTTCACTATCATGGTAACGACCCTATTGTTCTCTACCAACTTAACTCTGTTTCTCCATTATGGATAAGATTTTATTTTGATACATCACACAGTGTTGTACAGTAATATTAACCATATTTGGCACGAGTATTGTGTGAAGAGACAAATATCAGAAATGAACTTTTACAACTTTTAAATCATTAACTAAACTATAAAATGTAATGATGCATATTATTGCATGTGTGATTTGTTATATTATTTATTTATTATTTCACTATGACCTAGAAATGGTGTGATTTTGTTGGGGTTTTTATTTTTTCCTATTAATTATCAATATTTTTAACATTACATACATTTATATAATTATAAAAAGAGCTAAACCAATGCAATATGTAAAATGAAACGCTGAAAATTCCATGCTGTAAATTGTTATTGTTGTGGAATAAAGTGATTATTATTATTATGACGTTTCGAGCATAAACTGTTGCTCATAATCATATCAAGTTACTCACACAACTTTTTTTCCTTCATTTATATACATGTGTGGAACTGATCATATATTGAAAATAAAATTCAATATGAGATAATGTACATTCAGAAATAATAATATGAGTGTTACTGATCAATTACAATTGGATGGGAAATAAAAACGAGTGTTTTATTTTATTTCCCATCTAATTGTAATAGATCAATAACACTCGTATTATTACCACCAGTCAAATCAGAAGAGGATAATAAATAATCTTAAAATTCTATTTCAATTCAAACACATCACAACATTTTAAGAAATAACTTATTATGACTATAAAAACACTCGTCTTATTTCTTATCTGATTGTATTTGGTTAATAACACATATTATTATTTCTGAATGTACATTATCTTATATTGATCTTTATTCCAATATCTAAACATCAATTCCACTTATGTATATAAATGATGCAAGGAAGTTGTGAGAGTAGTGACTTGATATGATTATGAGTGGCAATAGTTTGTGCTCGAATTGTCATCAGTTAATATTACTGTACAACACTGTCTGATGTATCAAAATAAAATCTTATCCACAATGGAGTTATGCTCTACCACAGTGCCCAAGTTTTATACTTATATCATTAACTTCGTTTGTTTGTTCAACTCTTTATGACTCTTGTATTTCTTTCGAACTCTGTGTTGAACTACCACGCACTTAGTTCTTTTCATTATTTTTCTGAAGGGGGATTATTCATGAAATCTTATAATTTTTGGTATGTGATTCGTCCCACTCAGCAGGGCTGGAGTCTGCACTTCCGACTTCCAATTTAAGCGCAGGTAGTGCAGTAGTCGAGTGTGTGTTAATCATTTGAGAAGTTGAATCAGTCCCAAAATGGATTGATTGCTGACGAAATCGAAGCTAGGATACAAATGGCTCGTGTGGCATTTGCTAACTTGCGTTATCTCTGTAATGATAGCCGGGCCTCTATCGATCAGGAGACGTATGTAATACACAGCACAGCAGTTCGCTATCATGATAGTTATGAGAAATGGCCTTTGAAAATGAGAGTGAGTTAGTCAATTTCTTTTCCAAAATAGGGATGAGTAACAATCTACAATTTTGGCTTTCCATATGCTGCACAGTAATTCAGTTCTTCTAATTAACAATCTCACATTTCTAACCTTATAATCACCTTTGAAATAAACGCATCACATTATTCTACCTTATCCTCATGTGCAATTAACGACAGGCAACCTACTTAACAAGTCTACTCACCCACATTGCAAAAATTGATGTCTACGTCCCATCCACACTGAAGTTGGATGACGTGCAACTTTAGAACAATTGCAGGATAATTGAAATCGATAAGATTGTAAAGCTGTATTGAATAAGATGACTATAACGCGTGTTATACATGCTGAGACATCAACTTTCTTGATAAACAATGTTAGCCGACATACGATTAGGTTTGAAAAGAGTTAGGGGAGGTGGGAGAGTACAAACCGAAACTTAATACCAGTCTATGGAGTCTTTGACAGATAGTGTGAGCCATGTAAGGAAGTATAAGCTGCCCAGTTTGGGTCCTCAAGGATGCGAAGAACTAATGGTTGGAGACTATTGGTGATGTGGGTGACAATCGTTGTCAATAGTCCAATTGCATTCATTCATTGCGATCTCCTAAACCCAGGCATTACTGAAAATAAAACACGTAGTTCAGCGAAGAATCTCTTTTACAGAGAATTCATTTTCTTAGCTGTACAATCGCAGATACATACAATAGGTTATTTTGTATGCATGTGTACAGTAAGCTTGTCAAACAAAATACAATTGGTTATGGTTATTTTAAGTAAAGCGGGGTGGTGTGTATGGGAATTAGTAAGTTTTGGGTGGAGTTATTTAATACAAAACGGATTAGAATATCCGCTGAATTTCAAGGGAGATTTAAAAAGTGATATTCTCAAGAGAAAGATTGCATCATCTATGAAAAGAAAGTTCTTTGCAACAACGCTAAGAATAGTGTTTTCCAGTCGCCCGCTGATCTGCAGAAGCCTTAAGGACAAGATCCCACATCTAACCACTAGTATGTGCATATACCAGTTCACCTGGTACATCGGTCGTTCGACGCTCACGTTGTCCAAGAGGATTCAAGAACACTATCCAGCATGGTTTCGAAAAGGTAATAGTGGTGCAATAAGGAGTGCGATAATTGAACACCTGGTTAACATTGGTCATTCCATCTCAACAAACGCCTCCTGCTTCAAAGTAATCTATAGAGTCAAGAATAATCTACCAAAGGCAATATGGTTTCATCTTCTTTGTACCGCTGAAGCTCTGACCATTCACACAGAAAAACTGGAGCTGTGCATACAAAAGAGAATTACTCAACCATTTCTACTATCACGGTAACAACTTTGTTGATTTTTGATGACCTTATTTTGTTTGTTTACCCGTTTCTTTAATTGTTTATAATTCTTGTATTCATTTAGAACTCTTACGTAATTTCATATCCTCTACTTTGTTTCTATGTACAGCCTGAGTACAACTTAATCGTCAAACTATTCATATTATTACATAACTTCTTTCAACAACTGGTTATGACAACTCATCACCTTTGTTACTACCGTAGTTTCATTATCACCCAATTGTCTTGACCGTTTTTGTATTAAGTAACTTCATCCAAAACTTGCTAATTCTCAGCGCGCCCACCAACCCCCGCTTCAGTTAAAATAACCCTAATCAATTGTATTTTTGTTTGTCAAACTTAATGTGCATATGCATACAAAATAACCTATTGTATGTATTTGTGATTGGTACAGCTAAGAAAATGAATTTTCTGTGAAAGACTCTTCGCTAAGCTACGTGCTTTGTTTTCATCAATTATCTTAAATCTACTAAATTGCCATCTTTTTCGCTCACATTTCTGCGTATTATAATTCTCTGAATCGCTTCTTTCCTCCTCTTTTGTCTACCTTTTGTGTACAGTTTTGGAGTGTGGCACGTTGAACTGCTGAACTTCTGCACTAAATTCTTTGTTGAAGCTCAGTCAGTCAGTCAGTCAGTTGATATCAGTTAACTGAAATGCTGTTTAAATTGTCCTGCTTACTCCAATGTCTCAATTATCTGCTTTGAGAAGCTAAAGAACTCCCAACATTTTCACCGACACCACTGTCAATTTATTCGCATTTAACTGGGCGGAAACAAACTGATAATCTGTTAAAATAAACAACTCTAGGTTCGATTTTGTATACAGTGATAAATTTGTAACTATACAGTGAAACAACTGACTGAAATTCCTTGAAAAAGACTTTAGAAAAATAAATAGTCATTTAACATGATCAATTATGTACTCACCTATTCGTTTACCACGTATACGTGGAGCAGGAACAACATCAGGTAAAACTTCACGACGAGCTTCACCGCCTGAAGATGGGCTGCGTGACCATGATCTGTTTAATTAAAAACAAAAAGCGGGAACAATTACCGTCAATCAAGCAACTGGTAAAAAAACATACAGTAGTGAGAACCAGTGAAAAGCCACAGGAAGTATATACTGGACAGTTATTACGTCCGACTTTGAATCTCTTCAGCGGCACGCACTCAAAAGGGATTGAACTTATGACCTTCCGGTTGCGAAACAAAATCCGGCGATTAGATCCCATCCCAGCACCTGAATGGTCAACGAGCTCGCCAAGTAACCTGAAGATCTTGGATTCAAACCCCGGTGCTGAAGAATACTAAACTGAGAAGAAACAGCCACACTCACACATAGAAATGTGTGTATGTGTGTCAAGGTGGTAGATGGCCACGATTAGAAGACTACAGTTACACTCCGTGCAGGGAAAATCACTTTTCTCAAAATACACTTACAGCTCCAGCACTTGATAACTCTTTCTATACAACAACAGTATCCCAGTCATAAGTGGTCGTGGTAAAGGTGAAAAATCTCGCGCTGGTATTCAGTTCCCAGTTGTTTGTGTCTGTCGTATCTTTTACATAGAAAACTACACTGGTGCTCTAGTCTATATGTCGAATGTCCTCGAAAATCTGGTGGCTGAGTTGCTCGAAATAGAGGGTAATGCCACTACTAGTAACAACAAGATTCCACTCAATGGTTTTCTCAGAGTATGTCCAATCCACCTTCAATTTCCTTTGCATATTTCTTGGCCAATAGATGGGTTGTTAGTTGATTTATCGCCAGAATTCTTTGTTGCTGCTTATCCTTTCTAGTGAGTCATCTTGTGGCGAGTGTTACTGGTAAGATTTATCAGTAGTATATAAAGAAACTTTCACCGGCATAAAACAACATTAAATAGCAGGGAGATACATTTGATTTCAGAGAAGACAAATGCTACAGCGTTGTGGAGATACATTGGAGAAGTGAAAGGAACACAAAGAAACACAATATGAAGTCCAGAAGTACCACAACACGAAGATCTGTGCAAATGATGCATTGAAGATAAGGTTTACATAATTTAGCTACATGGAGATACCAATTTCTAAATAAACATTCTTTTCGCAAATCTTTATCTTCTTAAATTTCAATACCACCACAGCTTGCAGCAGTTGAAACGACGCTACACTACAACCAGCCAGGTTAAGCTGAAGAGGCAAAATAAAAGAGCACGGAAAAGTGCATGCGATACCTCATATAGTTTTTAACCAAAAGGAGAAACTCACGTGATGAATTGTTTCGATTCAATATCTTTACCAAAAGGACTACGAGAACCAGAAGATGATCGCGACCGCAATTTTTCACGTCCGTCGCCTTGAATGAAATTACAAATAATAATACAATTAGAATAGCAAATCTAATCAAATATTCTCAATCGACAAGGGGGTATTCAACAGTTGCCTAGTAACATTCATTTTATTTAGTCAACCTTCCTCTATGAGGTAGATCATACACAATGTCCAGGTGAATGCTTTTCAACAATGGCTTCACAACTGGAAATCAAAGGGTTAACCAAAATCAATATCTGTCCTATTAGCTATTCGACAATACATGGTGTCAACGTGTGTATGCATATATCGAACACCAGAAAAATCAGATATATACATTGTTAATCGATGTGAGTAGGTGAAAAGCACTCATAGCAATGAAATATTGGCGATCTCGTCTATCAGATCAAAATGATCTAAAAAGCTTCACAGATATTTTGCTAATTTATGGCCTGGCTTTTAACCATCCTCTCTCTCATTAGTAAGATCAGGAAAAATTTATATGATTTCGGAGCACATGAAAATCAGTTGATATTATTAAGTTTATTCAACCTTTGTCAGTTAAAATTCTTCATAGATTCACGGTTTTGTTTCACTCAACTAAGTTCAACTGTCAATTTCTTGGCGCGCTGAAATCATAATTTACACTATTGACCATGACATATTGTATCTATGCTTGATGCTTTGTACTGTCTGTCTGACTGTTTTCAACACAGAACTTTGCACCGATGTGCACAAGTTCAAGTCGCCACACTCCCTTCACGTAGCACACAAAGCAAGAGAAGAAAGTAAAAAGAATGCAAAATAGAGACAGCAAACCGGGATATGAGGCAAAAAGAATAGTAATATCGAAAAACAATATAGTTTCATTGGAAATTATAAGTCACAAGGAGTGGATGCATCTGCGTTAGCCATTGAGAACAGTTTTCAGCTATATCACCGATTGTCTCCAGGAGTTATTGGTCGTTACCGCCCTGAGGACTCCAACTAGTCAGGAAGTCTACATCTTTCCACGTGGTTAAAAATAACTGTTGTGGATTTCATTGACTGATGAAGCCATGTTTTGGTTTGACCACCACTAGCTCTTTTCTAGCCTGACCCCTTATTAGCTAACATTGCCGGTCGAGGAAGGCAATGGCTAAGCTAGGCATGCCTACGTAACACATTTCCTAACCATCTCAGTCGATGTAACTTCACAGCCTCAACGATTGATTTCCTCTTCTTACCTAGCCCTTCAAAGATGCCACATCTTAACATTACTCACTCTATTATACCACTTCACACGGGAGATAGAACGCAGGCACCTATGATCAAAGACAGCTAATCTTTTCATGACTTCCGCTCTCAATGGCCAGGTCTCACAGCAATAAAGGAGGACGGAGCGGACGGCTGAGCAGTGCACACATTTTTTGGTGGACAGCAGGATACCACGTCTACTAAGCCGGAGAGGGCGTAAACTGGCATTTGCGAAACTAGCCTTGTGTATCCGTACTGAGATTTCGTCAGTGATCAACCGGTTGGCGTTGGCTGATGCAACTTCCTAAATAAGTGAAGCTGTCAACGTGCTCTACCATTTCACTCCCTATTTCTGAGCTAGGAGTCAATTTACTGCAGTCAAGTCCTGTAGCATCATCTTACATTTGAAAAGGGGAGCGAATCGCATGCCAAACATTCGCAGATTGCAGCTCAAAGCGTTCAGAAGACTCTGCATTCTGTTAGAGTCTTCATGTAGCTGGGAGGATTATATAATCTGCATATTCTGAGTCTGCGAGATTATGCTTCTGATAGACTGCGTGATAAGAGTAATCAGATATCATTCACATCAAGTGGGAAGTGATGCTTCCCAGCCAAAGAAAAGTCATCCGGACACCGCATGGCTTTTAGAGGCTAAACTTATCAGCAATGTATTTACCCAGTTCGAATCAGGTCAGAAAGCTAAATCAACGTTTAAATCAGCCGACTACTAGCTAGCTAATTGAGCGAACTGGTTGGAGTGAAATTTCAATTTGGACGACGGATTGATTGATATTAGTTAGAGAACCATCGAAAACCAGGAAGGAGTACTGAACGGCTGATTCGTCCCCCCTCATTGGAAGTACATATCTACCGTCAGGGTTCGAACCCAGAACTTTCCGGTTACAACAAAATCTCGTAGACTATTCAGCCACTGAACCCCTCCTCTGAATGACCAGCCCATGAATTCTGTCTTCTACCAATTGGTGATTTTAGCGTGACTGGCACCGGCCAATGTTATCCCCACATTCCCGATCGGGTGGGGACCCTACTGGTCACGATTTCTCACTAGGACTCCAGGTAATTTCGTCCTGTAACCAGTCACTACTAGCCAGGATCAATCAATCTGCGGTCAAACTTAAAATAATAATATTATTACTAATCAATATAAAAACTTACCCTTAGATAAATTCTGTACTGCAGCTAGTGATGGTGCTGCAACCCATGGTCTTTTAACCGGTCGTTCACTAGGTAGAGGTGGAATATCAGTACGACGGCTAGAAGAATAGGAGGCAAACAATAATGGTGTAAAATATACATCTATCCACACAGATTGTATGGTAAAATAATATATACGAATCAAATAATTATTCCTTAGAATACAAAACTTGGTAGCATTATGGGGTGTGGCATGTGCTACTACTGACAAGATGTATAAGGAGTATTGTAGATGTGGATTGGCGGTAAGCGACCGAATTTCAAATCAACAGTTTAAGTCAATGGCTGGTTGCAGAGGTAGGAGTGTTTATTCCACGTATCTGAACCTACTTTACATTGTAGAGAAATGGAATAATCTCATTGGGCTCTTTTTAAAGATGATGGCGAAACTCTCGTAATGGCTCTAAGTGGATTTTTCAGGAAGGTATGGGAGACTTAGAGTGTACCATCAATGTGGAACGAAACCATTATCATCCCCATCTTTATAAAGCGTTGACGTACTTCATGTGACAATCATAGAGGTATCGGTCTGCTACCAGTTGCGTCTAAAATATTGGCTGCTGTCTTGCTTCTTAGGTTGTGCAAAATACGTGAGGGATTGATTCGTGAAGAGCAGGCTGGGTTTCGTTCAGGTTGCGGATGCATTGATCATGTGTTCACCAAACGTATTGCAGGCCAACGATCGTTGTGTTTCTTGATATTAGGGCTGCCTTCGATTCGTTGGACAGAACTGTACTCTGGAACTGTCTGTTAGAGAGGGGTGTACCTGAGAAGTTTGTAAAAATCTTGAAAGTCCTATACAGAAACATCTAAGGTAAAGTGAGGGCATTCAACCAACTATCACCACTGTTCCCAACCAACAGTGGAGTTAGACAGGGTTGCTCAATCTCTCTGTTTCTCTCTAACTGTCATCGATGACATTTTGGAGTCAGCTCTGAAGGATGTGCGTGAAGGTGGTGTAGATCTGCACCCTAGAGAGAGACTTTTCGACCTCGAGTGTGCAGACGATATCGTCTTACTGTGCGATAGCATGCAGGTTGCCTAAATCGCACTTAATCAGTTGGCGATCAGCGCCTGTAAGTATGGTATGTGCTTTGCACCGTCTAAGTGCAAAGTACTGTTACAAGATTGGCAGGAGCCTGCACCTGCACTCACTCTTGCGGGTGAACTGCTTGAGGTTGTCGATAAGTTTGTGTATCTGGGTAGTTGTGTGAGTGCTGACGGATGAGATTTCCAACTGTATAACGAAGGCTAGGGTGGCATACATCAACTTGTGCCACCTCTGGCGCCGTCGCGACGTTAGCCTGGCTGTCAAAGGTTGGGTATACAATGCTTCGGTGCGGGCTGTCTTGCTCTAGGCCTGTGAAACCTGGCCTCTCCGAGCTGAGGATGTGAGGTAGCTCTATGTGTTCAATCATCGCTGTCTCCACAGGATTGCTTGCGTTCGATGGCATCATCGCGTGAGTAATTCTGAAGTTCGGCGGCGTGTTCGAGCACAGTGGAGGTCAACATTCATTAAGTGTCGTCATCTGGAAACACCGGCTTCGACGGCTTGGACATGTACTGCGAATATCATCCCAGAGGCTTCCGTTCAGGTCTCTGTTCGCTAACCCTTGGACGGGATGGAAAAAGTGGAGAGGTGGTCAGTCCATGACGTGACGTCGTTGGATGAAGGATATTTGTGCTAGATTAGCATCGGTTGTTGCATCACGACTACCTGGTTGGGGTCCGCGAGATAGCTCGAATCGATGGCCCGAAACGTTATCGGATATGGCCAAGAATCGTAATCAATGGCGAACGTGTTGCAATTCGCTTCTTTCTTCCCTTCCCGATGATAGCTGACGAATACTGTTTGAACTTTTTCGATATGACTGTTTTCCTTCCAGATAAAGTTCTTTATCCGTTCTCCACTTATATTTCTCCTTACTGCTCGGACGCCCAAACGGGAAGCAGGTGGCTGTCCTAAACGGTTACTCGCTGAACCTCTAACCTGTAGTCTAATCCATAAGGTAGTGTAGCAACAGGAACCAAAACAAATAGTAAAAGAAAATAATTTAGAAAACAAAAATCTTTCGCAATTTACCGAGGTGGTGAACCAGGCGACTTTGATCTTCGACCAGCACGTAGATTTGTTTGACGACCAAATCGTCCTCCTAGTAAAAATAATGATTAAAAAAATTAAGTGAGCAGAGAAAAGAAAGCAGTCGAGAAAACGTTACACAGATAAAGTTGAAGTGAATGGTAAAAATGGAATGAATATTACTTAATAATCATTTTTAACTCCACGCACTTGGTGGTAATCAGCCACAGGCATTGTGTGTGTGACGACTATGTCAGCTAACACTGCCCATTGTCGAGGAAGGCGATCGATGGCTAGGTGCATCCCTACGTAACACATTTCCTAACCATCTCAATCGATGTGACTTCGAAACCTTGTCGATTGATCTCCCCTCCTTACTTAGCCCTTGACAGATGCCTCATCTCAATGTAACTCAGCCTATTATGCCACTTCACACTGGAGATAGAACGCAGGCACCTATGATCAAAGATAGCTAGCCAGGCTTTTCATGTCTTCCACTTTTAATGGTCATATGTCTCATTTACAGTCATAAAGAGGGACGGAGAGAACTGCTAAGCAGTACACACGTCCTTCGGTCGACGCAGTCTGATATTAGGTCTACTAAGCCAGAGATGGAGTAAGTTGGCATATACTAAACGAGCCTTCTGTATACATGCTGAGATTTCGTCAGCGGTCACTTCAGCTTGGGCTGATGAAACTTCCCAAATAAATGAAGGGGTAAACACGCTAAACCACTTCAAACCCTATTTTAAGCTAGGAGTAGACGTCGTCCAGTCTAGCATCTCATTATCTTATATTTGACAAGGGGAGCAAATCGCATGCCTAATATTCGAATGTTGCTACTCAAGAACGATTGTTTTTCTGCGTACTCACCTAGAAGGATTATATCATCTGCATATATATTTTAAGTCAACGAGATTATCCCAACAATAACTAGTTTTTTTATATACAATGTGATGGAAAGTTCGAGGGAGGACAGAGTAGGAGTGAAAAGGAATAGTACGGGAAAACCACGTAAATTATTACGTATACAAACAACTAAGTAAATTGAAATATTAATACTGAGTATAGCTGAAAGATTGATCACACTACCTTTCTACATACACAGATCAGGATGAAATCATTTGGTAGTAACGGCTTCTACAATGCAAAGGAGCCAAGGATTCGTCTGTATATCGATTATTTTGAAGGCTTAACTGATTTCAACTGAATGCCAATGTTTATCTGGTGCCTAGCGTTTGCACTTGGGAAGACTTCCTTACTTTTCATATAAAGACTGTTAAGGATATATACTGAGCAAATTTAATAGATACTCTTCGCTCAATCCTTCATATGTACTTGCTAACGTAAATGAATGTCAACTGGTAAATACAATCAGAGTAGACATCACCAAAATACTTATATCCACTTTGGAATGTATTAAATGAGTACTTCGTATTATAAAGAGGAATCAATCTAGAGGGGGGGGAGACTTTCTTTCAAATGAACCTTTGATTATTTTTTCCGATTCTTGCTAGTGTTTCACTCCTATTGTACGCCAGGCAAACAAAAACTAATTTTCAAGTATTGGTTTGTAGGGATTTGATTGATTGGTTACAGGATTTCATTATGAGTTGACATCAGTTAGTGAATCATTGGAAAATCAGCGCTGGAGTACTGGGCTACTGGTGAGTCCCGAACTAGGACGAAACAGCTGTTCAGTACTCCCAGGTTTTCCAATGGTTCTCCAACCAATGTCAGATGGCCAGGAAGAATTAGCAACAAGGAACTTTAGGAACGAACCAATCAAGAAGCCTATTGCCCAACAAATATGCTGAGATAAGCTGAAGAGACTGTTGGGTGACCTCACGTGCTAGGCATACCCCCTGAGTGGAAACCGAATGGGTGACGACGAGTTAGGCAAGGGTCCAAGAGTGACATGTAGGAGATCATGTGAAGAGGAGATGACAGCCTCTACGAACAATCGTGGAGTCAGTGAAACAGGACTGCAGAGGACAGGATAAAATGAAGATGTGCTTTTGAAGCCATGTGTTCAACTCAGAGCCCAATGGAATAATAATAATAAATAATAATAAACCCTTTTCAACTGTTACAGGTTTCAGTTTGGACGTTTTTTCTCTTGTTTCTACTACTATGCACTTGGAGTTGCATTTATGATAACTTCTAACTCGGCACAGGGAGATGAATCCTTTGGTCGTTGTTCGAGGAACTTAATTTTTTTGTGGATGGAAACACCTACCAGTGTGGCTAAGTAAAGGTATTATTAAAGGCCATTCAACAGTATTTCTATAATAGATCACCTCGCCTAAACAAGTCACAAAGCTGGCTAGCGTTGAAGAGTCTTTCTCCATCATCCATCCTGGGGTAGCGAATAAATTACTAAAGGCCTCTTGATACCGAACACTCCAAACAGTAGAGACCATTACAATTCGCTTATATTAACTGAAACTCTGAATGCAAAAGAAACAGATCCAGTCAGGTTCTACTGCTACTCCTGCCTGTTGTCGAGCCTAAACATCCTTATATTCTGCGCTATATTATTGTTTCCTTTAGTTCCTAGAGGAACATAGGGCTTCAGCGACACGTTTCCATTGTGTTCGGTTCTCTGATAACGTTTTCACATGGCTCCACGTCTGCCACCCACATGCTTTCATCTCCTCTTCACATGACCTCCTCTATGTCATCCTCCCATTCGGATTTCACTTGAGAGATGGTCTGGCATGTGATGTCACTTGATGGTTCGTTTTCTCAGAGTATGGCCAATCCACCTCCATTTCTTCTTGCATATTTGTTGCACTTCCATAATGGATAAGATTTTATTTTGATAAATCACACAGTGTAGTACAGTTATATTAACTGATGACGTTTCGAGCACAAACTATTGCCACTCATAATCATATCAAGGCACTACTCACACAACTTCTTTCCTTCATTGATATACATGTGTGGAATCGACTAGATATTGGAATAAAATTCAATATGAGATAATGTACATTCAGAAATAATAGTATGAGTGTTATTAATCCATTGCAATTAGATGGGAAATACGATGAGTGTTTTTATAGTCATAATAAGTTGATTGTTAGAACGTTTTGATGTGTTTGAATGGAAATATAATTTTAAGATTATTTATTATCCTCTTCTGATTTGACTGGTGGCAATAATACGAGTGTCATTAATCCATCGTCGTATTTCCCATCTAATTGCAATGGATTAATAACACTCGTTTTATTGCCACCAGTCAAATCAGAAGAGGATAATAAATAATCTTAAAATTATATTTCCATTCAAACACATCAAAACATTCTAACAATCAACTTATTATGACTATAAAAACACTCATCGTATTTCCCATCTAATTGCAATGGATTAATAACACTCATACTATTATTTCTGAATGTACATTATCTCATATTGAATTTTATTCCAATATCTAGTCGATTCCACACATGTATATCAATGAAGGAAAGAAGTTGTGTGAGTAGTGCCTTGATATGATTATGAGTGGCAATAGTTTGTGCTCGAAACGTCATCAGTTAATATAACTGTACTACACTGTGTGATTTATCAAAATAAAATCTTATCCATTATGGAATTATACTCTACCACAGTGCCCAAGTTTTATACTTATATTAATATTTGTTGCACAATCAGTTCCTGTTGGGTTGGTTCATTCTCAGAGATCCCTCCCTGTTGCTGATCTTTTCTGGCCGGCCATCTGATCTTGACTAGTATTGAGCGAAGACAGATGTTGATGAAGGTGTGTAGTTTGTTCGAAGTGGCCTTCGTGATGCGGCGCAGAGTCAAGTTTCTCATAAGTATAGTAACAATGACTTCAAATTGGAGTTGAAAATCCGGATCTTATTTTCATTTTCATGCTGAGTGGTGTTGACTTCCACACAGACTCGACAGTAATGAAAGGTTGCCTTGCTTTCCCGATCCTCGCTTTCACATCCTAATCAGTTCCGTCCGTCCTTAGTTAAAACGATGCTTCCCAGGTAGATAGGTAAAGGAGCCTCGGGACTCTAAGAACCAATGGCTGGAGACAATAGGTGACATGGCTCAAAATCGTTGTCAATGGCTTACGCAGATGTATTCAGTCTCTGCAATCCTTCATATTCCTTTCTACCATTACTCATTCTGTTTCACTCTTATACTTGTCAAAACTATATTAATTCTCTTCACTCATCTTCTTGTCTACCTTTGTGTGCTATTTGGAACGTGGCAACTTGAACTGCTGCACTTCGGTGCCAAGTTCCATGTTGGATCCAGACAGACAGACAGGTAAAGGAGGTTGTTTCTTTCAGATTTCTCCCATTTATGCTGGTGGTTGCCTGTTGTTGTTGCTGTCGCTGTTGGCCAGGAATCTTCATCACCTCTGTTTTCTCTATGTTCACCTGAAGGAAGTCCTACCTTTGATGCTTCTTCTACTAACTTGTTGTAACTAAGCAAACGTAGCGAAATAATGGAAAAGTGCGTCAAGGTCGTTTTTTTCAAATCCTGTGTTAATTCCCTTATTTTTATCTGATATTTTGAGCCTACTGTTACATTAATGTATATTATTCCTTACTAATGTTTTTTAAATGTAATCTATCGACAGTGCTGACACAGTGCGATTCAAAACAGCATTGATGTTGTTAATAATAATAATCATAATAATAATAATAATAATAGTAATAGTAATTCGTTGACTATCATGGACATATAAATTGAGAACCCAATGACGAATTTATCGAAAAGAATATTCTTTGTTTATTAATCAATGAGTGTTTTCGTTTTCTTCCAACTAATAATCGATGGGGACTACCAGGTGTATGAAACCTTTATAATGTCGGCCAGCGTCTACTATACTCTTTTAATTAAGCCATTTTTTTACCCTATATAACTTCAAGTATGGGAAAACGACTTTTGAAATTCTTCTGACACAGTTTGACTGTACACAACTTCCCGTCAAATACCCAAACACTTTTGAATATTCACTCCATCTACACTGATTCATCACTAGGGAGAGCAACCAATGTTAGGGTTTTAGCCCCTTGTATATTTGTGCTAACTGAATCCTAACAGACATGTTCGCAACACGGACAACAAAGCTCGGTGACTCGCGATCACAGTATGCTTCGAATTGATATTAGGCGACTTGAGGCAGTTGGTTGTACGTTGTACATCCAGTTTTATTGATTGATGGCTGGCTAGCCGTCACCAAGGCGCGTGTCTATAAACTAGAAGGATTTGAGATGCTCACCTTTCCCCGGAGATTAAAAAGCGTGCCACTCAATGTTGAAGTCGGAGACACCACCATTGAGTTGTTTCGCGCTCACAGTTGACCTCCTCTCTAGGACTTTGATCGATATATTGAAAGTTCACAACTACCGGGCAAATAAGGGCATGTATTCACTCCTGCGTGTATTGGTGAATTCTTGAATTCTGTCCGCCTGCGGTAGTAAGAGGCAAGCCCCATGAAACTGCGTATGTCAGCTGTCGATTTAGGGGTCGGCCAATTGACAACTGCTTGGGTTTTGCTGCTATCTGTATGCACTCCTTGTGGAGTAATCTCATGTCCGAGGAAAATAACAGATTTCTGCAGGAATTTGCATTTTGAGGCTTGTAGCTTAAGATGACTCCTACGTAAGCGTTGAAATACGACTCAAAGGTTGGCATAGTGTTATTCGAGAGACTGGCCGAACACAATGATATCGTCTAAGTAGATGAGGCACTGTTTGGGGACTAGCCCTGCAAGTACTGTTTGCATGAGCCGTTGAAACGTAGCAGGGGCGTTAGACAAACCAAATGGCATGGTTTCGAATTCGTACAACCCCGTA
Source organism: Trichobilharzia szidati (assembly GCA_944472155.2). NCBI lineage: Eukaryota > Metazoa > Platyhelminthes > Trematoda > Strigeidida > Schistosomatidae > Trichobilharzia > Trichobilharzia szidati. Next base: position 80,065,562 of record OX235276.1, on the reverse strand, counting down.
GGCACAACAAACGCAGTTTTTGGGCGGTCTTCCGGGCGAATTTCAACTTGCCAATAGCCGGAAGCTAGATCTAATGTGGAAAACCACTGTGCCCCACCCAAAGCATCTAAGGTGGCGCCTATGAGAGGCAAGGGAAAAGAATCCCGTTCTGTGATTGCATTCAAGCGACGATATTCGACACAGAGACGGAGGGAGCCATCTTTCTTTTTCACGAGAACAATTGGAGATGCCCACGGTGATGTAGACGGTTTAATCATCCTCTTTCTTAACATGTCTGTTATCATGGTGTCCAACTGCTGTTGATAGTGAATGGGTACCCGTCGCGGTGGCATCCTAATGGGCAAGTTATCGCCCGTCTTGATCTCGTGTTATACGATATTTTTTTTTAATTTTATTTTTTTATTTTATTTTGACTACAGCTTGATGCCACACCGTAGTTTCAGTACAGGTATGGCATTTTCAGCATGGATATCGGTAGCCCAAATTTACAGGCCGACCATAGATATCAGGTGTGCGTCGGCAGGGGATCGAACCCCGGACCATGTGCATGGTCGGCGAGAGTCCTAACCACTGTGCCACCGACGCACCATTACGTGTCCATCGTCGAACACATCACTGTACTCCTGTAGTAGGGCCAGAGTGTCGGCACGTTCTTTTGGACTGAGGTGAGGGTTATCATGCATATTCACCATAGTCATCTGGGGCAAAGCACAGGCATTAGCATACTGATTGTGGTTGACTGGCTGAACAAATGCAAGGTTATGTGTGCCCAGCCGGATTCGAAAACGTCTTAAGTCATTGACAGCGTTTTGCCCCGTTAGGAAGTCGACGCCCAGTATGGCGTCCCATCGTATAACATTGCAAATGACGAACGACTGGGGACAAGTAAAACCTTGAAACGTCACGGAGAGGGTGGCAGTGTCCGTTACCTTGATAGGGACCTGATTAGCAGTAATTAGCTGTAGCTGGTTGGGAAGAGGTTTAGGTTTGACCCCGAGTCTTCGAACCAATTCCATGCGAACGACAGAGGACGATACCCCGGTGTCAACCAGAAAGGTTACGTCTACGCCTTGCAGTTTACCCTCAAGGAGGAGGGGAGATTTTTAGCATTTATCAAATAAAGACACATTATAAGGCAGCTCACCTTGTGGTTTCTTATTGTGACCACATCTCCATGCGTGGCGCCCAAACCGGCGACAGTAATAACGTTTACTGGGGTCGTTGCGCTCTTTGGGAGGAACTGTAGGTTGGTTGGACGATGGAGCATTAGGCCAGCGAACGAGGCTCGCAGCGGCTGCAGTGGGTTTTGTTGACAATGGGCACATAGAGGTGCTGGGTGTGGACACGTGGTCATTCTCAGCGTCCATGAAACGGAGAATAATCTTCTGTAACTTGGATGTGTTGGCTGGGAGCTGACGTCAAAGGTTTGTGCGCACGTCACCAGGCATCATTCCCTCAAAGAAGCGGGTGCATACTAATTGGTCTCTGCTGCCGAGGCTATCGTGATTATCAAGTCCAGCTGTCAGTAGCTTGAGGGCGTGAAGATATTCCAGGAAACTCTCCTGGTAGTTGTCGGCGGGAGAGCAGTTGGAATAGGGTATGTTGAGAGCCCAGCCTCAGGTCAAAACATTGATCTAGAATCTCCCAGTTCGTTTGCATGGAGTTGGTACTACGGAACCCAGCAGCGTCTGCACGGGCGAATGCGTCCTCGGATAGGTTGTTGAGAACGTGGGTGAAATGGTGGGCTGCTGGAGTAACGTCAAGGAACGCCTGCATTCGTATCTTCCAGTGTGGATAATCTGATGATAGTTGCAGCAGTGGTGGGTGGGGAAGCGGCAATACACTAGGCAATGATGAAGCACTATTCTGTGGGAACAATTTGAGAGGATCGTCCTCGGGTCGATTTGTTAATTGTAGATAAAAAACTTAACATGGCAAATCGACTCGAGGACCAGCCTCCTAAATTGTTCCCACAGAATAGTACTTCATCATTGCCTAGTGTATTGCCGCTTCCCCACCCACCACTGCTGCAACTATCATCAGATTATCCACACTGGAAGATACGAATGCAGGCGTTCCTTGACGTTACTCCAGCAGCCCACCATTTCACCCACGTTCTCAACAACCTATCCGAGGACGCATTCGCCCGTGCAGACGCTGCTGGGTTCCGTAGTACCAACTCCATGCAAACGAACTGGGAGATTCTAGATCAATGTTTTGACCTGAGGCTGGGCTCTCAACATACCCTATTCCAACTGCTCTCCCGCCGACAACTACCAGGAGAGTTTCCTGGAATATCTTCACGCCCTCAAGCTACTGACAGCTGGACTTGATAATCACGATAGCCTCGGCAGCAGAGACCAATTAGTATGCACCCGCTTCTTTGAGGGAATGATGCCTGGTGACGTGCGCACAAACCTTTGACGTCAGCTCCCAGCCAACACATCCAAGTTACAGAAGATTATTCTCCGTTTCATGGACGCTGAGAATGACCACGTGTCCACACCCAGCACCTCTATGTGCCCATTGTCAACAAAACCCACTGTAGCCGCTGCGAGCCTCGTTCGCTGGCCTAATGCTCCATCGTCCAACCAACCTACAGTTCCTCCCAAAGAGCGCAACGACCCCAGTAAACGTTATTACTGTCGCCGGTTTGGGCGCCACGCATGGAGATGTGGTCACAATAAGAAACCACAAGGTGAGCTGCCTTATAATGTGTCTTTATTTGATAAATGCTAAAAATCTCCCCTCCTCCTTGAGGGTAAACTGCAAGGCGTAGACGTAACCTTTCTGGTTGACACCGGGGTATCGTCCTCTGTCGTTCGCATGGAATTGGTTCGAAGACTCGGGGTCAAACCTAAACCTCTTCCCAACCAGCTACAGCTAATTACTGCTAATCAGGTCCCTATCAAGGTAACGGACACTGCCACCCTCTCCGTGACGTTTCAAGGTTTTACTTGTCCCCAGTCGTTCGTCATTTGCAATGTTATACGATGGGACGCCATACTGGGCGTCGACTTCCTAACGGGGCAAAACGCTGTCAATGACTTAAGACGTTTTCGAATCCGGCTGGGCACACATAACCTTGCATTTGTTCAGCCAGTCAACCACAATCAGTATGCTAATGCCTGTGCTTTGCCCCAGATGACTATGGTGAATATGCATGATAACCCTCACCTCAGTCCAAAAGAACGTGCCGACACTCTGGCCCTACTACAGGAGTACAGTGATGTGTTCGACGATGGACACGTAATGGTGCGTCGGTGGCACAGTGGTTAGGACTCTCGCCGACCATGCACATGGTCCGGGGTTCGATCCCCTGCCGACGCACACCTGATATCTATGGTCGGCCTGTAAATTTGGGCTACCGATATCCATGCTGAAAATGCCATACCTGTACTGAAACTACGGTGTGGCATCAAGCTGTAGTCAAAATAAAATAAAAAAATAAAATTAAAAAAAAATATCGTATAACACGAGATCAAGACGGGCGATAACTTGCCCATTAGGATGCCACCGCGACGGGTACCCATTCACTATCAACAGCAGTTGGACACCATGATAACAGACATGTTAAGAAAGAGGATGATTAAACCGTCTACATCACCGTGGGCATCTCCAATTGTTCTCGTGAAAAAGAAAGATGGCTCCCTCCGTCTCTGTGTCGAATATCGTCGCTTGAATGCAATCACAGAACGGGATTCTTTTCCCTTGCCTCTCATAGGCGCCACCTTAGATGCTTTGGGTGGGGCACAGTGGTTTTCCACATTAGATCTAGCTTCCGGCTATTGGCAAGTTGAAATTCGCCCGGAAGACCGCCCAAAAACTGCGTTTGTTGTGCCTACGGGGTTGTACGAATTCGAAACCATGCCATTTGGTTTGTCTAACGCCCCTGCTACGTTTCAACGGCTCATGCAAACAGTACTTGCAGGGCTAGTCCCCAAACAGTGCCTCATCTACTTAGACGATATTATTGTGTTCGGCCAGTCTCTCGAATAACACTATGCCAACCTTTGAGTCGTATTTCAACGCTTACGTAGGAGTCATCTTAAGCTACAAGCCTCAAAATGCAAATTCCTGCAGAAATCTGTTATTTTCCTCGGACATGAGATTACTCCACAAGGAGTGCATACAGATAGCAGCAAAACCCAAGCAGTTGTCAATTGGCCGACCCCTAAATCGACAGCTGACATACGCAGTTTCATGGGGCTTGCCTCTTACTACCGGCGTTTCGTCCAGAATTTCGGCAGTATAGCAGCCCGTCTTTATCGCTTGACAGAAAAAGGACGACAATTCGTTGTGACAAGTGAGTGCCAGGTAGCCTTTGATACGCCTAAAATATGTCTAACTCCTCCCCGTGTTCTATCGTTTCCAGACACATCGGCTGATAGCGGTCCGTTTATTCTGGATACTGACGCCAGTGCGCACGCAATAGGAGCCGTCCTTTCACAGACAACCTCTGACGGACAAACACGTGTGATAGCATATGCTAGTCTAATGCTGGACAAAAGAGAAACGCGGTATTCTACGACGCGCAGTCGGTCCATCCATCTATCTACATACAGTGTTCATCACAAACATGCCCTAAAACACTCTTCAATACACAGAATAGTTTAACGCATAATATATACACTAATATTTCAAAGAAGGTATGTGAAAAGGTCACAACTAACCTTCATACCAAATTTGATTACCTGTTCTACCTCGAAATCCAACCGATGAATTAGAATCCGATCTTGAAGCCGATGATCTACCAGACTCAATATTTCGACCACGATGCTTTCCAGCTCCCCAATAATTACGATTGCGACCAGCAGCAGCAGCTCCATATCTGGCACCACTGGCGGCTGTATGATAAGCGGAATGAGACCGAGCAGATCCTGAGTCAGAATCAGAAGAACGCGAATTACTATCAGATGAATGTCGACTGTCATATCTACGCCGACGATTAGGTGATCTTAAGAATGGTTTCATAGCTTTTGCACAAGTTTCTTTCCATGATAAAGCGACAGAGGCCAAAGATGAAATATTTGAAGATGCATTAGAGCTACGCGAAGAGCTTCGTGATGAAGAGGAAACAGACGACGACGAAGATCGAGAAGAGTAATTTTGACTACCACTACGACGACGATTATTTCCACGTCCACGATGGTGTTTTGTAACACGTCGTCGCCATTCTGCAGTTTCTGCTGCACTTGGAGTAATAAGGTCTTCTGGAAGATACCGGTGACCAGTTAATTCTGTACGCCCAATAATATATGCCTGATAGTAACATGGCCATCTAGAAAATAAGCAGAAAGTGAAAGCCATTGTAAACTTGTAGGCAATAAGAAATCATAAGTTAGTGAGAAAAGCACATGACTCCAGTGAGGAAATTCCCACACCTGTAGTCCAATGGTTCAAGGTATTCATAAAGAATAAGGCTAAACGATGTACGACTTTTTGGAAACGATGTCGCTAGCTGTTAAAATGGAGCGAGGATTTCTAGTGTAATTACTGCCAACAGTGCGTGATTCTTCATCAAAATGTTGGTATTTATGTTTTTTCATGAATCCTAATGCTCACACAACAGAACGTTGCATGTATAATGTAAGTGGAATGATATTACACCTCTAGAAGCATAGTAGAATCTATTTCCAATGATATAATATGGTGAGCAATATTCGGCATGTACTTCACCCCTATCAAATGCAGCAGGATAGTGCTTCAGGACGGGTGTGAACCGACTCGTAGATTGGAGAATGGGAGGGAAGTAGCTAAGCGTGGCAGGAGCTCCACTGGCCTCAACAAGCTGATTGATCGCTGACGAAAGACTCGTGTGGTATTTGTCGACCTGTGTCATCTCTGGTGTGATATCCGTGATAACCGACCATCGATCGAAGGACGTGTGTACTGAGTACTAGTTGGCTCTGTTCTCTTTTATGGCTGTAAGACATCGACATTAAAAGTAGGAAATATGGAGAGTCTATCTGTCTCTAACAACGCATATCTGCGTTCTTTCTGCCGTGTTAAATGGTACAATATAGTGGGTAATACTGAGGTTAGATACAGAGTATTAGGTGAGCAGGGTTGTGAAGCTACATCGATTGAAATGGGGTTACGGCACATGTTACGCATTCCAAGCCACCGAATTCCTCGATGAGCAATGTTAGCTGACATAGGGTTGCATTACAAAAGAGTTAGCAGTCGTCAAACCAGGACCTGGAATCAGTCCACGAAATTTTTGACAGCTTGTTTGAGTCAGTCACACGCAGAGGGAGAGAGAGAGAAGCATAGACTGTGTGATTGAATTACTCGGGATATTAAGATTCACAATGATTAGAGACTTAGTAGTGATGAGGGGGAAAAAAGAGTAAAGCAAAATGATTATACAACACTTACAAATAATCGTCTTCAAGAGATGCGTCAGATTTTTTCTCTGTTAAAGGTGCTGGCACAGGTAAATTCATACGTTTTTCTGCAAGATTCTTTTCTTTTGCTTTTAAGGCTTTGACACGTTCTAACCGCTGTAGACCGAAATAAATACAGACACACACATATACATATATTTATATTAAATATTAGAGAATTCAACATAAAAATGAAATATTGGTAATATGTGTATACACTATTTGTGCTAAATTACACATTAAACAACACATAAACTAGATTTATAAGACCAATAAAGGAATTTAACACATTTCTAAAAGCAGAGAGTGCATCGGTGGCACAACGGTTAGGACGCTCGCCAACCATGCACATGGTCCAGGGTTCGATCCCCGGCCACAGACGCACCCCTTTACCTCACCAAAACAGTAATAAAGCTGGTAAAGAGGGAAGGTTGGGCATGAGGCGGCTAGCAACCCAATCCTGTAAAAATAATCACCACTGCTACAGAAACTTCAAGCCTCTAGCTTGAAGCCCTCGCTATGTTCCACTGGGAACGTGAAAGAATAAAAAGAAAGCAGAGATGAGAAAAGAACTAGGCGTATTAGAGAACCAATGGAAAACCAAAAAGTACTGGACAGTGCATGTTTCTGCCTAGTTTGGGACACTTCATCAGTATATACCTATCGGGGCTCGAACCCAGGATCTTCCTGTTACAAGGCAGCCTCGTAGGCCATCCAGACACTGAGACCCAATCCAACCCCAGGTTTCGAACTCTGGTGAGTGTGTACTGATGAGGTGTCCCAAACTAGAACGAAACAGCTGACTGCACTCCCAATACTCCCTAGTCTATAATGTTTCCGTAACTGATATCAACTTGTGATCAGACCTGTAACCCATCGTATCCTTATAAACAAACCAACACGCTTGAAAAAAAACAACTGTACAATGAAACAAATGTGTGGGAAAACTGAGAGATGGAAGTGAATTAATTAAAATCAAGCAGATAATTGACGCCTGCAAGGGACTGTAGACAGGAAGTTTGCATACTCGACTTCCGGCCGATGGGTCCCAAGTACGAATCCTACTCAGTCTAAATCAGCTTGTGTGACAAATGACTAGTATCACAAACCACCACACACACATTAAGTACAGTTCACAGAATATATCTGAGGACGAAAGGCATACACGGAAAGTTAATAATGATGCTACATCCTAGTGACTACATCAACCTGTAGTGCCTGCTAGCCAGAACCTTGAGGCCTCTAAACAATAGATAACCGCTTCGCCCGTTCGGCGTCAAGGTCATCAGTGGTGTGTGTGTATCCCGTTTGACTCAGCTCAGAAAGCCAAGTAAGTTTGAAGCATCCAAACTGTTGCAAATTCGATTCAATAATATTAAGAATTCGCCCGGGGGGTGGTTTGAACTGACTCACCTTTCTGTGATTTAAGCCAAAGCTGGTACACACATCACTGATAAGCTCAGCCGCAAACGAACGAATCGGCCATCCGGCCATCTGGGTGGTCAGTAAGCACTACTGATTGGTGTGAGTGGCATCCAGTTATTCATATCAATCAATCAACCAATCGATCAATCAATCAGTCATTAGTTTATAGTATCATGCGTTCAAGCTTACCTTCTTGAGTGGTATTTATGCCATAAATTAGATCACGTGTTGTGACCTAAATAATTTCAAAATGAAACCGGTGAAGCGTCTAACCTCGAACTGCATGATTTACAAATATTCGATTAATTCGCAAACTAAGAATCTAATTCAGCGTTACTAATGACTAACGCTAACTAACTAATCCGAAACACATAACTTATGATTCTAGATAAGGAAGTCCAGCGAAAAAACAATGATCGAATGCAAGTGAAAAGCGGTAATATCTATGGGGATATATATATACAATTAAAATTACTTTGGGAGATATAAGACTGATAAGCAAATAAACTACATATCGACGCTGTCAAGTCATTCACTGTTATTGTCAGTAGACAAAGAAACAGGAAGATGCTTGCAATTGCAGAGGAGGCTTGTGCAATTCGAGTTTATAAACCAGGTCTCCGTGTACAAAAGGAGATGGTCGTCACTCTGAATCTACCGTGGTGATACGTTTTACTTATTAACTGTTATTATTAATATTAACAACACTTTATTCTACCTCTTATTATTATCATTATTATTCTTGATTCACTTAAAACTATCCTTCATCAGTGGGATTATCTTAATTCACTTCAACACTATTATTATTATAACTATTGCTACTGATATTACGCTGTTTGCAATTCTTGATATATTCTCTAATGACTGATTGTTTATCTAAGTGATGTAATTGGAGCGTAATGCAATTTATCTTAATTTTGATCTCTCATACTCTCTCTCCCCTTATTTATTTGAACATGGAACCTGGAAAACATTCGCACCTGTCTTTCTGCGTGACTAATTTAATGTGGTTTATTTGCTTATCAGTCTTATATCTCCCAATGTAATTTCAAAAGTATATATATATATATCCGTGTATGTAAAGTATTCAGCTGACGAGTTCTACCGGAACTTGATGAATTCATTAAATCCTGCTTTATTAACCTTTATTGTTTGTTTTACATTCGTATGGGGAAATAAATGTTTTCAGTAACATCTGCGTAGAAATATTAAATATACAATACTTGTCAATGTTAGTTAGTAACATCGTCAACACTGACAAGCCAAACTCCAATCAGAAACTATTTGGGTGAAGTTAAACTATTATATAGCCAAACCCACATTGACCTGGAACAACCAATCAGAATTCAGGTGCAACTAAGTCGCATAGTCGTTAGATAAATGTGCTAAGCCATATTATAAACATGATAATACAGTGTATAACTAATTGTCTCTTATGTGTTGTAAGAATGTCTCCCAGTTACTCTAAGGATAATATCATCCATAGTGAAGTCACACCATGCGCGATGGATGTATTCATCGAGGTGACTGTAGATTATGATCCTTCGGGATCCATTGATATTCCCTAAGCTATTCTTTAGCCTAACCGGAACTCTAATCCTACCCGTAAACCTAATCCTAACCTGCACCCAAATAACAGTAATAAACCTACCTGACAGTGTCGATTTATGTAGAAAAGTGCCTATGGAATAAGGTGGATACTGTGTACCTACCCTCGCGAAATCCATGAAGGTAGACAAGATTTAACTTGGAATAACCTTTCACAGTGTTCTCTAAATCCGATTGGCTTCTCAAGGTCAAATGTCTACAGACTTTGGCTATGATAGTTTAATTTCGCAACTATTCAATTTACGGCTGAAATTTTTTCCAGTCGATGGCAAATTTTTTTTTATTCCTTCACGTTCCCCAGTGGAAAATAGGGCTTCAAGCTAGTGGCTTGAAGTTTCTGTAGCAGTGTTTATTTTACAGGATGGGGTTGCTAGCCTCATGCCCAACCTTTCCTCTTCGCCAGAATTGTTTCTGGCTTAGCGAGGTAAAGGAGTGCGCCGGCCAAGGATCGAACCCCGGACCATGTGCATGGTCGGCGAGCGTCCTAACCGTTATGCCACCGACGCACTGTCGATGGCAAATACGTCATGTTTACTTTGTAAAGAAATAGCAGTTAGAGTGATTTGGTGGGCAGGATGTGCACTTCATCCTATTTTGGGGCTCGTCAACTGGATTTACCTTCAAGTTAAATCCTCAGAAATCGTTGAAGCATACAGACACGAGGAGGTGACATGTCAACGTAGCGTCGAGTACTTCGGTCCAAGTAATCAACAAAAAAGTTCAAATTGAATTAAATAGTAGTTAGATTAATGTGGCAATTAAAAGACGGATGAATTCCCAAAATAGAAAGGCAAGAGACGCTTTGTGGGCAGACAGGTTTCTCATAAGCATTCACATTGTCATTAGGTGGCATATATTTTTCATGGAGGATTTCAGCATGAGCTGACATCAGTTAGAGAACCACTGGAAAACCAACTGGGAGTACTGGACAGCTGTTTCGTCCTAGTTGGGGACTCTTCATCAGTACGCACTCACCCCGCTGGGGTTCGAATCCGGGACCTTCTGGTTACAAGACAAGCTCGTAGACTACTGAGCCACTGGGACCCGATCCAATGGTTCTTCAATTCTAACTTCTGCCAATTCACGACATAGCGCGACCATTTCGCAATGTCTTCTTCGATGAGTTACTGCCTCATCTTCGACCTGCTGTACCCTACTGTCCAGTATTCCCTGCCTGGTTTTCCAGTGGTTCTCTAACTGATGTCAGCTCATGATGAAATTCTCCATGCAATCAAACAAAATCCCTACAAAACCAATACTTGCATATATTTTTATCATGTCACAACTTTTCAGAAGTTTGAAGCGCTATTTCAGGGAACTAATGCACAACAGAAACGTTGGCACAATCGCCTGCAAAGCGAAGCGTTCAAATCTGTGACCTAGTGATTGGAAATTAGGTGCATAATCCAGGGAGTCATATCACACTTGTAGTATTATAGTACTGACTATCGTGTATTCGAATTCTCTACAGTAAAATGTATCTTGTTTAGTTCTCAACCACGTGAACATACTATGTTATGTGGAGGACGATAACTAACAGTGAAGTATTATTAGCCAATGGGAAGTACAGAATTAACAGATAACTGACACCCGCTGCACAAGAGGCAGCTCTCATAGCCACCAAGTAACCTAGTGGATAACGCTTGTGCGATTGAAACGATTGGTGCTGGGATTGAATCTCGATGAGCAATTGCAAATACATCCGGATGAAGAGTACCGAATACGATTAAATGCTCCTTCTGGATTCTACTGCTCTAGTCACCACCATCTATCACCAATCAGCAACATATTAAAATGATTCTTAGACATCATCAAAGTATCCGCACTGCGAGCCGATATGTCAATAGAGATAGGACATTTCGATCAAAAGGAAATACAAAATTCACCTAAACAAATGACCATTATTATGATGTATATTAGTGAAATAGTTGAAATGATTCAATTAGAATACCCACTAATTATTTAGCCAAGTTAAACTTTAAGCACCACTAACTACCAATCAGCGAACAACCTCGAATAGTCCAATGAGATTCATGCACGTGAGTTCAAAGGTTGTACAGCGCATGATTCGTTTCAAATGCGTGCACTAACGAACTTACGCCTGCAATTCGAGGAGGATAAGATTTTGCAGTATTTTCTGGATTTGGGGTGGCTTAGGAAGGAGAGGATTTGTTCATGTGGTGGTGTCAAGGGGTTTAAAAAGTTTTAGCAGGTCGATTGATGGATATGTCCGGTCGTTGTGCAATTTGTTTGAGACGGGTTAGTATTAGAGAAGGTAAGCTGATAATTTTAATATTTCGTAGGAACATTTTTTGCTAAGTCGCATCTCTCCCTAACCCAGATTTTGTATATTTGTAACTACTGAGTTTTAAAACAGCCTGTGAGAGGCGTAGCTGCTGAAACTGGAAATAGCCTCATGTCAACAGTTCAGTGGTATCAGCACTGCAGAGATATCGCATCATTGAAAATGGAAAGAATTACTTCGTTTTGGGGCGGAGAAGGCATCATCGTGCACGTGGATGAAACTGTGTTACTGAAGAAAAAATACAACCGTGGTCGTGAGCGAGCTAACAATGTTTGGGTGATTTGTTTATATGACACCTCCCTACGGACAGGATTCGTAGAGAGAATACCAGACAGAAAGTCTACTACCTTAGTACCTATTGGTACTCGACTGGTGAAACAGGGATCCATAGTACATACTGATGAATGGAAAGGTTATAACTCGCTGTCCTCCCTTGGATATATTCATCACAGAGTGAACCATTCTAGTGACTTTGTAGATCCTATTACAGGGACACACAAGAATTCTATTGAAGGATTTTGGGGAAGATTAAAAAGTATGACTAGGGCTATATATGGATCTCAAAAGGATGTCATTTATTGTCATTTGGATGAATATTTGTACAGAATGTGGAGTGACTTTTCTATTGACACTCCTATGCTAAATTGGGAGATGTTCCTGTTATATGTTAGAGAAAGATACCCTATGTAACAGTTTTATGCTGTTTTTATACTTTTTCTTCCATAAATATACGTTTTCCTTTATCCAAAATCCCTCTTTTATGTGAATGGTCCGTTGAAAGTCATTCGCTGATTGGTAGTTATTATTATCGTTCCCTTGGGTTCCTAGTGGAACATAGGGCTTCAACTGCACGTCTCCACTTGCTTCTGTCTTCTGCTGTACTTTTCACTTGCGTCCATGTTATTCCATACTGTTTCATCTCCTCCTCACACGATCTCCTCCATGTCACCCTTCGACGTCCCACTCGCCGCTTCCCTTTCGGGTTCCACTCGAGCTATGGCCTGACGCACGATGTCACCCAGCGGCCTCCCCAGCTCAGCGAGTGTCCAATCCATCTCCACTTTCTCTTGCATATTTGTTGGGCGATTGGTTCCTGTTTCGTTTGTTCCCATAGCTTCTTGTTGGTGATTCTTTCCGGCCATCTAATCTTCAGTATGGAGCGAAGACAGTTGTTGATAAAGGTCTGCAACCTTTTGAAAATATTCTTGGTGACCCGCCAAGTTTCTGATCCGTAAAGCAAAATTGACTTGACGTTTGTATTGAAAATCCGAATTTTGTTGTTGATGCTGAGTGACAGCGGAAGATTTCCAGATTGGTTTCAGGTTGATGAATGTGTTTCTCGCCTTCCCGATTCTCGATTTGACATCCTCATCCGTTCCTCCTGTGGTTGAGACAATGCTCCCTAGATAAGTGAAAGAAGTAACTTCTTTCAAATCCCTCCCGTTGATGGTGATTGGCACTGGATGTTGCTGCTGTTGTTCGTTGGTTATTTTCATGACCTCCGTCTTGTCTATGTTTACCTGGAGTCCTGTCTTTGCTGCTTCTTCGACCAGTTTGTCGGTTTTCGCTTGTAAGTCTTCGATTTTGTGTGACATCAAACATAAATCATCCACGCGCGAAATCCAGGTCTTCTAGGTTCTTCACGTCGGGCCAGGATATCCCTGTCTTCTCGTTTCCCACTGTCTGACGCATAATCCAGTCCACCACAATTAGGAATATCATTGGTGATAATAAGCACCCTTGTCTGACTCCTGTGTTTACTCCAAACGCCTCGCTGAGTTTTCCGTTGTGGATCACTTGGCATGTGCCGTTGTCGTACAGCTGTTGAATAAGATTGATGAATATTTGGGGTACGCCGTAGTACTCGAGTAGTTTCCAAATTACTTCGCGGTCAACGCTGTCGATAACCTTCTCAAAGCCTATAAAGTTGAGGTAGAGGTTTGATTGCCATTCCATGCTTTGTTTGATGATGATGCGTAGAGTTGCAATTTGGTCAGAACATGATTTGCCTTTCCTGAATCCAGCTTGTTCTGGTCGGAGTTCTGTATCCAGTGCGTCCTTTATCCTCTCCAGGATGATGCGACTCAGGATTTTACTTGGCGTCGACAGGAGCATGATTCCTCGCCAGTTCTTGCAGAGTCCCAGGTCGCCCTTCTTTGGTAGTTTCTCCAGGTAACCTCTCCTCCAGTCAGTAGGCACCTTTCCCTCCTTCCAGATCTTTTGCAATAATGGAGTCAGCATATCTGCCGTCGTTTCTGGGTCCGCTTTCAGTGCTTCAGGGGGTATTCCATCTGGTCCAGCTGCTTTTCCAGCTTTCAGAAGCTTGATTGCATTCATGACTTCAGTTTTCGTTGGAGGATTGGTGTCAACTTGCAGTTGTGTACGTGCTGTTGTTGGTATTTCTGGAAGGGTTGTAGGTGGTGGTCGGTTCAAGAGTCCTTTGAAGTGGTCCGCCCATTGTTTAATCTGTCTTTCTTCTTTGGTAATTGGGTTCCCTTGGCTGTCTTTTATAGGTTTCACTTGTGTTGATCTCTTCCCGGATAGAGACTTGGTTATCTGATATAGTGTCCTCAGGTCCCTTTTGCCTGCTGCCTTCTCAGCTTCAGTAGCCAGGTTGTCGTAGAATTGTCTTTTGTCCTTCCTGGCACTCTTCTTCACTTCTTTGTCCAGTGCTGTGTAAGTTGAGTTCAGCGTCTCTTTCTCTTGTCCATCTTTGCATTGAATCATTTTTTCTTTCACCTTTCTCCTCTCCTCTATTAGTTTCCAAGTGTCCGTTGAGAGCCATTCCTTGTCTTGTTTCTTCTTTCTTCCTAAAACCGTTGAACACGTTTCGTTGAAAATTACCTTCAGAGAGTTCCAATGGTCTTCGATGGATGATTCCTCAGTGGTACCACGCAGTGTTTCCTGCTTCGCTCTGACAGTTGCAGTGAAAATGTCCTGTGTGATTGTGTCCTTCAGTTTTTGCGTGTTGAACTTGCATTGTGGCCTATCCCCAGCTATCCTCGAGGCTTTCAGCTTCACCTTGAAAGTCCCTTGTACTAGATAGTGGTCTGAACCCACATCTGCTCCTCTCCTCGATCTTGTGTCCAGTAGGCTCCGTCTCCACTTCCTTGAGATTGAAATGAAGTCTATCTGGTTTTTGGTGTGTCCATCTGGTGAAATCCATGTTGCCTTGTGTATATCCCTGTGTTTGAACACACTGCCACCAATCACCAAATCATTGAAGGCGCAGAAGTCTGAGAAGAGTTCGCCATTTTCGTTCATTTCACCGAGGGCCTCACGACCCATGGTGAGTTCTCTTCCTGTATTGTCTCCTCCCAGTTTCGCATTCATGTCGCCCATCAGGATTTTGATATCGCTCTTTGGGACGTTGTCCATTACTGTTTGTAGTTGACTGTAGAAATCCTCCTTCTTCTCATGTTCTGAGGCGTTTGTAGGCGCGTAGCACTGAATGATTGTAACCTTCTTTCCTTTTGAGTTGAACCTGGCTGTCATTATCCTGGAGGAGATTGGTTCCCACTGCATGAGAGCTTTAGCCGCTGTTGGTGACATCATGATGGCTACTCCCTCGGTGTGCTCGTGATTGTCCTCTGGGTGACCGGAGTAGATTATTGTCTCTCCAGTTGATAGTTGGCTCCTTCCACATCCGTTCCATCTGCTCTCGCAGATTCCCAACACTTCTATTTTATATCTCCTCATTTCTGCGGCTACCTGAGCAGCCTTCCCAGCTTCGTACATTGTACGAACATTCTACGTCCCCATCCTTATTTTCGCTTTCATCGAAAGAAGGCACATCGGCTGACTGGCTTCCCGAAGGCTTTCACCAGCCCGCGTCATTTCACTTCCCCGATTCCAGCGAGAAATAAGGTCACTATTTGTAATTTTAGAATTTTGAATATATTTGTGCGTTGAAGTTTTAGTAGCAATTTGGTTAAGTTTTGGGGGTGGAGTTGCTAGCACCACGCCCCAACCCTCCCCTCTTTATCCGGGCTTGGGACCGGCTAGAATACTAGTGACCTAGTAATCTAGGCGAGGTTTGATTGGTAGTTAGTGGTGCTTAAAGTTTAACTTTGCCAATTATTTTAATTACAACACAATTGTCAAATACCTAGTATATATCTATAGATTTCAACCAGGCCCTAATCAAATTAAATAAAGTAAATATACCATCAGAGAGGTGTGGTGTTTTACTCTCCATAGAGGGAGAGAGAGAGAGAAAAAAGGTACTGTGCTTACCTCTCGTGCTAAGCGAAGACCACGTTCCCATGGTGTTTCGTTTTTTTTCACCACGGTATCCAATGTTACTTCGATCTGTAAAACGGTAAGAAAAATATTTAAAATCGATGGAAAAGCGGAAATAATACAAAACTGTTTAGTTTAGTTTTGTTTTTTAATGCAAATAGGCATAGTGAGTCTAGAAATATTAGACTGAAAGGCAACATCATATCCTGCCACTAAACACAGGCAGAAAGAAATAGAATATTTAAGTAGACGAGTCCAATTTTAAACCCTTGAAATCTGAATTTCACAAGGAAAAACAGAGACTAGAGGAGGGAAAAAACTATTAAAATGAACAAAAAGAACGACACAGGTGGAGAACACACTACCCACAACTATTTTTCTCCATTAATTGACTAATGTCAGCTAATATAGGCAGAATTTGGAAAGGAGTTAAGAATGTTTCAATAAAGATATGGTATCAATCCCTGAAGCAATCTGGACTGCTGTACTTATATGCTAAGCTATACACGTTGAATAAACAGTCAGTCAGCCTTTTTAGTGACGTAATATTGTGGGGCTTGGAAGTGAATTGCTGCAGTGTTTGGAACGGGAACTTTAATGTGTTCAATCTAGACTTCAAGAATATGCATCTTGTTTACAGATAACTTTGACAAGAGTTTAACTGTATTCTAAGTTGAGGAAGATATTTTCTGAAAAGAGGAAACGTCCACTTAATGCACTAATAATATGTATAATAAACAGACTCTAGATGCATAAACCCCAGTCAACAGGTCATGGGTTCAAAACCTGCTACACCTACTACAATATGAATGGACAAACAGTGCTACTACGTCGTATACACAAGTGGTATGCAATGATAATGTCAAAGATAGCCAGGATCGAGTAAGTAAGGCATACTGTTATCATTTTGAAATCAATAATAAAAGTTTACTACACTCAGAATAAGAAGCAAAGTTTGAATTTTCAACATTAATGTGTGAGTTAGTCATTGCATCTAGATGGTTCAGAGACTTGGCACGCCACGAAAGGCATTTCAAACAGACTGATACAGTCTTTTATCAATACTTGCCCCTTCCCCTATCTTCGCTACATAGTGAAGATCACATGACCGACTAGAAGGGATAAGCAGCACGGAATTCTGGTGATGAACCAACCAAACACTTATTACCTATCAAGTAATAAGAAGAAGGAAATGACGATGGATTGGAAATTACCTGAGAAGCCTGCTAGACATCACGCACCAGCGAGGCCTTGAAGTGGAACCCAGAAGGGCGCACGAGGGTGACATGGAGGAAACCGTATGAAGAAATGAAAACTTACGGACAATCTTGGAGCCAGATGGAAAGGATAGCGGGGAATAGGATGAAACGAAGACATGTTGGCGAAGCCATATGTTCCACTCAGAACCCAAGAGAATATTAATAATGTCTTACACGGTCAGTGTGACACTTTTAACAGTGTATGGTAATGAACTCAGGTGTTGGAGGTTGCACTTATCCCACTCCAACAATAATGATGAATAAATTTCGCAAGAAGCTACTACTACTAGACACCAGAGAGCTCAGAGGTACTTAACAGTAAAAAAATTAAGATGGGGTTCATCAGCTCAGGTGTCGACAAACGGGTCATGAGGTACAACTCGACTAAACCGACATCGGCCTCAGCAGTCAAGCACCATTATGAACCTCTACCTGATAAGTATGGTTCACAGCTAATCTTTACGGATTGTCAAGTTAAATTATTGTTATGCACTCAATAGAAACTAGTGCGTCGGTGGCATAGCGGTTAGGACGCTCACCGACTATGCACATGGTCCGGGGTTCGATCTCCAGCCGACGCACTCCTTTACCTCGCTAAGCCAGAAATAATGCTGGTAAAGAGGAAAGGTTGGGCATGAGGCTAGCAACCCCATCCTGTAAAATAAACACTGCTACAGAAACTTCAAGCCACTAGCTTGAAGCCTTATGTTCCACTGGGGAACGTGAAGGAAAAAAACTCAATAGAAACTAAAACACACGATTTTGACAGTAAAATTTTCAAAGTATACGTCAAAAACTTTTTCCTACATCGAACATAAAACAGTGTATTTATTGTATATGCAACTGTGAGTGGTTCAGATGCATTAATCTTTATTTATTACGTAAGATTAGAGTAACAGCGCCTATTGCTACGAATCAGTTGTTGTAGACTGGCAGTCAGAAAGCTAGAAAGCAATCATAGTAGCATATATATGTATACCGTGTTAGTTACTGGAATTCTGAGCACCTTCAATGTTATTTATTAATTTACTTCATCCACACAAATATACTTTTCTTCATTATGACACCACTAAATCTCTGTTCCCTTATCCAATGAGTGCTTCCCTGAGATGTAACAACATGAACTGATATACATCTATACAAAGTCCCATGTTGACTTGCTAACCAACCATTAAAACATTGCACATCCAATCTTCTACATGAAGATGAGAGTCCAGAAACGACACTATCTTTTCATTTCTAGATGCAAAGGCCGTACATCACATTTTTAATGTTGAATAGAGCAGCTAAAGTGCAATAAACACTGTCTTTAATGTTCTTGACTGGTACCTGCTACCCTGACACAGTAGTCGGGCTTGCATGTCCCAATGATACAATGAACTACATTGACTGTAACGTTGATGCAGTTTCTACCATACAATAAAAGTCATTCTGATAGCGACCAGACTAAAAGCAGTTACCACCACAGACTAAGTCAATCAAAATATGTTGGGGCTCTGAGGGCAAAGTCATGAGGCCAGTAAGGTGTTGACCCCGGACGACCAGAAAACCAGCTGTTACCTCTCCGCTGAGGTAAGAGCACACAAAGCTTTCTTGATCATTATCCACCTTCATTTTTTTGCTTTATTCCTAGTGTTAATACGATTCCACAAGTAGGCCCTTCACCTTCTCTTAACTCTGAGATCATTAGTAATGACCGACAGTCTGTTAAAACCATCATATTGTTGATTTCGCTGTTTTTTGTCTGAGGAGAGGCTAAGCAGCCAGACATGGTGGAATGACTATACAGTTATTTAAAAATGGTGGCGAACTATTGAGTTAACTAAGATGTTACACGATGTCTTGAAATGCAACATAGTCCTGTGGACTGATGTATAATAACTGATTATCCCAGCTTACAAGGAGGAACATGAGTCTTTCTATAGTAAAACAGCTTGACTAACATAGCACCTAGAGTCTTACGTTCAATAATCATGAGTAAAAATTAAGTAGGCTCTAGGTCGGGATGGGGATGTATTAACCACATCGCAAACTCTCATACAAAAGCATGCTTCCGGTGTGTCCAACACACGCCATATCCGTGACCTGAGGGCAGCATTTGACGCCGTCGTCCAAGAGGTATTATGGTAGTCCCAGTTTGTGAAGCGCTGAGAAAGTTTATTCCACTAGTCGAGGCATTGTACTCTATGTGGTGCAGCCGTGCAACAGCCCACAGAGTTTCTATTTGAAGCGATGTCCATCAGGAATACCCAACATTTCCACTGCTGTTTAACTTTATCATACAAGTGCTTACGGATGTGACCCTAACCGACTGTAGCAACTTAGAGATTAAGTTGTTACCGAGGAAAACCTTGTGCAGGAGTTATAGTTTCTGGCATGCAATGATGGTGCAGGACTTATATTCACTGACTCCTAGTGTAAAGACAGGGAGTGAAGTGTTTGAGCATGTTGATCACTTTGCTGATTTGGGAAGTTACAACATCCTCAACCGAATGATTGTTCCCAAAATCTCAACCCGGATACAAAAGGCTCGTGCGGAATTTGCCAATTTACGTCATCTCTGACGCAGACGTGATATCCGGCTATCGATCAAACGACGTGTACAGCGCAGTAGCTCACTTCCTCTCGCTTTACGGCTATTAAACTTAGTCACTGAGAGTAGAAGATAGTTTTTTCTGACCACAGACGAATTTTATCTCCTGTATGAAGTGGTATAATATGGTGAGTAATATTAAGGTTACGCGTAGTGTTAGGTAAGGAGGGTATGTGAATCGATGGGATTGTGGAGCTAAGTCGATCGAGACATGTAGGATAGGGGTTAAGCACGCTAAACTATCGCCTTCCTATATGAGTAATTTTAGCTGCCATAGGGTTGGGTTGGAGAAGAATAAGGGGTGGTCCAGTCACGACCTGGAATCAATCCATCAAGGAGTCTGGACTGTCGCACTTATGTGCTAACTTACACGTTGAAAACTCAGTCAGTTACTCAGCCTTTAGTGAGTGACCTGGTACTGACTGAGTTTCAATGTGGGACTTAGCACAGAAGTGCAGCTATTCAATTTCCCGTACACAGAGGAGAGAAACTATCAAAATAACTATAATTAGCAGAAATGAAAGGAAGAAAGAACAATAACAAAGAAACATGAATGATTTTATGCCTACGAAAAAGACTGTGCAAACTGGTAGTTGCCCAATGAGCTTTCTGTATCCGTCCTGAGATATTATCAGTAACCAGTTCACTAGGAGTGGTGCAGATTTACAAATAAGTAAAGCCACCTACACACACACACACACACATCCGACCACTTTACTACTTTCTTACAACTTAGGAGCCTATGCGGATTAATTTGTGGTACTATCTTACACTTCACAGTAGTGCAATAAATGCTTAATATACTCTGCTTCAACGTCACTGTGTTCAAAGACTGTAATACTAGCTGAAGTGGAAATTGCACGAAGTCACCTCCGTAAGTAAATCTATAGACAAATTCACCAGAATTTTGACAAGGGACATGTACAACACACCAGTAATTGTTGTCACTTTGGACAAAAACTCCCCACAAGTTCTTATACAATGACATGAGTTAGAGTAGAATACCTCGATTAGCATAAGACACTTCCTTACAGCACTACCATAGTAACCTTCGATCGAAAGACTCAAATGCCACCTCCAGGCCAAGAAATACCATAAGAATCAAAAACCAATAAACATGCTAGAGCTCTAGAACATGTCAAAGGGTAAGACTTTATCAGTATAAACTCTTCTGGATGCAAAACTTATCGAGTTCTGTCATGTCGGTTTTTCCCAACTATCTTCAGTCTTTGTCAAGACGAAAAACCTGGTGATAGACTCAACGAAGAACTAGCATAGAATTGCAGCATTTCAAGTTGCAATACTCGATATAAAAAGAAATTAGAGAGAAACCCGAAAGGTGTACGCGATAAAGAATAACAATGAGGAGAATAATGAGAACCTGACTTTGTAGATTAATGCCATGTTTGGATTAGGCCACCGCAAACTCTCCTCGGAACTAATCCCCAACATCAGCTAACATAGCACAACGTAGAGGGCGATGTCTAATATGTTATCAAAATGGATTTCACTGTAATGAGAGGATCACCCTGAATGAAGCTGCAGGAACCTAATACATTCTACTACCATGAAGCAGCAACTTGTCAGATGTCCTCATCTGTTTTTAAACAAGACCGGATATACCTTCCTTGGGAGAAACAACATTATGGTATATACATAGATGTTCGATGAAGCCTTTGTGTGACACAGACATAACACCTTCATGAAAAATTTGGACACAAGTGTATCGATAATAACCTTTATACCGGCCATTTATTTACAAATGCAGTGCACGATCTATCAAATTGTCTGAAAGCATATTAGTGCGAAAGCGTAGAAACGAAAGCCAAGTGATATCCAGTCATGCTTAGTGCGATTCCCACATCATTTAGTATACTAGCCATCCAGACATTCCGTAAATCCACTAAAACGGGAATATATATGATTCGGGCTTGTATATCTTTCAGAGATATAACATACATCCATGACCTGATATACAAAAAACCTTGCTAATAAGACACATTTTTTCAGCTCATTGCAAGGCTTCAATGTTATTATTTTCAGACTGAATCGGAGGAATTTGTTTCGGGAGACAAGAAATGTTCATTGGCATATTTCGTTAGCAATCGACGTAGAGTAAGCAGACAAAGGAAATGGGATGAAAATATTAACAGCAAGCGTTAGGTAATGAAATTCGGAAATAACTCAAAACTATGAGCACAGCCCCATTGTCTTATCTAACCTTTGGGTTAAATGACTACCTAAACGTTTCTGATGCTTTTCACTACTGACAATGTATTTGGACATACTAGTATGAATGAAATTTTAAAGTTGAACTCCTGGAGCTAACGGTATAACCAATTTCCAGCTTTTATGGACACAAAGTTAATAGCCACTAATAAATCTTTCTGCATTGCATACACGTCCTGACTACAACTACGAAAACTAGAGCTGAGGGATTACTCACATTCCCAAGCTACAAATACAAAGTTGAATAGAAAGCCAGGGACAATAATTGTATATGACAAGGAAATATACACAAAACTGCTGAGACTAAAAATATTTACCTCGTCGATTTCCGACTGCACTTCCCCTTCTTCGGAGCTATCCTCATCTTTGCTGAATTCAGATTCATCACTGCTTTTCATTTCACCCTCATCAAATTCACTTGATCCAGAACTTTCACCACTTGTGGAAGATGCTGCACCTTCCTCATAATCTCTCTTATTGAGTTTTGCGGAGGACAACTTATTAAATTATTAACCAGATAAAGATAGAAAATACTTCTAAGCCATAGGAGTTCAGGGGTAAGTTTTCATCTTCAAAATCAAGCTGCTCTTGGTGGTCACTTTCGAGACAATGAAGAGCGGAAATAACTGCAGAAACTTCACTAAAACAGGGAAAACTAACCTGCAGGATCCATGATGCGAACAAGGTCAACCAACCCGCTCACTTCAGGGTCATATATCAAAGGAATCAAAGCCTTGGTGTCGAGACAGAACAAAACAAGATTTAACTCACTAGGAGAAGTGATGTATGAGGCAACAGCTAAGAATAGACACTAAAGTTAGATGACATCGAATCTACCAATTATATTATTCAAGGCATTTATTTTAAAATAAGTATGTTTATAAGACACATTGTAATAAAAATGAATTACACAGGGTATATATCTCTAGTGTTTATGCAAAAAATCTAAGTGGCTCTATATCATATCGGGAACCATTTACTTTGATAATACGTTTTTAGATGAACCCAGAATCCTTCAAAAGAATTTGTATGAGTTCCAATTATGGGATCTACTAATTCAGAAGTATGATTGACTTTATGGTAAATATCGTCTGATGATAGCAGCAGTGAATAACCTTTCCACTCGAGTGTATGAATGGTAGTGCGTATGAGGACTAGGTGTCGTATTACTGGTATTAAGAAATCTGGGTGAGACTTGAGACGAAGATTATGAACAAAATCCATGTGTAATGCCAAGCCATCTTATTGGTTGATTCAAGGCCATTTTGGTGGCGTGATACAGACAGTGTGTTCCAACGGAATATTATTCTCACGTATTCTCACATTTCAATACTGTGATAGCAACAGAATGTTATATGTATTTGAGCATTCCATTTCATGTCGTTTAATGTAAACCAGAATCACGCCCTCAGTGATTGGTTGAAGAATGTAAACTGCATAGATATAAATAGCTGCTTGGTTAATACCTTGTCATCTGGGTTTTGCCTTCTAGTGTTACAATTCGACTTAAGTGTCTATTTTTTCTGTGCGATATATATTTCTGTGACTTCTTACACTCGGCATATGATGATAAAAATGGATGCTGTAGCTTTTGGTTAAAGATGCATGTGGACTTTCGAAATATGCAGCCGTCGGGCTTCTTTACTCCCAGGAAGATTTCACACCTGCATATCTTAAGGGCTGCTCCCATTTTAGAGAGATAGTGAATAACTCCCAGCACTGAGGGATTCTTTACCTTTAAATATTTTATGATTTTCAGCCTATGGTGAATCCTAATGTCATACATTTAAAATCAAATAGTCGTATGTATTAGATGGCCATGTATCAGCTCGGAGATTTTAATTCATCTATCAACATCGGGGAGAATGATGTAAGTAATTTTGGGTAGTGTTCACAACCAGCGCACACACGATTCTTTTGTTATTCGTCCTCTATTAGTGAGAAAGGTTTTAGTCCAAAGCATGTGAAGCTCAACAAAATATCTATTGTATAAATGGGAGACTCAGCTTGATTAACACCACCAAAAGTACTAGTTGTAACCGGAATTACGTTGGATGGTTCGGTTACCGAATAGTGTTATACAGGTGAGAAAATCACGCATCAATTAGACTGTGATATGGATTTAACGAACTTACAACATTCCGTTTTAGACGGTGGGAATATCTATGTAGTTTTGTGAGTGGTGATGGCAGTGTAACAGGTGAAGTTTGTTCGTTCGTATGCTCCTTAATAACCACTTACATTTCTGTGTTGTTGGTAACAAGACATACCAACTGTGTGAAGACCACTGAAAATAATTGGCTGCCATAACCGCCATTGGTAGAGTGAGTTCAAACCAAACACTCCCCAGTAACTCTCGCTGGGCTAGTTTGTTCTTTCTCGGAATGATTCCTTTTTTCAGGATTGCCAATATCAAAATTTGAGTGCAAGAGGTATGTAGTGGCGAATAACTTCCTAAGAATTTTCATTTTGGCTGAAGTTATTGATTCTTAATAGCATTTGCGTTGCTTCGGACGTGGTACTACATAAACCTTCTTTCCTCATGCTCTGGCACATCTAACCTTTTACCTGATAATATGGATATTATACCCAAACCTTATAATATTGCAGCCGAAATCTTGGTATAATGCTAAATATAAATCATTCAGGTCATTTAATTAGTCTGGATGGTATTATTAGAAAGAGAAGTTTATCTGAAAAATGCGAAGTATTTGTACGATAAATTTCGAACAGTCTGACTACTCATTTTTGAAATCAATTCATGTGTGAAATAGCTATGGCCTTTATTTATTTCAGTAAGCGCCCCTAACTGTATTTATAAAAACTATGAAAGACGATTTAATGTCAGTTATGACGTAGTGTTACTGACATAGCAGTGTTAGAATGAGCCTACAGACACCACATCATAATCACCTGAAAATATTCCCCACATTGAGTTAGACAGAAGAAACAGATTTAACTGCGACAACTTTTATCACTCGGAATACAGGGCATATTCATCGTTTACACATACACAGAAATTTACGCCATAAATAGTGAATGTCCGATTGTTCGTATGGCCTCGAAGGTCTTCCTAAAACAAATCAATCAAAAACTGCCCAGTGGGGCTATCACTTCGATGAATCTATCAATTATAGCCTCACGACTAACAGCTATATATTATCCATCCTTCATAGCTCAGTGGTAGAGCACTGGTCTCGTAAACCAGGGGTTGGGAGTTCGGTCCTCCCTGGAGGCAGTGGATTGCTTACCGAAGATCAGGAACCTCTACCACACAATCAAGAAAGAAATCAAATTGGTTTATACTAGCTCGTAAAACTGATACTGGATATTGGATCCTGACGACATCAGTCTTGTGGTTTATATCAATTAAGTTGTTTGTCAGTATAATGTACACCAATACTTTTGATCATATTGCTCCTGTCTTTCGTCAACGTGCAAACGTCTAAGGCATGACAAGAATTGTTGCCTTCAACGAACAGGAAACTGGTTGGAGTAATCAAGTTCATTGAACGTCCACTTAATGTTCACCATCATTTAGAATATTGTTTACTGTAAACAAATATCTTCATCAAGCCACCAGCCCCCAGTGCTGGTAAGGTAAACAACGGGTAGAATGGGCTTTAGCAGGGACCGTATACTAGATTCATACTGTAGTTTATAAATTATGCTACAGGATCTACACAGAACAACCAAAACCTTTGGCCTAAAAATGTGAGGGAGTTTATTTTAATAATAATAATTTGCTTTATTCCAAAACAGTACTTGTGATACAGAATGGAATTCTCAGCATTTTTACTACAGTATTGCATCCAGTTAGTACATTATCAATAAATAGAATTCTACATAGATTAAGGAAAGCTCAGTTCATTATTACAACAACACATTGGCATGTCGGCAGCAAAGGTAAAGCTGAACAGTGTTTGAAGGTGTTAGAAAAGTGGGAGCTGTCATATTTACTGGCGTAAGCGAGAGAAAGAAGCAAAGCAGCACACAACGGAAAAAAGTAAAAAAGAGAGAGAAAAGGAAAAGAAAGAAAGAAAAGGTTGTACCTATAAATGATATGAGTTGGAAAGACGAGATCCAATTGCTCTGCTGACCATTTAACAAGTTATAGGTATCACACCTAATGCTTTCTTTATCACACAGAACACGAGCTAGGTAGGGTATGGTTGAGTTTTTGTACTTGCTGGTGCGAGCATATAGTTTTCTATATAGGCTTCTGGTTTTACCTGATGAGATGCAAGGGGAGAGTTGTGAGTGAAGAGGGTGGTGTGAGTTAGATAAAATGGATTTGGCCCATTTTTCACATGAGTCCATGTGCCTGTCGACCAGAGTATTAACAAGCTGGCTAGGTGGCACGTTGCTTACTCTGCTGACAATCTTTAACATCCTGTGTAATATGTTATAGTCTTACATCAGTAGCCCGGGAAAAACGAAGGGGAAACAATAGAGAATAATAGGCAGAATGCGAGAATTGACGAATTGTAGGAGTAAGGGTTGGGTTATACAAGAATGTTTTAACTTCTTAATGTAGAAGGTAAGACAGAATATTTTCTTAGAAATTGCTAGGATATGAGAGGACCAGGAGAGAATATTCAATTTTTATCCTTCTTAGTTTGATGTAATGATGTAGGTCCAATACACAGTGTCGTTTTCATGAGCTCGTGCAAACAAAACTGACTTGATTATGCCTGACAATTCGTTATAAACGAAATTTTCTTGACAACCAGTAAATTTATGTGGAGTGTGTATCGCTTGTTCTGATCTAAATCGTCAGTTAAAAAGAACTCGTTGCCCATTTGTTACGGATCTGTCGACAATCTATGTGATCTCGTTGACGGTTCATGTGACCGAGTGGACTTATGCTTTGGCATAATAATACTAATGCATTGGACAACTCAACTGATAAAATAAATACATCTATTCGTCCTTAGTGCCTTCCACCTCACTCAGCCACGTAACTATCAAAGGACAAA
Source organism: Trichobilharzia szidati (assembly GCA_944472155.2). Lineage (NCBI taxonomy): Eukaryota > Metazoa > Platyhelminthes > Trematoda > Strigeidida > Schistosomatidae > Trichobilharzia > Trichobilharzia szidati. Next base: position 80,038,533 of record OX235276.1, on the reverse strand, counting down.
GACTGGTCTGTGGCTTATAGGGTACCACTTTACGCGGAAAATGTATGTCACATTTATATATTTCTAAACATATTATAATTCGGCTAGGGCAGTGGAAAATATTCCTCTGAGCGTTAGGCGAATTGGCTAGATCCACAGAAAATAAATGTTCCGATTGGTTGCCGATTAAACGAGGAACAAGATAACAGAAACAAATGATAAAATTTTATGGCCAGTCCAGCTCATCCGATCACAAGAAGTCATACGATGAGTCACAAGGCGACCACTGTTTTTAGCCGAGACCTATTTCGCCACGCTACTCTCATAATCTCACTTCGCTTTAAGGAGGACGTTGCAGTGATTGGCTTGATGTGGCTTGCTGCATCCCTTGTTTCCAGTTCGTTTTGTTACCGCTGACGGATGTGATCCTTTCAACCGTTAATTGTGTGATGTGGTCGAAAACCGGAATAACAAATGTGATTGATGCAGACAACATGGACTTAAAAGGAAGAATGCACATACAGAAAGATAATGTAATTTGATAAACAAATATAAAAGAATTAAAATATCTAAAAATAATGATGAGCGAATGAATGTGTAAAATAGTCTTAAGAGTGAGAAAAGCGGAAGTTTAGATGCACACCTGCCAATAGTGTGATGTATGAGTTTTGGAGGACCATCTGACGACGACCAACCCTCAACACATCTAATGCTGGTGTGAAATTTATTCATAATATGGATACTTATGACCCCCAGATTTCACTAAGTCAGACAATTCAAAGACAGCAAAAACTGAATTTGACTACATGCTTCAGTCGGGAATTATTTGGCCCTTGAATACTTCATGGGCTTCTCCATTACGCATGGTGCCTAAGAAAAATCAGACTGATTGGCGTCCTCATGGTGATCGCAGAACCTCCAATAGGCAGACCATCCCAGGCAGATACGCAGTGCGCAAAACTCAAGACTTTTCTAATAGTTTCCGAAGAGCCACAGTATTAATCAAAGCAGACTTAGTATGCGCCTATCACAATATTCTGGCGGTCGAGGAAGATATACCTGAAACAGCCATTAAAACTCCATTTGGAAAATGTCAGTCTATGCCAATGTCTTTTGGTTTCAGAATACTGCCTGAACTTTCTAAGGGCATATAAATGACTTGTTGCGGGAACTGGCGTTCTCAAAAACATACACAGATGATCTATCCATCTCCAGCCTGGACATAAGCACACAAGTAGGTCATAATTGGGCAATGTCACACAAACTAGAGGACTACAGCACGACAACAAAGCAAAGTGCATTTTCGGGAAGAAACAATACAGTTCCTAGGACATGTCACTGACAGCACCGGGGTCGTGTCAATGCCTAAAGAGGTAAACACCACCAAGTAATACCATCTGCTTACTTCCCTAACGCAACTCCGGAGTATTATGGGGTTGGTTAACTTTAATCGGCGCCTTATTCCTAATCGAGTGCAGACCGTGACTGATTCATGAAGGTGAGAAATGAGGGAATTCCTGTTGCCAAAGAAGGCATCCGACGCTATCGCACGGCGAAATCTACAACCCTGAAATGTCCTAATCCAGATGCTCCACTTGCATTAATGGTAGACGATTCAGATTATGCTGTGGGAGCAGCTCTAAACCAGTCGGTAGAAAATGGCTGGGAACCAATAGCATTCTTCTCTAAACGGATCAATCCTACTGAGAGGAGGTATTCTACTGTTGCAGAGTTGCTAGCAGTCTATATAGCAGTTAAACACTTTCACCAAATGGTGAAGTCCATACAATTTACAATCTACACAGGTCACAAGCCTCTCACTTACGCGTTCAAAGCAAAAACGGACAAATACTCATCACGCAAAATCCGTCGCCTTGATTTTATATCACATGTGAGAGAGACGGGTGCCCACTTACTGCCGTAAATGTGCATGAATATAATGCAATAAACCACTACAGACTTCAAAGCACTGGCCGCGAACCAAAAGGAAAATGAGGAGTTAAAGCATATCCTCACTTTGAATAACTTTGGTCTGAAGCTTTAACTGTAACCATCCACTGCAGTTGGCAAGTTTATATCCTTCGACACAACGAAGGATTCACACACGCTCTTCATCCCTAAAATTATGAGGAAAGCCATATGTCGTAATTCTCACTCGTTGTCATAACTTAGATTACAAGCTTCAGCTAAAGTAATCTGGACAGAACATATTTGGCCAAATCTACAGCACAAATTGTGGAAGCCAACGACAGAGTGCACTGCATGACAGGGGGCCAGAATAAGCAGAACCACATTGTTACCCCTTGGAACATTCTTGCAGCTGATAATTGTTCCACCAATATTCACGTGAATTTGGTGGGTCTCCCTTCACACTTAAACAAATCTACCTACCCACATGCATTGATAGGTTCAGCAGATTCCTGGTGGCTGCACAACTTACTGGTATCACAATGGAAACGGTGCCATATTAGTAGTAGGGTGTATATCGAGTAACTGGACTGACGGCTTAAGGTAGTTCCCTGCAAAAGTTTTGTTGAATAATTCACACATGTTTGCAGAATTAGTGCATAGCCTACCTTTGTCTATGAGGAGAGAAACGCTGTGATTGTTGCGGTTCATTCGCTTCTTTAAGATTTCTGTGAGAGTATACACTCTAGCAGCACTGACTATTGCGGTGCGTTCTTCGCTTCTCATACGCAAATCTCGAGCTTGTAAGATGGAGCTAAGAGTGTTAAGCATTAAACCCAGTTTGCCAAAGTCGTGGTGTTTGAAGTAACTTGTTGAGAGTCTCTTCAATTTCGTACGATCTTTTCGTTTTATAAATGACTTTCTATGTGGGGAAACCTTTAGTGTCTGGAGTGAAGTGATAGCATCTAAGCATGTGTTTGAGTTATGGTAGAAGATGCTCAGAACACTCGAAAGGTTATCAGTGGTGAAGTATTCACCTTCAACGTTGTCACCTCTTGTAGGGATAGTGACAGTTTGTTTCCAGCCGAAAATGTCCAGTGTCCCTAAGAGCTTATCATATTTAGTTGGCCAAGTTAACAAATCCCAGTTGATTTCGGTTAGGTTGAAGTCTCCACATATGATCTTATGCTCACATGGAAGAGTGGATACCTGCTCCACTACATTTATTAGTTGTGTCCCGTTATCACCAAAGTTGCCAGGTGCTCTGTAGATACATCCTATTAGTATTGTAGCACTTTTGAATTGTACGTTGACCCATGGGGTGTCGCGCACGTCATTGAGTTCCCTATTTTCTAGCTGTAGTACAGTAAGTGTATTCAGGAAGTACGTTAGACAGCCTCCTCCATTAACACTGTTCCTGTTACATCGGAAGTGTGTGTACCCATCGATGCTTATCTCTTCGTCTCGTATGTTGGAGTGACACCAGGATTCGGTAATAATAATTATAGGGGGTCTGTATACAAGCGTGTGTGCCCTGAGCATCGGTAGTTTGTTAAGGATAGATTTAGCATTAATAAGGATTAAGCAGAGTTGAGATTTGAAGCATTTAAGCTCGTCAATAAGGTTCAAGTGTGGATCGGCATCCATTGTTTCCGCGTGGCTTAACAACTCTGTGTTGCAACTAGTTTGGGTACCATGTTCAACTATGTCTGTCGAGTTACTATCTATTTCTTTTAGTGAATCATGAAAAGAAAATAATAATGATCGCCTAGACATATCATGCTTCTACCTTTAAACTTATACCATTCGCTCAACCTATTGCTGAGATGTGACCAAGTGGGCTCTGCACAGATTTATGGGGAATCTTGAGTGTATATATATAAATATTAAGCTGTTGAAACATTATTAAATTGTAGACAGTCTGAGATTTGAGATTATATCATACTTGATCGTGCCTGTAAAATGGCATGCATTTTCATGTAAATTTATATGTTTATATGAAAATATACATTATTATTATGCACTGCAAATTTGTATTATAACTTCACGTGCTACATAGCTTCTTCTTGTACTTATCTGGTAAATATACTTCCAATAATGTATTATTCATGATTGCTTTCTATACCATTTTGCAGCCGCGCCAGATTTTCTTCACTTCCTGAAATAGCGCTCAAGCAAGTGGGGGCATAGCACTCACTCAAATATATGTTGTTTATCGATTGGCCATAACTATCATCAGGAAATGGAACGAATTTTGGGTTGTCACTCAACTTCGATGGTGACCTCCGTGAAAGATTTACAAATTGACATTTATAAGAACCTGTTCCGATTGCTTGTACTATAATTCCAAATTTTGAGCTTTTGAAATAGTGATTATCTATGCTAATTCACAATTGTAATTTGTAACATAATTGATCGTGCCTGTAAAAATGGCATGCGTTTCATATAAACTTGAACGTTTATACGAAATATATATACTATTATTATGATTGGTTTCATTATTAGATACACTTTACGATGACGTAGTTTTAGGCTAGGGTAGGTTGGAGACTTGGGTTGGAGTTTTTATTTGGCCTATGCTTGTACAGTGATTGGGTGTGATTAATAGTTCTGTGCGTACTAGCCTATGTCTGTTCCCGATAGGAGGCCGACATTAGTGGTACGGGTTCAGGAGGGTTAACATCCCCACCAGCTCTTTGGTTAGCGCTGACAGCGATGTGTTGGATAAAAATCATTGGTACCTCGTGATGCACATGACTTGTTAATCTGCCTATTGTGTGTGGACATTCTAAGAGACCCTACATGGGTTTAGTTATTCGCATGGCTGCAATGTGGTTTGATTCCCAGAAGACTTGTTCCGTGTAATCTGCCAAAGTTAGTTTGTGTCATATTTTGAAGACCCTGAGTGGTTGGTGGCTGAGCTCTGAGTGATGTCACTTTCACTATTTTGAGTGATAGTGTCACTAGACCAGCCACTAGTGTGACTTGGCACAGTATGCGAGTAGGTTGTGTCGTTGTTTTCATTGGACCCTATGTCCTTATTTGTGTTTTTAATTTGGTTGCTAGCATATTTTTGAATATTATTTACCTTAAAGCGTGGGTTATTCTTAGGAGTTTGAATATGTTGGGGATTCTTCGCAACAAGAGGCGTATTTCGGTATGTTTTGTTACCGAATTCCATTCGGGTTGTCACGCTTTGGCTAGGAGAAGATGTTGTCGACTTACAAGAGGGATTGATTTCCATCTTATGGCTGTCCAGAGACATATCTAGATCCACGGAAGAGGGAGGACAGGTTAATTTAGGAGTAGGATTATGGCTCACAAGTCTTTCGTTTGTTTTCGTTTTCTGTGCAGCTATTTATGAGATCTGAGAGGGGGTGGCTATGAGTTGTACCGCGTTGGATGTGTGCTTATCTACTTTAGTGACTTGTGGTGTCTTGTCACTAGGTTTATTGAGGTGATTGTAAACACACCTTTCAATGACTGTCTTATCCGTTACAACTTTTATCTGTTTGTAGCTTGTGTCCTGTAATAGGATACGTTGTGTGTTGGTGAATTTTTTAGCCTCTGTCTGAGTTTCAAACTGAAGGCGTATAGAACAGCAGTGGTCGTGTTGACTCTTCTTCAGTCTGTGACACTTTGTCTGGGAGTGAGGCATTTTCGCCGCCCTAAGTAAGATGCTTTGAACCTCTTTCAACACCTCATTATCTGGTATATTATAGACAATCACACTTAGTTAAGTGTCAAATCTTTTGATAACCTCTGTTGTGATGAAGTTTACCAAGGTGTCTACATTAGTTACTGATTCTGTGTCCAGTTCGCCAGGGTTTATGGTCCTAGTCAAGATGCTCCGAGGTGCAAGTTCACAGACCTGTGAGGAGGCGGCTGCTTAATATATGCCTCTAAATCCACTAACTCCAATACTTTTAATAACCCAACTACTGACAAACTCCCTGAATCTAAGTGGATAAGCATCCACACAAACGAAAATAAAATTCTCGTGGGATGTATATACAGACCCCCTAATAGCCCTGAAATGACTGATATAGCTATTGGAGAAATACTAGAGCATGCAGCTACGCTGGACGTTGACTACAAAGTAGTCTGTGGCGACTTCAACTTACCTGGAGTAAAGTGGGATACCTGTACAGGACCTAGAATCCATGACGAGCTACTACAAGCTATAGACGTAGGCGGATGGAAGCAGTGCGTACGCCTCCCTACAAGAAATGAAAACACTCTTGACTTAATCCTTTGTCATGAAATTGAGCCCATCTCGATAGAGGTAGGAAATAAACTTGATAACAGTGATCACAACATATTGTACTGCACGCTACCATTCCGACTAACAACTAAGCACACACCCAAAAATTCCCCGATGCACTATCAGTATAGGGACTATAAGAATGCCGATTGGGAATTCCTATCAGATCTGCTGAGAAGTTCTGACTGGGAAGAATACTTCATTAACAATAACTTAGAAGTATCACTCGATATTTTCTACAAAACAATTGGCTCAGCAAGAGACAATCGCGCCCCTAAAATCTGCTCTAAAGACACCAACCCCATTTATAGACCGCAAAACGCGACTAAAACTAAAGAAATTGAAAAGGAAATACCATGTATTTAAGGAATTTAATGCGTTAAATCAAATACATGAAACTCTTAAACGGCTTGAAGAGAAACACAAAATGATGTCACAACTTGAAGAAAATAAAGCGCTTGTGGGTAACCCCAAAACTCAGGAACTTCGTAGGATATTGCAGAGACGTCTAAAAAGCAGTAAAGACAATACTGTAAGCAGCTTGGAGCATAAGGGTATAACATACAATGATCCCCAGGTTATAAGTGAACTCCTCAATGAGTGGTTTTGCAATGACGCCAGAGTGCACCCGACCCAAAATTTCCAAATGACCTGCAAAAGTAACCACAAATTAGGCGAAATAGACTTTAATATACAAAATATAGACTCAGCGATTAAGACTTTGAAGTCTAACGGTAGTACTGGAACAGATGACATACCATCTGTCATGTACAAAAATGGTAGCACGGAAATGGTAGTCTTGTTACTTAGAATATTTACTCTCTCATTAGAAACTGGAACTTATCCTGAAGTGTGGAAAACCACATACATATTACCTAAGCACAAAGCAGGGGCCAAAACCAGTGTATGCAACTATAGACCTATCAATATAACACCGGTAATATCCCGAATAATGGAAAAAGTGGTTAAAGACCAAGTGTCAGACAACTTACTAGAACATGAACTTATCAATCCATCACAACACGGATTTCTCAAAAAGAGATCATGTGTGACCTGTCACATAGACTTTTTCAACGAAGTTACACGAAGTAGGGACAACAGAGAACTAGTAATTGTGCTCTATTTCGATATAACAAAAGCCTTCGACAGAGTTCCCCATAATCTGCTAGTCAGCAGGTTATGCTCACTAGGGATATGTGATCCTCTCCTGAGCTGGATAAAATCATTTCTCTGTGGCCGAAGTCAGACAACGAAAGTTGGCTCGATAATCTCAAGGCCTAAACCAGTAAGTAGTGGTGTAATCCAGGGAAGTGTATTAGGCCCACTCTTATTCATAATATATATAAACAGTATCTGTGAATGCTTTAGTGTAAGTAAACCAATACTATATGCAGATGACTTAAAAGTGACGTATAAATGCAAGAACACAGATCTTGGAATAACAGTAAACGCCATACAGCAAGAATTAGAAAAAATGGATAGATGGTGTGACACCTGGCAACTCCAATTTAATGTCGAAAAATGTGGCCGGCTCTGCATAGGTTGCAACAATTTAGAACTTGACCTGACAATTCAAGGCCATGCACTTCAACGACTGGAATCTGTACTGGACCTAGGGCTGAAATATTCACATAACTTATCGTTTTCTGAACATATCTCCAAACAAGTGTCAAAGTCACGCAGACTTATCGGCTTTCTACTCAGGAACTTCTACAGAAATGAGTCTAGAATTCTGTTGTACAAGGTTTGTGTGCGTCCTTTATTTGATTACTGTTCATTCATTATGTGATGTGAGCCAATATGCATACGACTATGAAAGACCCATGAGGTACAACTACCAAGGTAATCTTAACACAGGGTACCTAGGTCAAGCAAACTATATATCACCAGTAAATGAACGCAGATGCCCACCCATGGATGCTAAAAGTCAAAACATGCAACAGGATTATTTTCGGATGCAGCAAACAATAGCCCCACTCGCTGCACAATTCATCCAGGAAATAGTACACACACTGACTCTGTCTCACCTCAGAGCCCCTCCAAACATAACGTAGGGATAGAAACAAGTAACCATGTTAACCTCTCCTCCAATAACTCTGGTTTACTAACGATTATGCTCCTGAATGCTAGATCTCTCCTTAACAAAATAACATCGCTTCGCTGCCTGGCATACATAGAACGGCCAACACTAATAATGGTGACAGAAACCTGGCTTACTACTGATATACCTGACTCAAAGCTAGTAATAGACAACTACGACATCTATAGGAACGATAGAGTTGACAAAAGAGGAGGCGGCTGCTTAATATATGCCTGTAAATCCACTAACTCCAATACTTTCAATAACCCAACTACTGACAAACTCCCTGAATCTAAGTGGATAAGCATCCACACAAACGAAAATAAAATTCTCGTGGGATGTTTATACAGACCCCCTAATAGCCCTGAAATGACTGATATAGCTATTGGAGAAATACTAGAGCATGCAGCTACGCTGAACTTTGACTACAAAGTAGTTTGTGGCGATTTCAACCTACCTGGAGTAAAGTGGGATACCTGTACAGGACCTAGAATCCATGACGAGCTACTACAAGCTATAGACGTAGGCGGATGGAAGCAGTGCGTACGCCTCCCTACAAGAAATGAAAACACTCTTGACTTAATCCTTTGTCATGAAATTGAGCCCATCTCGATAGAGGTAGGAAATAAACTTGATAACAGTGATCACAACATATTGTACTGCACGCTACCATTCCGACTAACAACTAAACACACACCTAAAAATTCCCCGGTGCACTATCAGTATAGGGACTATAAGAATGCCGATTGGGAATTCCTATCAGATCTGCTGAGAAGTTCTGACTGGGAAGAATACTTCATTAACAATAACTTAGAAGTATCACTCGATATTTTCTACAAAACAATTGGCTCAGCAAGAGACATAATCGCGCCCCTAAAATCTGCTCTAAAGACACCAACTCCATTTATAGACCGCAAAACGCGACTAAAACTAAAGAAATTGAAAAGGAAATACCATGTATTTAAGGAATTTAATGCGTTAAACCAAATACATGAAACTCTTAAACGGCTTGAAGAGAAACACAAAATGAGGTCACAACTTGAAGAAAATAAAGCGCTTGTGGGTAACTCCAAAACTCAGGAACTTTGTAGGATATTGCAGAGACGTCTAAAAAGCAGTAAAGACAATACTGTAAGCAGCTTGGAGCATAAGGGTATAATACACAATGATCCCCAGGTTATAAGCGAACTCCTCAATGAGTGGTTTTGCAATGACGCCAGAGTGCACCCAACCCCAAATTTCCAAATGACTTGCAAAAGCAACCACAAATTAGGCGGAATAGACTTTAACATACAAAATATAGACTCAGCGATTAAGACTTTGAAGTCTAACGGTAGTACTGGAACAGATGACATACCATCTGTCATGTACAAAAATGGTAGCACGGAAATGGTAGTCTTGTTACTTAGAATATTTACTCTCTCATTAGAAACTGGAACTTATCCTGAAGTGTGGAAAACCACATACATATTACCTAAGCACAAAGCAGGGGCCAAAACCAGTGTATGCAACTATAGACCTATCAATATAACACCGGTAATATCCCGAATAATGGAGAAAGTGGTTAAAGACCAAGTGTCAGACAACTTACTAGAACATGAACTTATCAATCCATCACAACACGGATTTCTCAAAAAGAGATCATGCGTTACCTGTCACATAGACTTTTTCAATGAAGTTACACGAAGTAGGGACAACAGAGAACTAGTAATTGTGCTCTATTTCGATATAACAAAAGCCTTCGACAGAGTTCCCCATAATCTGCTAGTCAGCAGGTTATGCTCACTAGGGATATGTGATCCTCTCCTGAGCTGGATAAAATCATTTCTCTGTGGCCGAAGTCAGACAACGAAAGTTGGCTCGATAATCTCAAGGCCGAAAGCAGTAAGTAGTGGTGTAATCCAGGGAAGTGTATTAGGCCCACTCTTATTCATAATATATATAAACAGTATCTGTGAATGCTTTAGTGTAGGTAAACCAATACTATATGCAGATGACTTAAAAGTGACGTATAAATGCAAGAACACAGATCTTGGAATAACAGTAAACGCCATACAGCAAGAATTAGAAAAAATGGATAGATGGTGTGACACCTGGCAACTCCAATTTAATGTCGAAAAATGTGGCTGGCTCTGCATAGGTTGCAACAATTTAGAACTTGACCTGACAATTCAAGGCCATGCACTTCAACGACTGGAATCTGTACTGGACCTAGGGCTGAAATATTCACATAACTTATCATTTTGTGAACACATCTCCAAACAAGTGTCAAAGTCACGCAGACTTATCGGCTTTCTACTCAGGAACTTCTACAGAAATGAGTGTAGAATTCTGTTATACAAGGTTTGTGTGCGTCCTTTATTTGATTACTGTTCATTCATGTATAGTAGCATACGCATAGAGGACAAATTGAAAGTCGAGGGAGTGCAGAGGTACTTCACGTTAAAATTACTCGGAACCGGAAATGGTACGAACTACTCCACTAGATGTGATACCCTAGGACTAGAAACACTATGGCTAAGACGCCTGAGACTAAACTTGACACTTTACTATAAGCTTCTAAACCACTTAGTTTTTACCTCTACTAATGGCACTCGACTTTCAGATGACAATGGCTACAAACTAAGACACACTAAGGGTACAGTAGCTATCGAACAATGTAAAACAGCTACCAGGCAAAAGTTTTACTTGATTAGGTATGCACAGATATGGAATAAACTGCCAATGGAAATGCGTCAAGCAAGTACATTGGCCTCCTTCAAAAAGGTGCTTAATGACAAACTACAAGAGTTTGCAAACGATATTAGTTCTAGTCCCTATCTGAGAGCCTCCGAAATTATAGGTCCATTTAATGTATAAGCTTAAATACTACACCTGTTGTTTTTTGCCTATATTTATAATTCTAGATAAAACATTAACGGTTAACATACGTATCCTCAAACAGACAACAAATCTCGTTTGTAAAACTACTACCCAACACAATAAGTGGAATAAAATGGACATAAACCGACAACATGAAAAAGGTACAACTCACCACAACATCACAAGGACAGATGAACGCTCGTTGGGTACCATATATCCCTCACCAACTGCAACCCACCTTTCCTTAGATAATGTGATGAACTTATACCCATAATGTTGCTGAGCAGTTAATATTCTCAACTCCTGTCTGAACAGCTGAAACTCATAAACCTTCCTAACGCTAAGAAAATACCCGTAATCAGTAGAAATCCATTAATTAATGCGTCCGAAGCTTATGTACTTACTCCCAACAATGACATTGCAGATCAAATGAGATAAACACATCACTGATTTCAAAATAACACATCAATGAACTATAATTCGAGGACTCTGCACACAACAAAGTTATGTATGAATATTTACTTCAAGCTTTATTTTTTTCCCAGGCACTTATAATCCATCCACCAAAGACCTGGTTTTTTTGTTAATGCGAAGACAATACTCCTGTATTTCCTGTTGTGTTGCACTCACTGACAATCTAGCAGATTTTTCCAACTTTGCACAGAAATGATTGTATATAAGTGAAAAGGCTGTTTTATACTACTGGGATTAACATTTATCAAGTGTATGTATAATCTCCAGGGAACATGTAAAGCATATCTTGCTACTGCCTGTAAATTGTGATTAAATTATATGGTTCTATTTCTGTAACAATTTGATGATGCCTGTAAACTGGCGTCCCTCATGTACTGTACTATGAGAATAAATTTATTTATTTATTTATTATTCATGTATAGTAGCATACGCACAGAGGACAAATTGAAAGTCGAGGGAGTGCAGAGGTACTTCACGTTAAAATTACTCGGAACTGAAAATGGTACGAACTACTCCACTAGATGTGATACCCTAGGACTAGAAACACTATGGCTAAGACGCCTGAGACTAAACTTGACACTTTACTATAAGCTTCTAAACCACTTAGTTTTTACCTCTACTAATGGCACTCGACTTTCAGATGACAATGGCTACAAACTAAGACACACTAAGGGTACAGTAGCTATCGAACAATGTAAAACAGCCACCAGGCAAAAGTTTTACTTGATTAGGTATGCACAGATATGGAATAAACTGCCAATGGAAATGCGTCAAGCAAGTACATTGGCCTCCTTCAAAAAGGTACTTAATGACAAACTACAAGAGTTTGCAAACGATAGTAGTTCTAGTTCCTATCTGAGAGCCTCCGAAATTATAGGTCCATTTAATGTATAAGCTTAAATACTACACCAGTTGTTTTTTGCCTATATTTATAATTCTAGATAAAACAATAACGGTTAACATACGTATCCTCAAACAGACAAGAAATCTCGTTTGTAAAACTACTACCCAACCCAATAAGTGGAACAAAATGGACATAAACCGACAACATGAAAAAGGTACAACTCACCACAACATCACAAGGACAGATGAACGCTCGTTGGGCACCATATATCCCTCACCAACTGCAACCCACCTTTCCTTAGATAATGTGATGAACTTATATCCATAATGTTGCTGAGCAGTTAATATTCTCAACTCCTGTCGGAATAGCTGAAATTCATAAACCTTCCTCACGCTAAGAAAATACCCGTAAGCAGTAGAAATCCATTAATTAATGCGTCCGAAGCTTATGTACTTACTCCCAACAATGACATTGAAGATCAAATGAGATAAACACATCACTGATTTCAAAATAACACATCAATGAACTATAATTCGAGGACTCTGCACACAACAAAGTTATGTATGAATATTTACTTCAAGCTTTATTTTTTTCCCAGGCACTTATAATCCATCCACCAAAGACCTGGTTTTTTTGTTAATGCGAAGACAATACTTCTGTATTTCCTGATGTGTTGCACTCACTGACAATCTAGCAGATTTTTCCAACTTTGCACAGAAATGATTGTATATAAGTGAAAAGGCTGTTTTATACTACTGGGATTAACATTTATCAAGTGTATGTATAATCTCCAGGGAACATGTAAAGCATATCTTGCTACTGCCTGTAAATTGTGATTGAATTATATGGTTCTATTTCTGTAACAATTTGATGATGCCTGTAAACTGGCGTCCCTCATGTACTGTACTATGAGAATAAATTTATTTATTTATCTTATGCCGCTGATCTGTGTTGATATTTCAGATAGGTTGGCCAAATTTTCTGAACATCCTGCATTCATAGCTTTACTACACCTTATGTCCCGCATCTCAGTCTTCAGTTCTTCTACAGACAGCTTTAGTCGCTCTATTTCTGAAGTAAGTGTTGGAGCTGGACTAGGTATCTGAAGTTTTGTGACACGTACGTAAGGTGTAACGAAGAGGTCTATGTCACGACGACAGGTGATGAGTTTGTGGAGACGATGCTACTAATAGTTGTCAGAATAGTTTTCCTGTCACTTCTGGCCACAATAGATGGTTGTGTTACAGCAACTGGACGCTTGCAGCGTATTGGCAAGCTGTGCGTCTCACTTCCGTATTATGTGGGAGTTGTGCTACTCGTTGTTGCGAGCATATATGTACTATCAGTCATCAGGTTAACAGGTGACTGAGTTCGTGGCCTTTTTGTATGACTAACCATAACTAATCAGCGAAAGAATTATTGGTTACAGTTATGGAACCGGAGAAACGCTTTTGCGAGTTTCACAGCAAAAGTAGAAATATATAGCGAATCAAGCTAAAGTGTAACGCAAACGTTGAACGTGCCTCGTCAATTCGTGTGTGGGCAGTGAAGCACTCCTCAGGACGTAGTGAAATTGTTTGTTTCCTTGACTATAGTCGTTCTTCATTTTTTACTGTAGGGTTCCCCAGAGGCAGTTGAGTAAACACCTGTTGGCTGGTCAGCCCCGGGTAAAATTCTACCTTGTCGACATAGTGCTGGGAGGATTACTCGCTGCACTTCCTCAAATAGTTTCTTTCACAGTAAACTCGCTAATGAGAAGCGAAGACACTCGACTGAAAACTGTAGACGTAGCCCCTGTAGATAGGTTAATCCAGCCGATATTATTAGAGAAATCACTTTTAAGGGGAACAATGTAAGGTTTCTTTAACACAGTACGCTATGTCCACTCACACATGTGATGTGAGCCAATATGCATACGACTATGAAAGACCCATGAGGTACAACTACCAAGGTAATCTTAACACAGGGTACCTAGGTCAAGCAAACTATATATCACCAGTAAATGAACGCAGATGCCCACCCATGGATGCTAAAAGTCAAAACATGCAACAGGATTATTTTCGGATGCAGCAAACAATAGCCCCACTCGCTGCACAATTCATCCAGGAAATAGTACACACACTGACTCTGTCTCACCTCAGAGCCCCTCCAAACATAACGTAGGGATAGAAACAAGTAACCATGTTAACCTCTCCTCCAATAACTCTGGTTTACTAACGATTATGCTCCTGAATGCTAGATCTCTCCTTAACAAAATAACATCGCTTCGCTGCCTGGCATACATAGAACGGCCAACACTAATAATGGTGACAGAAACCTGGCTTACTACTGATATACCTGACTCAAAGCTAGTAATAGACAACTACGACATCTATAGGAACGATAGAGTTGACAAAAGAGGAGGCGGCTGCTTAATATATGCCTCTAAATCCACTAACTCCAATACTTTCAATAACCCAACTACTGACAAACTCCCTGAATCTAAGTGGATAAGCATCCACACAAACGAAAATAAAATTCTCGTGGGATGTTTATACAGACCCCCTAATAGCCCTGAAATGACTGATATAGCTATTGGAGAAATACTAGAGCATGCAGCTACGCTGAACTTTGACTACAAAGTAGTTTGTGGCGATTTCAACCTACCTGGAGTAAACTGGGATACATGTACAGGACCTAGAATCCATGACGAGCTACTACAAGCTATAGACGTAGGCGGATGGAAGCAGTGCGTACGCCTCCCTACAAGAAATGAAAACACTCTTGACTTAATCCTTTGTCATGAAATTGAGCCCATCTCGATAGAGGTAGGAAATAAACTTGATAACAGTGATCACAACATATTGTACTGCACGCTACCATTCCGACTAACAACTAAACACACACCTAAAAATTCCCCGATGCACTATCAGTATAGGGACTATAAGAATGCCGATTGGGAATTCCTATCAGATCTGCTGAGAAGTTCTGACTGGGAAGAATACTTCATTAACAATAACTTAGAAGTATCACTCGATATTTTCTACAAAACAATTGGCTCAGCAAGAGACATAATCGCGCCCCTAAAATCTGCTCTAAAGACACCAACCCCATTTATAGACCGCAAAACGCGACTAAAACTAAAGAAATTGAAAAGGAAATACCATGTATTTAAGGAATTTAATGCGTTAAACCAAATACATGAAACTCTTAAACGGCTTGAAGAGAAACACAAAATGAGGTCACAACTTGAAGAAAATAAAGCGCTTGTGGGTAACTCCAAAACTCAGGAACTTTGTAGGATATTGCAGAGACGTCTAAAAAGTAGTAAAGACAATACTGTAAGCAGCTTGGAACATAAGGGTATAATACACAATGATCCCCAGGTTATAAGCGAACTCCTCAATGAGTGGTTTTGCAATGACGCCAGAGTGCACCCAACCCCAAATTTCCAAATGACTTGCAAAAGCAACCACAAATTAGGCGGAATAGACTTTAACATACAAAATATAGACTCAGCGATTAAGACTTTGAAGTCTAACGGTAGTACTGGAACAGATGACATACCATCTGTCATGTACAAAAATGGTAGCACGGAAATGGTAGTCTTGTTACTTAGAATATTTACTCTCTCATTAGAAACTGGAACTTATCCTGAAGTGTGGAAAACCACATACATATTACCTAAGCACAAAGCAGGGGCCAAAACCAGTGTATGCAACTATAGACCTATCAATATAACACCGGTAATATCCCGAATAATGGAGAAAGTGGTTAAAGACCAAGTGTCAGACAACTTACTAGAACATGAACTTATCAATCCATCACAACACGGATTTCTCAAAAAGAGATCATGCGTGACCTGTCACATAGACTTTTTCAATGAAGTTACACGAAGTAGGGACAACAGAGAACTAGAAATTGTGCTCTATTTCGATATAACAAAAGCCTTCGACAGAGTTCCCCATAATCTGCTAGTCAGCAGGTTATGCTCACTAGGGATATGTGATCCTCTCCTGAGCTGGATAAAATCATTTCTCTGTGGCCGAAGTCAGACAACGAAAGTTGGCTCCATAATCTCAAGGCCTAAACCAGTAAGTAGTGGTGTAATCCAGGGAAGTGTATTAGGCCCACTCTTATTCATAATATATATAAACAGTATCTGTGAATGCTTTAGTGTAGGTAAACCAATACTATATGCAGATGACTTAAAAGTGACGTATAAATGCAAGAACACAGATCTTGGAATAACAGTAAACGCCATACAGCAAGAATTAGAAAAAATGGATAGATGGTGTGACACCTGGCAACTCCAATTTAATGTTGAAAAATGTGGCTGGCTCTGCATAGGTTGCAACAATTTAGAACTTGACCTGACAATTCAAGGCCATGCACTTCAACGACTGGAATCTGTACTGGACCTAGGGCTGAAATATTCACATAACTTATCATTTTGTGAACACATCTCCAAACAAGTGTCAAAGTCACGCAGACTTATCGGCTTTCTACTCAGGAACTTCTACAGAAATGAGTGTAGAATTCTGTTATACAAGGTTTGTGTGCGTCCTTTATTTGATTACTGTTCATTCATGTATAGTAGCATACGCATAGAGGACAAATTGAAAGTCGAGGGAGTGCAGAGGTACTTCACGTTAAAATTACTCGGAACCGGAAATGGTACGAACTACTCCACTAGATGTGATACCCTAGGACTAGAAACACTATGGCTAAGACGCCTGAGACTAAACTTGACACTTTACTATAAGCTTCTAAACCACTTAGTTTTTACCTCTACTAATGGCACTCGACTTTCAGATGACAATGGCTACAAACTAAGACACACTAAGGGTACAGTAGCTATCGAACAATGTAAAACAGCCACCAGGCAAAAGTTTTACTTGATTAGGTATGCACAGATATGGAATAAACTGCCAATGGAAATGCGTCAAGCAAGTACATTGGCCTCCTTCAAAAAGGTACTTAATGACAAACTACAAGAGTTTGCAAACGATATTAGTTCTAGTTCCTATCTGAGATCCTCCGAAATTATAGGTCCATTTAATGTATAAGCTTAAATACTACACCTGTTGTTTTTTGCCTATATTTATAATTCTAGATAAAACAATAACGGTTAAGATACGTATCCTCAAACAGACAACAAATCTCGTTTGTAAAACTACTACCCAACACAATAAGTGGAATAAAATGGACATAAACCGACAACATGAAAAGGTATGACTCACCACAACATCACAAGGACAGATGAACGCTCGTTGGGTACCATATATCCCTCACCAACTGCAACCCACCTTTCCTTAGATAATGTGATGAACTTATACCCATAATGTTGCTGAGCAGTTAATATTCTCAACTCCTGTCTGAACAGCTGAAACTCATAAACCTTCCTAACGCTAAGAAAATACCCGTAATCAGTAGAAATCCATTAATTAATGCGTCCGAAGCTTATGTACTTACTCCCAACAATGACATTGCAGATCAAATGAGATAAACACATCACTGATTTCAAAATAACACATCAATGAACTATAATTCGAGGACTCTGCACACAACAAAGTTATGTATGAATATTTACTTCAAGCTTTATTTTTTTCCCAGGCACTTATAATCCATCCACCAAAGACCTGGTTTTTTTGTTAATGCGAAGACAATACTCCTGTATTTCCTGTTGTGTTGCACTCACTGACAATCTAGCAGATTTTTCCAACTTTGCACAGAAATGATTGTATACAAGTGAAAAGGCTGTTTTATACTACTGGAATTAACATTTATCAAGTGTATGTATAATCTCTATCGAACATGTAAAGCATATCTTGCTACTGGCTGTAAATTGTGATTAAATTATATGGTTCTATTTCTGTAACAATTTGATGATGCCTGTAAACTGGCGTCCCTCATGTACTGTACTATGAGAATAAATTTATTTATTTTATATTTATTTAGGTGTAGTAAGTGATCAAGGTACTCAGAAGGATAGAAGGAGCAACCACTCTGGGACTATATCTTCTATGTGATTTGTAAGGCTTTCTTCGTCTACTGCATGAAGAATGACCTTTCCACGTGTTTGACTAGGTTTCCCACTCCCAGTGATCTCTGCTGTGTTTCCGGAAATGAAGTATTAAAAGTACCATCAGCATTTAAAATACTACTAGCTGTCGGCTGGCTATTAGAAATATTATTTTAGTAGAAACTTTTGTTTCTAAAAGGAATTTCACAGACGATAAACTTTGAAGCATACACGAACAGGAGAGCACTCGTGTATTTGCTTTCCGATGCTCTATGCTCCACAGATTGCCACAAGGAAGCCTACAATGGTTCTTATGACTAAAAACATTCGTTCGGGTGATTCCTGTCATCTATAATCTTATGGGCGTTATTCTAACCCCCCAAAACCTGTGGCAATCAAGTGTGGAAGGACCTAACTTCTTCAGCTTTTCATCATGTGGTCTGTTCTGAAGATCAATACTCCTTTTGTCTCTATACCCACTACTTTGCCCTTTTTAGGTTTGAAATCATACCGCTGGTCAGCGCCCACTCCTCCAGACTTTCCAAGTCGAGTTGTGACCTATCTAGTTATCCCTAGAACACCGTGTCTTTCCGAATCTTTACATCACCAGAGTAAAGGAAGTATGAGCAGTTTGGAATTCACTGCATATCACGCTTAAGAATCAGAAGCATTAAAACCCTATGATAGGACTGTAAAATTCCCGATGCCCGATTGCGCCAGGATTACTGAGTAGTACTGACTACGATACAGAATCCTCTTCTATCTACGTAGTCCTCCCACGATGAGAAAAGTGAGCCATCAGTACTCGGTTGACCTATTTTTGAAGGAGAAAATCACACTGAACTGCTTCAAATGCCTTTGAAAAGTCTGGAGATCACATGGACCGAAACACTTGTATCCCAACGTGACATTCAATCATTCTAAGCTAATGATGGATATGTGGTATAGGATCTGTCTCTCCTGAAACCATGATGTGCTTCATGAAATGTTCTGTTCCTGTCAAGGTGTCGCCCGATGTGATTATTAGTCGCACTTTCCATTATTTCGGATGCCATTGGGAGTAGCTCCACTGGTCTGTGATTCGCTGGTTTTCGTCGGTTCCCAAACTGTAGGATAAGGGAAACAGTGTTTCTCTTCTACTCATTTTGCAGTTTCCTTGCATCACTGAAGTGTCGGAACAATTCATATAAAGACCTGCAGAAGACTTCGACGCACTGTTTCATATTAGGTGGTGAGCATCTGCGAATTCTTTTGGTACCACGGACGAGTTAATTTGGAGTGTACCCACTCTTGGCAAATTAGTAGTGCAATCCTTATGGACTATAGCAGTGATACACACATTGCTGTTTAGCCTTCTGTCAATGGCCAAATTGCGGTTTCTGGAGAGATTTGCTCGGGATGACCTATCACCCCGGGCCCTTGTGTTGCACCGGTTCCTGAGCTCCAGGCATGCCTCATGATCAGTCCCACTATTATAGAGTCGCTATACCATCCATACTGTCTGCTTTGTCTCCGGAAGACTCTGCCTGCCTCTCGTCGGCCATGAGGATCGCTTCCCAGGTAGCCTAACAAGCGGGACGGTATCTGAGATTGCTATGTGAATGATCCCTTTTACCACTTCCTAGTCTTCCCCTGATAACTTAGCCTAGTCTGATGATGATAACAGATTTCAATATAATTTTCCTTTAGCATATTCCAACTCTAGGTTAAGGGATGGAGCACTGGAGTTTCCAAACATAATTAATTTGTTCATAGCCTAGGTTCCGTATCCATGTAATGGTGATAATAATAATTTATATTTCGTATAAACGGGTAAGTTCACAAGAAATGCATGCCATTTTTACAGGCACGATCAGTTACGTTATAAATTGCAATCCTGAAATATCATAAATTAATACTTTTTCAAAAGTTTCAGTTGTTCAATTATTGTACAAGCAATCAGAACAGACTATTGTAAATGTTGAATTGTAAACTGTTTACTAAGGTCGCCATCAAAGCTAAGTGACAATCCAAACTTCGTTCCGTTTCCTACTGATACTTACGGTCAACCAGTGAACAGCGTATGTCTGGGTGAGTGCTATGCCGCCACGCGATTGAACGCCATTTCAGGAAGAGAAGAAACTTCTGCGTAACTGCAAAATGGTATAGAATGCAATTATGAATAATACATTATTGGAAGTATATTTACAAGATAAATACAAGGAGAAGAAGCTATATAGTACTTGAAATGATAGTACACATTTGCAATGTTCAAAGCTAACCATATTGGTCTAAGCATGGAAACTACGATGTTTTCGATGAGGATATAGCATTTTAAAGTCGTGATGCCACCACACGAACAAGTTCGCTCCTTCCGGAGCAACCCTAAATCCGGGCAATACTGGAAAATCTCGTTGGGTAATTCAACGTCGTTCGCTGATTGGTAGTTAGTGGTGATAAAAGTTTAACCTGGCCGAACATCGTTAACGGTAAACCAACTAACGCTTTATAAGCCATTTTTATCCTTTTGTGTGTAGCCCACCATATCGACCAAATGTAAAGCAACAATCAGTTGCTACGCACATTTTCGACAAATTCAAACAATTATGGTGCCTAGGATTATATCATATAAATTGTTTTAACTTATGCAAAGTGTGCTTCCTGTCGTTATTACATTATCTTCCCTTGTATATATATCTTGTGTCAGTGAAAAATTTTAAACATGTTTACTCCGTGTGTACATTATTATCGTAATGATGCCTATCAACTAGAGTCTCTCATGTGCATAAATTGAGAATATATTCTTATAAGATGCAATTTATTGTTGTATGAGGGAATCGAATTCAAGCTTTATTTATTTTCTCAAGTACTGTAATCCATCCAACGAATACTTGGGTTTATTGTTAATGCGAAGTCAATATCTCTGTATTTTTTGATGTGGTCCATTGAATCACTAATTATCAAATTTTTCCCACAAACTAAAAACAAAATGATAGAAACCACGTTATTTAACAGTAAATCATGTAATTTAAATATGTAATTTTAATAATACTTATCCATGCCTATACAATTGGTGTGTCCTACATAGGTAGGAATAAATATTTGGCTCATTATATTATCATTACTAACTATGCTTACTAGTCGTATGTGTACTTTATCGAAATGATGATGCCTGTAAACTGGTGTCCCTCATGTACAAAGATGAGAATATGCTGTTATTACCAAAACAGCTGGTTAACGGAGCTAGTTATGCTAAATTTTCATGAGCGGTTTTCGTACGGTACGCATCAGACATTGCAAAGTAACCCTCCAACTTATGTAATTTTAAAAATACTGCGAAATGTTATAAAATTATACATTTTAGAAAAGTATATGAGAAAAGGTAGTTATTAGCTGAGTAGAGTCATTTCGACACAGAAAAAAGCATTGTATTATTAACTGTATATATATGTAAAATATTAGAAGGTGTGGTTGCTAATATAATTATTTCCAGAGTTAAAAAGTAGCGGTACGTTCAACGTTTGCGTTACATTTTAGCTTGATTCGCTATATATTTCTATTTTAACTGTGAGACTCGCACAAGTGTTTCTCCAGTTCAATAAATTTAACCAATAACTCTTTCACTAATTAGTTATGGTTAGTCATACAAAAAAGCCACGAACTCAGTCACCTGTCAACGTGATGACTAATAGTATAAATATGCTCGCAACGACGAGCAGCACAACTCCAACAAGGTATGGAAATGAGGCACACAGCTTGCCAATACGCCGCAAGCGTCGAGCTGCCGGTTCACTACCATCTACTGTGGCTGAAACTGAGGGCGAAAACTTGCTGACAAATAGCAGTAGCATCGCTTCTACAAACTCAGCACTTGGTCCTGACATAAACCTCTTCACTTCACCCTATGTACGTGTCACAAAACTTCAGATTTCAAGTCCAGCTCCAACACTTACTTCAGAAATAGAACGACTAAAGCTGGCTGTAGAAGAACTGAAGACTGAGATGCGGGACATAAGGTGTAGAAAAGATATGAATGCAGGATTTTCAGAAAATTTGGCCAACTTATCTGAACTATCAACACAGGTTGGTGATATAAAATCACAGGTCTGTGAACTTGCCTCTCTGAACATCTTGACTAAGACCATAATCCCTGGCGAACTTGACACAGAATCAGTATCTAAGATAGACACCTTGATAAACTTCATCACAACAGAGGTTATCAAAAGACTTGATACTAAACTAAGTGTGATTGTCTACAATATACCGGATAATGAGGGGTTGAAAAAGGTTCAAAGCATCTTACTTAGGGCGGCGAAAATGCCTAACTCCCAAACAAAATGTCACAGACTGAAGAAGAGTCAGCATGACCACTGCTGTCCTATACGCCTTCAGTTCGAAACGCAGACAGAGGCTAAAAAATTCACCAACACACAACGTATCCTATTACAGGACACAAGCTACAAACAGATAAAAGTTGTAACGGATAAGACAGTCATTGAAAGGTGTGTTTACAATCACCTTAATAAACCAAATTGCAGGACACCTCAAGCCACTAAAATAGATATACACACTACCAACACGGTAGAACTCATAGCCTCCCCCCTCTCTAATCCCGCAAAAATAGCTCCAGAGAAAATGAAACCAAACGAAAGACTTGTGAGCTATAGTCTTACTCCTAAAGTAACCTCTCCTCCCTCTACGGTGGATCTAGAAATGTCTATGGACAGCCATAAGATGGTAATCAATCCCTCTTGTAAGCTGACAACATCCTCTCTTAACCAAAACGTGACAACGCAAATGGAACTCGGTAACAAAACAGGCCGAAATACGCCACTTGTTGCGAAGATTCCCCAACATATTCAGACTCCCAAGAATATCTCACGCTTTAAGGTAAATAATATTCAAAAACATACTAGCAACCAAACTAAAAACAAAAATAAGGACATAGAGCCCAAGGACAACAACGACACAACCTACTTGCATACTGTGCCAAGTCACACTGGTAGCTGGTGTAGTGACGCTATCACGCAAAGTAGCAAAAGTGACAACACTCGGAACTCAGCCACCAGGCATGACATACAAACTAACTTTGGCAGATTATACGGAACAAGCCTTCTGGGAAACAAACCACAGTGTAGCTATGCACATAACGACACCCATGTAAGGTCTCTTGGAATGTCCACACACAGTAGGCAGATTAACAAGTCATGGGTATCACAAGGTACCAATGATTTTTTATCCAACACATCCCTGTCAGCGCTAACCAAAGAGCTGGTGGGGATGTTAACCCTTCTGAACCCATACCACCAACGTTGGCCCCCTATCGGGAAGAAAACAGACATGGGCTAGTACATACGGAACTATTAGTCACACCCAAAGACTGTACAAGCATATGCCAAATAAAAACCTCAACCCAACTCTCCAACCTACCCAAGCCCAGAACCACGTCATTGTATAGTTTATCTAATAATCAAACCCATTACCCACTAAAAAAACGGATAGTAACTTGACAGACATAGGTGGACAAACTAGTTGCAACACAGGGTTGATAAGCCACGCGGAAACAGCGGATGCCGATCCACACTTGAACCTTATTGACGAGCTTAAACACTTCAAACACTACTTCAAATCTCAACTCTACTTAATACTTATTAATGCTAGATCTATCCTTAACAAACTACCGATGCTCAGGGCACACACGCTGGTATACAAACCCCCTATAATCATTATTACGGAATCCTGGTGTCACTCCAATATACCAGACGAAGAGATAAGCATCGAAGGGTACATACACTTTCGCTGTGACAGGAAGAGTGGTAAGGGAGGAGGCTGCCTAATGTACTTCCTGAACACACTGTATTACAGCTAGAAAATAAGGAACTCAATGACATGCACGACACCCTGTGGGTCAACGTACACTTCAAAAGTGCTACACTACTAATAGGATGTATCTACAGAGCACCTGGCACCTTTAGTGATTACGAGACACAACTTATAAATGTACTGGAGCAAGTATCCACTCTTCCATACGAGCATAAGATCATATGTGGAGACTTCAACCTACCCGAAATCAACTGGGATTTGTTAACTTGGCCAACTAAATACGACAAGCTCTTAGGGACACTGGACATTTTCGGCTGGAAACAAACTGTCACCATCCCTACAAGAGGTGACAATGTACTAGACTTAATATTCTGTCACGATATAAGCCCCCTCTCAATCTTAGTGGGTTCTAAGTTTTCAGGTAGTGACCACAAAACAGTAATGTGTGCTCTGCCACTTCCACTGAATAGCAATGCAGCTCATACCTCCACTTCACAACAAGTACTATATAGGAACTATAGTAAGGCAAACTGGACCTTAGTAGAATCAGTGCTAAGATCCTCCGAATGGAGCGAATACTTCACTACTGATGACCTCTCGAGAGCTCTGAGCATCTTCTACCATAACTCGAACACATGCTTAGATGCTGTCATTCCACTGCAAACACTTGAGCTGTCCCCACATAGGAAGTCATTCATAAAACCAAAGGATCGTATGAAATTGAAGAAACTCTCAACAAGTTACTTCAAACACCACGACTTTGGCACACTAGGTTTAATACTTAACACCCTTAGTTCCATCTCACAAGCTCGAAATTTCCGTATGAGAAACGAAGAACGCATCGCAGTAGCCAGTCCTGCTAGAGTGTATGCACTCACGGAAATCTTAAAGAAGCGAATGAATCGCAAAAATCACAGCATTTCCCTCCTCATAGACAAAGGTAGGCTATGTACTAATTCCGCAGACATGTGTGAATTATTCAACTCAACTTTTGCAGGTAACTACCTTAAGCCCACAGTCCAGTTACTCAATATAGACCCTGCTACTAATGTGGCACAAACTCCATCTCCACACACACCAAACTTAATTAGCACTATTGAATTTAACTATACTAACATTAAACAAACTATAAGAACCCTAAAATGCTCAAAAGGTTTCGGTACTGACGGCATATCATCCTATTTTTATAAATATGGTGGCCGTGACATTCCCTTACTCCTGCTTAAAATATTCACAATGTCCTTAGAAACCCAAACTTACCCTGATGTATGGAAAACAATGTTTATTATGCCTAAACACAAATCTGGCTCGAAAACAGACGTCAGTAACTACAGGCCAATTAATATCACACCTATAGCTTCTAGAATTATGGAGAGACTAGTTAAAGAAAACCTAATGAAGCATATGCTTAGTTGCAATATTATAAGTCCGAACCAACATGGATTCCTAAAATACAGATCTTGTTTAACATGCCACTTAGACTTCTTTAACTTTGTGACCAGCAGTCGTGACGGACGACAACTAGTACTTGTCATCTACTTTGACATATCAAAGGCATTTGACCGTGTCGACCACTTACTACTAGTGCACAAGCTGAAATCCTTAGGAATAAGTGACCCGCTATTAGGATGGCTTAAATCATTCCTTAACAATAGGTCCCAAATAGTTAAACTCGGATCTATAACTTCGAAACCTAGCCAAATCACCTCTGGTGTAGTACAAGGTAGTGTCATTGGACCCCTTCTATTTACCCTATATATTAACGACATATGCGCTTGCTTTACTCATGGTAAACCATTCATCTTTGCAGATGACCTCAAAGTAGCTTATACATTCCAACCTGATGACCTAGGGTACTTCCAGAATGTTGTACAAAAAGAACTAGATAAAGTGACTGCTTGGTCGTCTTTATGGAACCTCCAATTTAACCTTAAAAAATGTGGCTGGATCTGCTTCGGTGCACCCTCAATCGACATAAAGTTAACGCTTCAATCGGCTAACCTAACCAAACTCCAAAGTGTCGTTGACCTAGGTCTGAGGTACTCGAGTAACCTAACATTCTCCGAGCAAGTGGCATCACAGACTCAAAAGTCGAGAATGCTCTTAGGATGCATACTCAGGAACTTTCACGACAATGAAGCAAAGCTCATTCTGTACAAAACCTGTGTGAGGCCACTACTAGAATACTGTCCATTTATTATTAGCAGCACTCACACACGTGAAAAGCTAAGAATTGAAAGTATCCAACGATATTTTACCTCGAAACTACTAGGCTACGAATGTAAGAAAGACTACATCTCACGGTGCATGATTCTACAACTTGACCCACTCTGGACAAGACGACTAATTATAAACCTAGTATTCTTCTATAAGGTCCTACACAAAATATCATTCTCAGACAGTAAGGACATACAATTCGCACAAGAAGGCTCTTACGATCTGCGTAACCAAACTTGCACAGTGACAATAAAAGCCTTTAAGTCAACACTCCGCGAAAACTTCTTCACAGTCATGTATTCTAAAATATGGAACAATCTGCCCCTAGATATCAGGAACTGCAATACATTTTTAAGTTTCAAACGCTCTCTGTACACACTATTTCACTCTACCGACTATATAAATAAACTATTTATTCCTAGAACGAATCAACTATTAGTCTACTACAGTACCTAAACGCGCTTAAATACCCTTACTTCCCTAAAGACTATAAATAAACTAGTAGCATAAATGCATAAAAAGACTATTTCACTCTACCGACTATATAAATAAACTATTTATCTCTAGAACGAATCAACTATTAGTCTACTACAGTACCTAAACGCGCTTAAATACCCTTACTTCTCTAAAGACTATAAATAAACTAGTAGCATAAATGCATAAAAAGACATAGTAGAAACAAATTTTTGTTCATCAAATTACAATGTACAGCGAATATAAACAAACTTTTTTGACACCACATAGTTTTTCTTTGTCCTCTGGTACATTTCTGTTGTATTTACTTTGTAGTACAAGTTGCATTGATCTACATTCCGACTGAAGCTGAGAAACAATAGAAGTCACTTACTCATATATTATCCCTCAAGGTTTGGCTAGTAATGGCTCAGCATCCTTGATGAAATCCACTGTCACCATAACTAGACGCTGTACAGCATCTTATACAAGCACTGTCAACGATCTAAAATGGTTTTTATATGGCTTTCTACGCGTTTATCAACTTACTCGTACGGAGCAACCATGCTGTGACAAATGGCGGGCTATGGGTGACTTGAGTGCAGTAAAACAAATCTGCTTGACAATGACCAATATTAATCTGCATTCAGTTGAATTCACATCTGGTATTGCTTACAATAAAAATGATGTCAAAATCATAAAAATAAATCACTCATTTTAAGTTAATACCCAATTTGAACATAAAACAAGAACAAGATACGATGCCGCACACAACAAAGTTATATGGAGGAATTGACTTCAAGCTTTATTTTTTCCCAAATATTTGTAATTTATCCGACACGTACTTGGGTTTTTTTTGTTAATGCGAAGACAATATTTCTATATTTCTTTATGTGCTCCATTGAACGACTAACTATCAGAATGTGCTCACTAACTGATGTCAGAGAGGACAGCAACCATGTAATTTCACTATAAATCAAATTCATGTAATTTAAATAATACTTATCCATGCCTGTACAACTGGTGTGTCCTACATTGATAGGAAATATATATTATATTATATCATCAGTCATCAGGTTAACAGGTGACTGAGTTCGTGGCCTTTTTGTATGACTAACCATAACTAATCAGCGAAAGAATTATTGGTTACAGTTATGGAACCGGAGAAACGCTTTTGCGAGTTTCACAGCAAAAGTAGAAATATATAGCGAATCAAGCTAAAGTGTAACGCAAACGTTGAACGTGCCTCGTCAATTCGTGTGTGGGCAGTGAAGCACTCCTCAGGACGTAGTGAAATTGTTTGTTTCCTTGACTATAGTCGTTCTTCATTTTTTACTGTAGGGTTCCCCAGAGGCAGTTGAGTAAACACCTGTTGGCTGGTCAGCCCCGGGTAAAATTCTACCTTGTCGACATAGTGCTGGGAGGATTACTCGCTGCACTTCCTCAAATAGTTTCTTTCACAGTAAACTCGCTAATGAGAAGCGAAGACACTCGACTGAAAACTGTAGACGTAGCCCCTGTAGATAGGTTAATCCAGCCGATATTATTAGAGAAATCACTTCTAAGGGGAACAATGTAAGGTTTCTTTAACACAGTACGCTATGTCCACTCAGGTGTAGTAAGTGATCAAGGTACTCAGAAGGATAGAAGGAGCAACCACTCTGGGACTATATCTTCTATGTGATTTGTAAGGCTTTCTTCGTCTACTGCATGAAGAATGACCTTTCCACGTGTTTGACTAGGTTTCCCACTCCCAGTGATCTCTGCTGTGTTTCCGGAAATGAAGTATTAAAAGTACCATCAGCATTTAAAATACTACTAGCTGTCGGCTGGCTATTAGAAATATTATTTTAGTAGAAACTTTTGTTTCTAAAAGGAATTTCACAGACGATAAACTTTGAAGCATACACGAACAGGAGAGCACTCGTGTATTTGCTTTCCGATGCTCTATGCTCCACAGATTGCCACAAGGAAGCCTACAATGGTTCTTATGACTAAAAACATTCGTTCGGGTGATTCCTGTCATCTATAATCTTATGGGCGTTATTCTAACCCCCCAAAACCTGTGGCAATCAAGTGTGGAAGGACCTAACTTCTTCAGCTTTTCATCATGTGGTCTGTTCTGAAGATCAATACTCCTTTTGTCTCTATACCCACTACTTTGCCCTTTTTAGGTTTGAAATCATACCGCTGGTCAGCGCCCACTCCTCCAGACTTTCCAAGTCGAGTTGTGACCTATCTAGTTATCCCTAGAACACCGTGTCTTTCCGAATCTTTACATCACCAGAGTAAAGGAAGTATGAGCAGTTTGGAATTCACTGCATATCACGCTTAAGAATCAGAAGCATTAAAACCCTATGATAGGACTGTAAAATTCCCGATGCCCGATTGCGCCAGGATTACTGAGTAGTACTGACTACGATACAGAATCCTCTTCTATCTACGTAGTCCTCCCACGATGAGAAAAGTGAGCCATCAGTACTCGGTTGACCTATTTTTGAAGGAGAAAATCACACTGAACTGCTTCAAATGCCTTTGAAAAGTCTGGAGATCACATGGACCGAAACACTTGTATCCCAACGTGACATTCAATCATTCTAAGCTAATGATGGATATGTGGTATAGGATCTGTCTCTCCTGAAACCATGATGTGCTTCATGAAATGTTCTGTTCCTGTCAAGGTGTCGCCCGATGTGATTATTAGTCGCACTTTCCATTATTTCGGATGCCATTGGGAGTAGCTCCACTGGTCTGTGATTCGCTGGTTTTCGTCGGTTCCCAAACTGTAGGATAAGGGAAACAGTGTTTCTCTTCTACTCATTTTGCAGTTTCCTTGCATCACTGAAGTGTCGGAACAATTCATATAAAGACCTGCAGAAGACTTCGACGCACTGTTTCATATTAGGTGGTGAGCATCTGCGAATTCTTTTGGTACCACGGACGAGTTAATTTGGAGTGTACCCACTCTTGGCAAATTAGTAGTGCAATCCTTATGGACTATAGCAGTGATACACACATTGCTGTTTAGCCTTCTGTCAATGGCCAAATTGCGGTTTCTGGAGAGATTTGCTCGGGATGACCTATCACCCCGGGCCCTTGTGTTGCACCGGTTCCTGAGCTCCAGGCATGCCTCATGATCAGTCCCACTATTATAGAGTCGCTATACCATCCATACTGTCTGCTTTGTCTCCGGAAGACTCTGCCTGCCTCTCGTCGGCCATGAGGATCGCTTCCCAGGTAGCCTAACAAGCGGGACGGTATCTGAGATTGCTATGTGAATGATCCCTTTTACCACTTCCTAGTCTTCCCCTGATAACTTAGCCTAGTCTGATGATGATAACAGATTTCAATATAATTTTCCTTTAGCATATTCCAACTCTAGGTTAAGGGATGGAGCACTGGAGTTTCCAAACATAATTAATTTGTTCATAGCCTAGGTTCCGTATCCATGTAATGGTGATAATAATAATTTATATTTCGTATAAACGGGTAAGTTTACAAGAAATGCATGCCATTTTTACAGGCACGATCAGTTACGTTATAAATTGCAATCCTGAAATATCATAAATTAATACTTTTTCAAAAGTTTCAGTTGTTCAATTATTGTACAAGCAATCAGAACAGGCTATTGTAAATGTTGAATTGTAAACTGTTTACTAAGGTCGCCATCAAAGCTAAGTGACAATCCAAACTTCGTTCCGTTTCCTACTGATACTTACGGTCAACCAGTGAACAGCGTATGTCTGGGTGAGTGCTATGCCGCCACGCGATTGAACGCCATTTCAGGAAGAGAAGAAACTTCTGCGTAACTGCAAAATGGTATAGAATGCAATTATGAATAATACATTATTGGAAGTATATTTACAAGATAAATACAAGGAGAAGAAGCTATATAGTACTTGAAATGATAGTACACATTTGCAATGTTCAAAGCTAACCATATTGGTCTAAGCATGGAAACTACGATGTTTTCGATGAGGATATAGCATTTTAAAGTCGTGATGCCACCACACGAACAAGTTCGCTCCTTCCGGAGCAACCCTAAATCCGGGCAATACTGGAAAATCTCGTTGGGTAATTCAACGTCGTTCGCTGATTGGTAGTTAGTGGTGATCAAAGTTTAACCTGGCCGAACATCGTTAACGGTAAACCAACTAACGCTTTATAAGCCATTTTTATCCTTTTGTGTGTAGCCCACCATATCGACCAAATGTAAAGCAACAATCAGTTGCTACGCACATTTTCGACAAATTCAAACAATTATGGTGCCTAGGATTATATCATATAAATTGTTTTAACTTATGCAAAGTGTGCTTCCTGTCGTTATTACATTATCTTCCCTTGTATATATATCTTGTGTCAGTGAAAAATTTTAAACATGTTTACTCCGTGTGTACATTATTATCGTAATGATGCCTATCAACTAGAGTCTCTCATGTGCATAAATTGAGAATATATTCTTATAAGATGCAATTTATTGTTGTATGAGGGAATCGAATTCAAGCTTTATTTATTTTCTCAAGTACTGTAATCCATCCAACGAATACTTGGGTTTATTGTTAATGCGAAGTCAATATCTCTGTATTTTTTGATGTGGTCCATTGAATCACTAATTATCAAATTTTTCCCACAAACTAAAAACAAAATGATAGAAACCACGTTATTTAACAGTAAATCATGTAATTTAAATATGTAATTTTAATAATACTTATCCATGCCTATACAATTGGTGTGTCCTACATAGGTAGGAATAAATATTTGGCTCATTATATTATCATTACTAACTATGCTTACTAGTCGTATGTGTACTTTATCGAAATGATGATGCCTGTAAACTGGTGTCCCTCATGTACAAAGATGAGAATATGCTGTTATTACCAAAACAGCTGGTTAACGGAGCTAGTTATGCTAAATTTTCATGAGCGGTTTTCGTACGGTACGCATCAGACATTGCAAAGTAACCCTCCAACTTATGTAATTTTAAAAATACTGCGAAATGTTATAAAATTATACATTTTAGAAAAGTATATGAGAAAAGGTAGTTATTAGCTGAGTAGAGTCATTTCGACACAGAAAAAAGCATTGTATTATTAACTGTATATATATGTAAAATATTAGAAGGTGTGGTTGCTAATATAATTATTTCCAGAGTTACTTATACTAAAATAACTTAGTGACGATTATAGAGAATAGAAATCAGTAAATTAGTTAAACGTTCGCTGCGTAAGTAGTGGAGTAGAGTTATACTTATGTGACTGTACTGAAGACTGTACTGGCTTACAATTTCCGTTCTACCAATGGTTGTGGTCTTTTATACGAGCTAAGGCGGACATGTTAGTGTGTCTTTCTAGGCTCCGTTTGAACCCATCGGGGTTTTCACAACATCTAATTTCAGATGGTAGCTGGTTCCAAAGAGTGCAATATTTAATGGTGAAAAGTTTGCCCTAATTGATTTTCTGTGGGTAGCCACCTTGACAAGGTAGTCGTGATTTCGCAGCTGATATGATCTGATATTTTCCCACGTTATGGATGACTTACTACAACAATGTTTCCTAATGACTTTGCACTTCACTCTCCTTAACCACAGAGGTTCTAATTTAAGACGCATTCACCTGTCAACATAAGCAGTGGCTGGTTATGTTCTGCTCCACTGTAATGTGATCGATAGATGCCATACAGCAAACTTCTGCTGTAGCCAACAGCTTTAATTCATTAAATAGGTCCTAGAAGTCCAGTGAGTGGTGGTTCCTTTCAGGATCAGTTCCTTGGTAAATACTGTGTCGAACAATGCCTGCTACATTTGAAGCCTAAGTGACCAAAAATGATTAGTGTTCGCTTTGCAAACGCCCTTCTTAATTCCAACACTTTAATCCCCATAATTTATATTCCAGTGTTATCCATAAGATCGGATTCGGTCACTTCAGAAGTCTATGCCTTCAAATGAGTTGGCGCTACACTTAGAACAGTGTATATGAAATCAAATGACTTATTGGTGTTTGTTAATTTGTCATATGACAAAGGTAACATTAATTTTTGCGAAAATCAACATGAAAAATGAAACCAAAAAATAGATGTTATTTCGTGCTATTTGAAGGCCAATTCTGAAGGACAACAATATATCTACAAATCAAAATCGACAAGATCCCACCTGTTTTACGTTTGTGACGTTTATGCAGTTTGTCTAAAAAAGTTTGATCGTGACTTTATGCAGAAAAGCTGAATTCAATTTATATATAACAATATACATATTTGGAGTTGTCAACACTGAATTGTATTCTGCGCAAAGCTTTTCAAGTGTCATAAAATGGCAAATAAAACCCCATGTAGCATATCACTTGACTTGTTAGTTGACAAGAAGGAGTTGCAATCTCGTCTTAAAAACTCAATGTAAGTCCTTCAGTACTGGTATTATATCAGCGTATTTGTCTGATTAATTAACCGTTTATTTAATTTAACCAAGATTGAAATTTAGACAACTTTTGTGCACTAGCCGACTAGCCTTAGGCCTTCAAATGTGTTTTCCGAAATACTACAGTGGATTAGTTGAAATATTAGAAGAGTGAATAATAGGAAATATATCGTCAGTTGGATAATTTGTTCGTGAATATGGTTAAAGTGCATGAGTGAAGTCGTAGGTAACATTCCTTCCGAAAGTGAGAAAAATGAAGAAAATTGAGCATTTCTGCATATGAAACGGATAATGTCTGAAAAAGAAGTGTTTTTAAAAACTCTGGTAAATGGATAAAAGTGGGTAGTAAACTTTTTGAGGTAGATAAATTAGTAAAGTTATCCACTTCTTATCAGCATCCCACCCGAATAAAGGTGCGTAATCTACACACTTTTCCTATGTACATTCTCCGACTCGGTTACATAGGTGACAATTTGTTTGCTGAGTCTGCCGTTGGCTTTAATTCATAATGTTTTTGGTAGTTTTTACTTTCAGAAATATATCTCATTTATTTTGTCTGTTGCAGTAGTGTTTCATTTAACAGTTCCTAGAGAGCTATGGGTTTCCAAATAGCAGAAAAATGTTTGGATTCCTCATCAGTATTACTATGTCTGTTATACTCTTAAGGGATACTAAAATTTTGAAGTAAAATATTCTGTATGTAATTGTTATCCGTACTGTCATCACGCTAGTTAATCCAAAGCAACTTTGTCCCAAATTAGAAAATGTTCTCAAAAATTATTAATACTAACTTAGCTGGCTGTTGTTTCATCTTAACGATTTTTCTAAATTTCATTTAATTTTCATGACTTCATAATAATTATTTTCAATATTTAAGCGCATCCTACATGCCTCACAGCAACTACTGCATTAAGTTGTTTTAGAATTTGTGACTGAAGGGCCAAAATAAAAAGTTAATAAAGATAGCCTTTCACTCAAGTATTTCATTTTGTTATTTGTACTGTTCTTTAGGCGATAATGGGCGAATTCACTTACTTCTAGCCCTTTCATGTTAAAGATTTTGTACAGCACAGTTCCTAATCTCTTCATGCTAGAAGTTTTAGCGTAC
The DNA here is from genome assembly GCA_944472155.2 of Trichobilharzia szidati. Taxonomy (NCBI): domain Eukaryota; kingdom Metazoa; phylum Platyhelminthes; class Trematoda; order Strigeidida; family Schistosomatidae; genus Trichobilharzia; species Trichobilharzia szidati. The sequence continues at coordinate 80,004,129 of OX235276.1, read as the reverse complement.
AACTATTTAAGTGGAGTTCAAGTCTGACAACTATCAGTACTACTGTGGAACTTGAGATGACTTCCAGAAATATCCTCTTGTAATGTGTGTACTTACTTTTGCTATTTTGCAACTGAATTCTTGCGTTTCAATGAGATTTTCTGAGGAAATTGACTTTCTAGACTGTACCTCAAACTTCATACACTCTTTAATGATGGCATCCGACTCAGGAATTTAAAGTGCAGTTGAGTTTGATTCACAATTAATATAATATTTTTCCAACCAAAGTAAAATGGTGATTAGTTGGAAGTTAGAAGGTAAATATATGGCTTAGAAATCTAATCTACATTATGGAACTACTTACACCATTTGTATTACTATCTATTACTTCCTATTCTTTCAGTTTTGGACATGTTTTAACTATTGTTTTCATCTAAAATTCGTTGTTTGTACACTGTCTAGATGTTGAGAATAGTACAATTTTCGGTACATAATAATAATAATACAAGGGTATTCATAGGGCTTCATATCACTTACTTGAAATAATTCTATGCTTCCCTATTTTCCTCCTCTATAATTTCGCCTGCATCTTGGATTAACATTACTCTGTTAACGTGGTTTTAAGTGAATCAGATGCAATATTGTGACAAATGCTGAGAATTCCATTCTGTATTATAAGTAGTGCTGTTTTTGAAATAAAGTAGATTATTATTAATATTATTAATAATAATATTATTATTGTAGTGTTGTGTTCTAAAGGAGCATTCTAGTCAAGTTAGACTAACTTATAACTCACAGTGTCACTCCGTCATAGCACACATCCATTGAACCCTCTTGCTTTCCATGTTACTATCCTTTCTGCCGTGCACTTCTGCTAATTATAGTTATCAAGTATTGGTTTTGTAGGGATTTCGTTTGATTGCATGGAGGATTTCATCATGAGCTGACATCAGTTAGAGAACCACTGGAAAACCAACTAGGAGTACTGGACAGCCAGGTATTTCGTCCTAGTTTGGGACTCTTCATCAGTACGCACCCACCGCCACAGTTCGAACCCAGGGCCTTCTGGTTACAAGGCGAGCTCGTAGACCATTGAGTTTATTGTTCTCCTCCCTTTTTCCTCTCTACTTTTGTGTGCTACATAGAGTGTAGCAACTTCAAATGGTGGACTCTTTTTTACAAATTTCTATGCAAGAACTCTATCAGTGAGTCATTTCATCAAATTACCTATCTCTCTATATATTAACTGAATAGCAGACTAGATGATCACTTTGTTTACTCTCTTATGGATTAGAATTTTTGACATTCATTTCAAAATTACTTTTGCGGTTTTCCTTTTAAATAAATAAACTTGAATTTGTATTTAGATGAATGAAAAACACGTGTCGATGTTTAATTTCAACAAATTTTGTTTTTCAAGTAAGAATAAATTTTGGTTTCAAAATAATTCCTGGAGAGCTGTGACTCATCGGTGTCTAGGAGCCTAGATTTTCAATCATACTAGGTCATGAGTAATAAACCTTCTCTACACCTACCTGCTGGATAGTATCGTCATCTCTCACAGAATATGTATGTCTCATTGAGTCGGTGGCACAGCGGTTAGGACGCTCACCGACCATGCACATGATCCGGGGTTCGATCCCCGATCCTTTACCTCGCCAAACCAGTAGTAAAGAGCCGGTAAGAGGAAAGGTTGGGCACGAGGCTAGCAACCCCATCCTGTGAAATGGACGCTGCTACAGAAACTTCAAGCCACTAGCTTGAAGCCCTATGTTTCGAGTGGTCGTTGAAGCAATATCTCCTGGAGAGTTTGACGTTCCGTTAACTACCCAATGATTGGCATTGCAACATTATAACCTTTTTTAACGTTCACTTGATTACTCTTGTATATAGTGAACCGACAGAATTTATGGACCATTAGATTCAGACTGCTGCGGCGACTGAGTGGTCAATAAGCTCGCCGTGTAACGTGAACGTCCTGGATTTGATACCCGGTGGGGTCATGGGTGTGCGTACTGCTGATATCCCCCTAAACTGTGACGAAATAGTTGGATTTTAGTGGTACTCTAATTGATATGGACGAGTGACTGAACTTTGCTATACTATTTTGTTTCCTGAGTCTCGGTGAAGATGCTGACAAAATTCAGAGTCTCCTCCATCGTTTGAGCGAGAATTTTTATGGATTAATGCCAAATTTTGGTATGACGATCTCTAACTCTTTTCCCACTTAATCCAATGTCTGGTAACATTACTGGACGTGGAAGGTAAATGGCTTGGCACGTGTAACACGTATCGCCTAATCATATGATTTGATATAGCTTTATAACCTCATCGATTGACTTACCCTCCTTACCTAATACTCTGCGTCTAGCCCCAGTACTACTCACTATATTATACTACTTAACTCAGGAGACAGAACCCAAGTGTCTGTAGTCATAGATAGATGGCCGTTATTTGTCTCCCTTTTTCAGTGACCATAAAATTTCAATTATTCAAGTATTGGTTTGTAGAGATTTGATTGGTTGATCACAGGATTTCATCATGAGCTGACATCAGTTAGAGAATCATTGCGAAACCTGAGAGTACTGGACAGCTTTTTCGTCAGCCCAGCTTGGGACTCTTCATCAGTACGCACCCACCACTACGGTTCGAACCCAAGACCTTCTGGTTACAAGGCAAGGCGAGCTCGTAGACCATTAAGCCACTGGGACCCGATCCAATGGCCCATGAATTCTAACTTCTGCCAATTCATGGCATAGCGCAACCGCTAGTCAATGTCTTCTGGGAGTATTTATCCTCACACCAGCCGACCTGCTGCACCCTACTGGTCACGACTTCCCACTAGAACCCCAGGTAACTACCTACCTGAATAGGGTCAGTTGCCAGTGAGCATCTCATTGATATTCAAGTATTGGTTTATAGGGATTTGATTGATTCGTTTCGAACCCCGGTGGGTGCGTACTGATGAAGAGTCCCAAACTAGGCTGACGAAACAGCTGTCCAGTACTCCTACGTGGTTTTCCAATGGTTCTCTAACCAATGTTAGCTCATCATGAAATCCTGTAATCAAATTTAAATAAGTTTTGGAAAGCGGAATAAAGAGTATAGACATGATGAGAAATTTGATTATTTTAATGTTTTTCTTATCAAAAAGAAAACAAATGCATATTTGTGTAATCTGAGAAGTTTTATATAGCAAAATAAAAACTTTAAATTTATTTATAAGTGGTTTTTGTGTGTTTTGGCATCTTCTCTTTCATTATACTTCCTTTCATAAACCACAGATCGTTCTTGCGTAGATGAAATGCGAATCCTCTAGCCATATTTTACTTTGACTTCCAACTACTTCTACGTGGTTATTGGTTCGAGATCCACGTTTTAGAATTGTAGCTCTTTCCCACCCTGTTTTATGACTCTGTATGTCTTAGTGTAAGCATAGCTGAAAATCGCTGTCACTGATGCGAATCCGTTCACTCTTTTCAACTTTCCAAATCCAATAAATCCACATGTATTTCCATGTAGTGATTCTCTCTCACATACATTTCTGTTGATTATAGTTCGATTAGATGGAGGATTTCATCATGAGCTGACATCAGTTAGAGAACCATTGGAAAACCAACTGGGAGTACTGGACAGCCAGATGTTTCCTCCTAGTCTGGGACTCTTTCACGGCGGTACCCACTCACCGCCACGGTTCGAACCCAGGACCTTCTGGTTACAAGGCGAGTTCGTAGACCATTGAGCCACTGAGACCCGATCCATTGCCCAGTGCACGAATTCTAACTTCTGCCAATTCACGACATAGCGCAACCATTTCGCAATATCTTCTTCTATGAGTTACTGCCTCATCTTCAACCTGCGGTAGCCTACTGGTCACGGCTTCCCACTAGAACCCCAGGTCACTGCCTGAATAGGGTCAGTCGCTAGTGAGAATCACATTAATTTTCAAGTATTGGTTTTGTAGGGGTTTTGTTTGATTTGATGCATGAAATCGGGGACTGAACTCCGGACCACGTGTTGCGTGGTTGGCGAGTGTTCTACCACTGAGTCATCGACGCACATATAGCTGAGGCGATCAGCATTCGAACTATTAAGTATAAACTGCACATTCACAAAAGAAGTTCCTTAAACCATTATCCCCCTTCTGTTGGCCAGTTAAGACCTAACCAACTGACTGTGCCACCATCTCCACGTCTTGAAAATTCTCAAGTTAATCAAACCATCGGTTGATTTGACATTTATAGAAGATAGGTAGACGACACTTTCATCATCTGCAATAATGGCGTAATTCTTGGTGATATTTTGTTTGCATTCAACAACTACCATCCTTCATATGAACTGTGATCAAGATTTGACCGGATAGTTGCAAAATAATTGAGCGCCGAGTGAGAAGTAGACATTTGTAAAATCTCAGCGAAATTGGAATGATTAATTCCAACGTTTCGTTCGGCAATCTGGTCCGAACTTCTTCAGGGAAATTGATCGACATTAACATAACAGAGGTTTATACATAAAAGGAACATCTCTTGTTTTTGAAACTTTGTCCAATCATGAGCCATGAAACAGGCATCAACATGTATAATAAACAAAATTGTATGAACTGCAATCAAAATTTGACCTCAGACTTTCAAAATTAGTAAACAAAAATGTATGTTTATATGTAAAAGGATATTTCTTGTTTTTAAATTGTTTGTCCTGTCATATGAATCATGAAACAAGTATCAACAAGTATCTGAGTTAAGCATATCTTTTCTTGATATGTACTTCAGTAGATGTTATAATGGATCTCACAAAAGATCCATCCATCAGAAGTTTACATGGAATAGACAAGTAACTAATTTTCATAGTAGGGTACCTATCTCCAGGACCAGGAATTTAATTCACTTACTCTGCTTTAGGATAAGAAACGTTTTTAGTTCTGACTGCGTTAAGTCAGAACTTTCTTTTCTGTAAGCCACGCTTGTATAAAGCGGTTCACCGAACCGATTTATTGATAAAAACACGAAAGATAAGCAGTATAAATGGCTCATTGACTCGGTATCAAGGAAATCCTTATTCATGAACCTGGAATTCAAAGGTGATCTGGCTTCAGATATGCTCAAAAATCATCTCTCTAAATCAGTCAGTAAGGTGTTCTCTGTAAAAGATAAGCTCCCTCTCCTAACTATTTCCATGTGCATTTATCAGTTTACTTGCTCTTGTGGAGCAAGGTACATTGGCTGTAGTCACAGAACGCATTCTACACGGGTACGAGAACATATTCCCGCATGGGTCTACAAGGGAGAAACGAAAGGGTATACGAAGCTGTATTTTGGAACACTTGATCGACTTCTGTCACTTTACCAACCCTGAACATGATTTTAAGATCATCTATCGAATCCGTGCTAACTTGTAGCGTTCTCTTCGTTATAAACTTCTAAAGACAACGGAGCCCTTGGCCGTTCATGAATTTGTGTACTACCTTTGTGTACTAAAGAAGTATGTTTAATACCTATATCTGCCTTGGCAGTAGAGGGTTAGACATTTTTTTATTTAGAAAACAGAAAGATTGAGCGAAGAAATATTTACTTTTCAATTAGATCCTCATCTCTGGCTCTACTCTAATACATATATATCATTTTTATCACAATACACAACAATTTTCCAATCAAGTGACGATATGTTTGTTAACAATAATTAAACAGTGTCAAAATGTCAATGGGTTGATAATTAACGAAGAAAATCTATACACATTTAAAAGGTAGAAATGGTTAGAATAAATTAATTTTACAAGGATAACACATAATTAAAGATGAAGTGGTCAAAATAAATAAAAATAAAATAACTTGGACAATTATAATTAATATAGTTTTTAAAGGTTTAGGTGAAGGGGGGCGACGTAGTCCTGTTTATGCATTCTTGTAACGATGGCCACGATAAGGAAAGTGGCTGTACAAATTTCTTCTGAACACACAGGTTTGGCTTCTTCAGGTGGATTCCGATTGCTTCAGCTGTCGTATGTAGAAGACGAACTCGTAGAGCAAAATTAAGATTAGTAGGAATGCGATAAATAATTTTAAATGCAGTATTAACGTCAACCTTATGCTCAGTATCAACAAGGTGTGCTAAAATAGAACTACCTACGAATAGATCTTGTTTGTCCCTTGGTTAACCATGTTGGATGATGTTCGGAAACACGATGATGAACCTGCCTTAATTGTACGCCCGATATAGCTGGCTCCGCAGCTGCATTCAGACTGGTAGATACACATAGAAGAGGCAAATTTAGGTAGTTTATCCTTATTTCTCGAACGTAAAATAGGAGTGGTTGTGAAGAGACAACGTACCTCTGCTGCATAATAAATTCTTTTAACTGCATTATTCAGGCGCTGTGTTATGATTTCACTGATGTTGTCACCGAGGAACTGCAATTTTTATGAACATTGGTTTTTTCGGGACTGTAGACATATTGACTCTCCTTGGTGCTGAATTCATATTTTTCTCAATGAATTTATCTGGATAACCAGTTTTTCTAAGTAATTCTCTAATAATCTTAAGCTCCTCATTGAGACAGTCGTCTAAACAGATTAACCTAGCTCTATGAACCAGACACTTTACCAGGTTACGTTTATATTTCAAAGGTATGAAACTTTATTTGTTTATTTAGTTAATCTATTCACCTCCTCCTCATTACTACGATTATTCTTCTTGTTTTTATTGCTATTATTATTATTATTATGACCACTTGCATTGCTTGTATGCACAACCCTATCACATCTCATTGACAAATCGCCGTTATTCGTTGATATTTTATTATAGCGAAAATATTCATTCAGACATCTATAAAAAAACAACAAAATAATTCAGCTTAGAATATCCTTTTCGATAATTTCCTCCTCTTCTGGCTCTACAATTATGTGCATATGTTTACATACATAGAATATTCTAGAATAGTAGTCAATAACAATATTAGCGTTTTTTAAATAATATCGATTTGTATAGCAAGAGCAATGGAATTACAGTTCACTAGAGATGCTTACATTATAATAATAAAGATATAATATCAAGTAGAATATCATCTAAAATTAGGAAAATTCCACAGAAATTGAGGATCATTCAAACCTAGATGGCCAAGGTGAGGATAATGTCTGAATTGGCTTCTTTTGGACGCATAAATTAGGTTTCTTAATTCGGATCCCAACGGCCAGCCTCAGCACTATTTAGTAATCGAACTCTTAAGGCGAAATTGAGATTTGTTGGTATGCGGTAAATGACTTTGAAAGCTGCCTTGTTGACATCAATCTTGTGTTCTATATCCACAAGATGAGATAGAATACCGCTACGAGTAGATTTTGTTTGTCCTTTACTTAACCACTTTTCAGGGTGATGTTCGGAAATCTGACGAGAAACACGCCTAATTGTACGGCCTATGTATTAGTACTATATTATTATATTTATTTGTAAAGTTTTACATTTATATATATATATATATGAACAATAAATTGTTCTGTGTTGCTATTGTGTTCTCTGAACTGCCTGGTTTAACTGAGGACGTATCACTTCCTTTCTAGACATCATCTTCATCGCTAATTTCAGCATGAGGGTAGGCTTTAGTGTTTTTCTATGAATAAAATAACTGTCTGTCTCCTGATATTTTGACAGTAAATAATTTTTCTTTGAGAGTCTTCTTATGACTCACTCTATTCATCTCTATTGGTATTGATTTTTTTGTTGTTACTGTTGACCTTTTAATATCATATGACTCACTCTGCATTGATTAATACATTCGATCTATATTAAAGAAATCAAAACAAGTGATTTAGCGAAGAGACTTTTTTCAACTCGAGTCGAACGACCGACAAACCTAGCTCCACACGAGCAGGTGAATTGATAAACGCACATAAAGTTGCTCAACTACGGGATATTGTCCTTTAGGTTACTGAACAGTAATGGTCGACTGGTAAAGGCTATTCTCAAAGATGCAGCAGGGAATGTTCCTTTCATGATATCTGAAGCTAAGTCCCCTTTGAATTCCAAGCTCATTTGCAGTATTTTCTTCGGTGCGGATGATAAGTCACGCTTCTTAGGATTTGAATGTATATTCTTGTCTATAAAACGTGGTGGAAATCCATTTTCTATTAGTATTTCCCTCAAAAGATTTAACTCATCCTCCACAGTATCAGGGCTACATATACGCCGAATGCTAGTGCCAAACGACCGGACCAGGTTTCGTTTCCGGCCAATGAGTACCCAGCTGTAGAAATTTGCCAGTTGATCATTCCATGACAGCTTTCGATAAATCGATCTCTTCAGAGTTCCATCGGTCCTCCTTGATAAGTTCACATCGAGGAAATGAATACTAGACTCGTTCGCCATTTTGAGTGTGAATTTTATCGCCGGATGGCAACCATTAAATGCATTTAATATATTATTCAAATTATAATCACTATTACAAATAATAATAGTAATATACCTTTTATGCGTTTGAAAGCTTTGGATTGTTGACTTCAACTGACCATTTTCTAGACTGGCCATAAAACAGTCTGCAAGAAGAAAAGACCCAAGGGAGAACCCATTGCAATACCGTTAACTGTTTTACCACTTGACATATAACTATGATTATAATCACAAATATTTTAATTAATCATTATTTTATGCATTCCCACCTTTGATTCAATTCCCTCACCGGATATAACTTCTTGAAAACCTTATATATGTATATACATATATATATATATATATATATATATACGATTGTACAGCTTGATAATAAATTCGTTGTTCAGAAGAGTCTCTTCGTTGAATCACTTGCTTTGATTTTCTATATGTTACAATGGGAACTTTCCATGAACTATATCAAGGAGTCTATCAATTGCAAATTAATTTAGGCATCAGACTCTTAAGAGAGTTATGTAGAGGATTCTTTGTGTTTCCTTTGCTGTACACTTTTCCAGTTGTCTTTTGACTTCTAGTCTATATTTATGGGTACAAAAACTAAAGAGATGTCGGGTTTAGCCGATATACAGTGTTTTTTGCACAATTCACATAGTTTATCTCATTAATGATGTTGGTTTTGTCTTCGATTTCCCATAGTACCAACCGAAGATGTGCTTATGAAAATGTGTGTGGTTGGTTACTATTTCTGGGAAGACTGCGGGAGAATTAGTGTTGTTTCACTTGAGAATCCAGGTGACAACTACTTGACTTCCCGTCACACACACACACAAACATACACGCGGTCTGTTTGAGTGAGTTTTTAGAGTTGTGTCCGTATCCAACATCTATTTACCACCGGCTACGGAGGACATGCATAAGGCAAGTTAGGATGTACTATTTCCGGGAGTGACATTCTCTAAATCCTTCTCTCTAGAGTGGTGTTATATCTCTACTGACTACAGCAGTACGACTCCTCATTCAGACACTTAACATAGTGTTACCGACTTACACAATACTGGTAGCTCTGCTTCTTGTGTAACCGCTTATCATCGAAAGAACTTACAGAAGCATTCTTTCCAGCCGCTATAGGTCATCAGGTCTATAGGGATATGTAAGTCCGACCGCCAGCACCACGACCACTGCCATGACATCAAGGTAACATCAGCAATTGGTCGAGATTAACTGAGTTGCTATATGCATTTCTTGCAAGCCGTTATTTTTAATTTAATAATTATGAGTAATATGATAATATCTTCCTTTCTTTTGTTTTATTTGACAAAAATCAAATTTCTAGGGGTATTGGTCATTGGAATGCTTATACAAGAAGTGAAAAATATCTATCGGAACAACCAACCAATAGAGAAATTGATTGTGCTGAATTAGCAAAACATGCACAACTTGATGATATGTGGATAGCATTAAATAATCAAGGAAAAAGTAAGACTGCTTTGTTTGTTTGTTTGTCTGTCTTTTGTTCAATTTGTTACCTGTTTAATTAAGTAAAAGCTTTATGATATATCCAATCGATGTCCATTTCCTCCTGCATATTTGTTAGACAACAGGTTATTGGCTAGTTTTATTTATTTGCACAGTTTCTTGTTGTCTGTCCTTTCTAGTCGGCCATTTAATCTGACGTATCGAGCCAGCGGAAGTTAGCTGTCAATGAATATCTGCTGTAGGCTGTTGAAAATGCTTTCGGTAACCCGCCATACTGGTTTCAGGGTAATAAATATACGTTTTGCTTTTCCGATCTTTTTCGGCTTTGATACCTTTATTTGTGCCATCTGCAGCTGAGAGGATGCTGCTTAGACAGATATCGAAAGCGATGACTTACCTTAGATTCATTGATATTAAATGGTTGGAGGCAGCAATCTGCAGGAAGCCTTGGAACTAGGTTTTGTGCTATTTGGCATTCACCAGCCAACAAGGCGTATCTGCTACTACCTTGAAGCAACTCATGTCCCTTCCGAGATTCGAACCCGCGTCACCCAATGCTGCAGTCAGCGACATTGACACTGAGGTGTTCGGAGTCGCGATTCAACCCCCGTAGAACTGTAATGGATACTTTGATTGGACACTAGTAACTAGTGTGATGTCTCTAGTCCTTTCTTTGGTGCAGACTGAATTCTTTCAGTCTAGCCGCCATTCTAGGTGGCTCACCATCACGGTTCACTGTGAAATGTTGATATTAGATGGTTGGCCACTTACAAGACTCGACACATTCCACCAGTTACTACCAGTTACTAACTAACTGAATCAGGTAGGAAGATGCAGACTTCCGGGTTGGGGCCCTCGGAACTCTAAGAATCAATGGCTGGAGACAATAGGTGACATGGCTCAAAATCGCTGTCACTGGCGCAGATGTATTCAGTCTCTGTAATGTTTCATATTCCTTTCTACCATTACTCATTCTGTTTCACTCTTATACTTGTCAAAACTCTATTGATTCTCTTGACTCATTTTCTTGTCTACCTTTGTGTGCTATTTGGAAGGTGGCAACTCGAACTGCTGCACTTCGGTGCCAAGTTCTATGTTGAATCCAGACAGACAGACAGTTACTAACCAATTTCAAATCAAATTCACCTTAGATTTCTCCAAATGGTAGTGATTGGTGTTTGTTATTATTAGTTGGGTATCTTCATCGCCACTGTCTTTTTCTATGTCCACCTGAAGTCCTCATTTTATCGTCTCTTCTGTGGAATTCTTGTTTTTCGCTCTTGAATCATCAAGTTTTCGTGACATAAGACCTGAATATTCTACTTAATCTAGGCCCAGCCTGTTTCCCTGTTCTGAATTTTCCAAAAGTTCGCCTCATTATCAAGTCCATCACAATCAAGAATATCATTGTGATAGATAATAGGCAGTCTTGTCTTGTAGTACAAGTTGCATTGATTTACATTCCGACTGAAGCTGAGAAACAATTGAAGTCACTTACTCATAAATCATCCCTCAAGGTTTGGCTAGTAATGGCTCAGCATCCTTGATGAAATCCACTGTCACCATAACAAGACGCTGTACAGCATCTTATACAAGCACTGTCAACGATCTAAAATGGTTTTTATATAGCTTTCTACGTGTTTATCAACTTACTCGTACGGAACAACAATGCTGTGACAAATGGCGGGCTCTGGGTGACTTGGGTGGAGTAAAACAAATCTGCTTGACAATGACCAATATTAATCTACATTCAGTTGAATTCACATCTGGTATTGCTTACAATAAAAATGATGTCAAAATCATAAAATAAATCACTCATTTTAAGTTAATACCCAATTTGAACATAAAACAAGAACAAGATACGATGCCGCACACAACAAAGTTATATGGAGGAATTGACTTCAAGCTTTATTTTTTCCCAAATATTTGTAATTTATCCGACACATACTTGGGTTTTTTTGTTGATGCAAAGACAATATTTCTATATTTCTTTATGTGCTCCATTGAACGACTAACTATCAGAATGTACTCACTAACTGATGTCAGAGAGGACAGCAACCATGTAATTTCACTGTAAATCAAATTCATGTAATTTATATAATACTTATCCATGCCTGTACAACTGGTGTGTCCTACATAGATAGGAAATAAATATATATTCTTATTCCCATCTTCATCGTTAACAGGTTTAACTGTAATTACGTAATTGTTCTTTTTTGTTTGCAAATTTCTTAGCTGTTGTATACGATATCACAAAATTTGCTGCATATCATCCTGGTGGATGTGATATCCTACTGGAACATGCTGGAACTGATGCCTCCGAAGCATTTCGTATAGTACGTTCTATTGTTTTTTTTAAAAAAATTTTTAATGTCATTGCTTCAGTGTCTTTCTATACAATTTTCTTTTTTTTGAAGGTGTTATTCAATGTTTTTTTACTTCTTTGACCCATTCTCTCGCACTAGGTAAACGTGAGAGATATCGGTGTGTAACGCACAAGACATTTGTTCTCTGAGCTTATTTGTAGTTGCTTAGCTTTGATTTGCTCGTTAGTGAGCAGCTATAGGACGGAGTTTCCTGGATTTTGTTAGAAATTAGAATTCATGGGTTAGCCATCGAGTTGTGTCCCAGTGGCTGAATAGTCTACGAGCTTGCCTTGTAACCGAAAGTTCCTGATTTAGAACTCTACTGGATGCCTACTGCTAATGAGCCGCGAACTTGTACGTAACAGCTGTCCAGTGCTCCCAAGTTTTCCAATGGTTCTCTAACCGATGTCAGTTCATAATGAAATCCTGATACTGTCATTCGCTGACTTTGTTCTTACTAGAGTACTCTTGAGGCGTCTTTATTTATTTTCTGAAGTACTTTTTAGAAACTGATATAAGATTACACTCTTGACCACTGTAATAGAGTATAATTCCGTGAACTTTTGGCAACTTAGAGCTTTAGTTACCTTTCAATCTGCCGAAAAAGAATGTGGTGAAGATAGGTGGATGACATGCTCAATGTATGTTGAAATTATAATATATACAAAAATCTTTCAACTGATTAAAAATGCCCATTAAAATTTTTTCAAAAGAATAGATACTGAACAAAGAATACTCTTTTCGATAACCCCTTCATCATCAGGCTCTACAGTTATATATACATTCATAATAGTGAATGAATGAATTAGTGTTATGAACAACATTAATGCTATTTAAATAACATCGAATCGATAATAATATTAATAGATTACAGCTCAATAGCATCAACATAAAATAAGGTGAATGTCAGAAAAAATTAGGAAAGATAATAATACAAGTTCATGAATTTATAGTCTCTACTGAAAGCCAGCCAGGGTAGTAGTAGGGGCTGGACTTGATTCTTTTGCACACAGAGCACTGGTTGTTTGAGGCGAATTGCAATAGCCTCTGCTGTTTGGAGCATGCGGTGCTTCGATGTTTTTGGCAATTTATTAGGCACCCAGTAGATGATGACAGAGAAGGATTCTTCCACGCTGGCTTTGTGGCCGGTTCGCGCCAGATGGTCCAATATCGAACTATTAATGGTTTTCACTACACCTTTACTTAGCCCTAGTGGGAGATGTTCTTGAGAGAGCACGAAAAATCAAGTTCCTAAAGCGACGGCCAATATAACTCACTCCATCACAAGCGCAGTTGAATTGGTAGATACAATTTGAAGTGGCTAGCTAGTCTAGGTACTTCCTCGACTGAAAGATGAAGTTATCGAAAAGAGTATTCTTTGCTCAGTGTCAATTCTTTTGAAAAATCTTTCACACATGAATTTGATTGTAAATGTAGTGGAATAATCGGTCTGAAAATCCCTCCTCCATGAACCATCCATTTAGATTACTGACAGTACTTATTTGAATGCTCCAACTAACTTTGTAATTTTAGGATTTCATCATGAGCTGACATTGGTTAGTGAACTCTAAGGAAACCTGGAAGTACTAGACAACTGTTTCATCCTAGCTTGTGACTCTTCATCGGTAAGCACCCACCACCACGTTTCGAACCCAGGACCTCCCGGTTAAAAGGGCGATCTCGTAGACCATTAAGTTACTGTAACCGGACTCATTGGCCAGCTCATGAATTCCAACTTATGCCAATTCACTATGTAGCGCTACTACCAGCCAATGTCATCTCCTGTGAGTGTTTGTCCTCACACCCAACCACCTGCTATACCCCACTGGTCACGACTTCCCACTGGGACCCAGGAAACTACCTACTTGAAAGATGACAGAAAAGCCATGGATTCGAACCCTGGTAGTGGGTACGTACTGGTGGAGAGTTCCAAATTAGGCGGATGAAACAAGTGGCTGTCCATTACTCCTAGGTTTTCGAATTGTTCTCTAATCGATGTCAGCTCACGATGAAATCCTGAAACCAATCAAATCCTTGCAAATCAACACTTGACTAACTTTGTAATTGTTACTCCTTTTTCTCTGAGCTATTTATTATCATTCTCCTTCGGATGTAGTCATTATTGTTTATTCTTCAAAAATACTCATCTAGACATCGAAATAGGAACAAACACTTCAGCAAAGAGTCTTTTTTCTGTGAGTTCATTCGCCTAGCTGTACAATCGCATTTATATATAATCACCATCAACGGGAGGGATTTGAAAGAGGTTTCTTCATTCACTTATCTAGGGAGCATTGTCTCATCTACAGGAGGAACGGACGATGATGTCAAATCGAGAATCGGGAAGGCGACAAACACATTCATCAACCTGAAACCAATCTGGAAATCTTCGTCACTCAACATCAACAAAAAAATTCGGAATTTCAATACAAACGTCAAGTCAGTCAGTTCTTCTATACGGATCAGAAACTTGGCGGGTCACAAAGAATATTTCCAACAGGTTGCAGACCTTTATCAACAACTGTCTTTGCTCTATACTGAAGATCAGATGGCCGGAAAGAATAACCAACAAGAAACTATGGGAACAAACAAAACAAGAACCAATCGGCCAACAAATATGCAGGAGAAAGTGGAGATGGATTGGGCACTCGCTGGGGAGGCCGCTGGGTGACATCGCGCGTCAGGCCCTCAAATGGAACCCGAAAGGGAAGGGGCGAGTGGGAAGTCCAAGGGTGACATGGAGGAGATCGTGTGAAGAGGAGTTGAAACAGTATGGACTAACATGGATGCAGGTGAAAAGTACAGCAGAAGACAGAAGCAAGTGGAGATGTGTAGCTGAAGCCCTATATTCCACTAGGAACACAAGGGAACAATAATAATAACAGTTGATTTTGTATGTGTTTGTACATTAGGATTGTCAAACAAGAATAAAAATTACTTTAGATTGTTGTATATGTCATCAAAATAGTTCAAAAGATATGAGAAATAATCAAAATTATAACTAGAGTGGGGTGAAAATGAGTAATCTTTGACGTAATATGAGAACTTTCAGAAAAAATTGGATGTCAATGAAAGAGAATGGAGACAAGTATATCAAAATAAATTATATAGTAGTTAAAAAGAGTCAATAAAAGGAGTTTAGTTAAGAAAGTGATGATATTTCCAAGTATTAGTTTTGTAGAGATTTTGTTCGATTGGTTAGAGGATTTCATCACGAGCTGACACCAGTTAGCGAACCATTGAAAAACCCAGTTCATGAATTGGCAGAAGTTAGAATTCGTGGGCTGGCCATTGGATTGGGTACCAGTGGTTTAATGGTCTACGTGCTCGCTAGCCTTGTAACCAGAAGGGTGTGGGCTCGATCTCTTTTGGCGGGTGCGTACTGATGAAGAGTCCCAAACTAGGCTGACGTAACAGCTGGCTGTCCAGTACTCCCAGCTGGTGTCCCAATGATTCTCTAACTGATGTCAGCTCATGATAAAATCCTCTAACCAAAGTGATGATACTAAATGTCATACGAAAAGCATAGAAAACAGTGATAACCGTAGAACTCGGAATTATACCCCGTGTAGAATGAGGAGATGGGGGTAAGTTTCTTCTGTTTACATAAATCAGGGTGTTACATCCGGATCGCTAAGTATAAGGAAGCTTACCGTTTTTGAAAGGCTTCTTTTAACTTTGTAGATAACTTTGAACGAACTCCCCGCTGCATATTGAGTGACTAGTGTTGAATATGTGCTCAGTTATAAAACTCCCTGTTGATCTACATGCATCGAATGACGTATATATCTCACTCCATATGAGCGAGTAAATTGGTAGATACACATAGAAGAGGGCAAATACAATAAATAGTTCATCTCTAGAGTTGTTGATGAACATTAGGTGGCAAGAGAATACCAATCGTAATCTAGCAGTGAAGAATGTTTATTTTCAGGGTATTGGATATTCTCTTTTTTTGAATATCGGTCAGAAGGTCGCATTTGAACACCACATTCATACAGAGAATCTTCTTTGGCATAAAGATTGGCTTTATGTATTTGTCTTTAAAGAGTGGTGGGATAGTGGTAGCCAGTCTCAAGTGGTGTCTTCTTCAAGAGAGTGATCTCTTCATCTGCTGAATCCTGGGCTACAGATTCTTCACATCCTAGTCGTAAGAGATATTATCAGGTCCTACTTGCGGCTAATGGGTACCCAACTGTAAACGTTTATCAACTGGTCACTACTTTTGGTTAATTCACATTTTTAATGCTTCACTTTGCTCTTGTTTGATGGTATATAAGAATATGTGATGACGACTTTGTTTAACTGAATCCATGGTTGCTCCGTGGAGGGACGGCTTGACCTTCAACTACCCAAAGTTTCACTCCCACCTTATTGATCCCAAAGTAATTTATGACCATATGTGGTCAATTAGTTTTATTGTACAGTATCTAAGATACTTTTGGACTGTATAGGTAGCTGATGGACACTGCTGTTAAAGACCACAGATATTGTGGAGATATAATTTTGGACTATGTATCATTCGTAGAATTTCGACAAATTATACCACAACGTTCACCATTTTAAACAAGCTGTGTTTAATAAACTCATAAATTTCAGTAGAACTCTACAAACATATTGTTATTTATACAATTTCAAGTTTTAAGGTGAAATCACACAAACACACATAAATAAATATTTAACCTTAAAAACAGAACTGTGTAAATAACAGCGTTTGTAGAGTATGTATTCAGCTGATGAGTCCCTCTATCGAAATTTAAGAATTCATTAAATACTGCTGTATTTTGCTCCATAGTTGTTGATTGATATAAATTTACTACTGAAAAGAAATGGTTTCCTAGGGAAATGCAAATTACTCAGCATGCAAAATACCATCTAACTGATATCATGAATGGTGTTCAAGAAAGAGGGAACAACCGCCCATTCTTTAGATCTGTTTATCCGGTAGAATGTTAAACAAGGACGAAACAGGTGTGTAGCTGTATTCCCTGGTTTCCTCTAGTAATTCTCTCCCTTTTTGATTAAGCTTAAATTCGATTTTAGGCAAACAGATTAGCAATCAAACATTACTCGTTTTCCTGTTATTCATCTCATAATACGGTCATATACATATATTTATATATTTGATAGGATAGTGTGTGTTGCAGGGAATAGTCTGGGTTGAATACTGTTCGCTGTCAGCGACTAGGCAAATGAAAAAAAAGCGAAATGACAAGCCTTTTCATCATCCCGTTCTAGCCAGCTGACCTGACTGTCATTCATTCTAACCGGGTGTTGTTGATCGGTAAAACTAGACTCAGTTAGATAATCTGATGAATAATTATGTAATTATTTGGAATGAGAGTTTGTCATGAAAGTTTTAGAACAGTTGGAGAAAACTTCTAGTCATTGTTCTGAATGTGGGAGGGGAACTTAAGGCCTCAACAGGACGTCTACATTTTGTCCCTTTTACTGCGGTCCTCTTTGGCTGGTCGCACAATTGTTCATATTCTCTGATCTCATCGCACGACATCCTCTGTGTCACTCTCGGACTCACACCGAACTCGTCGTTTCCCATTCGGGTTCCACTCGGGCGGGTCGGCCTGGCGCCCGATGTCATTCGATGGTGTCCTCAGTGGTGTGTCCCCGATCCATCTTCATTTTCTACTGAATGTTTGTTGAACAATTGGTTCTTGGTTGGTTTGTTCCCGAAGTTTCCTGTTGCTATTCCTTTCCGATTGGCTGTCTGATCTTCACTAAGGAGTCAGTGACCGTGGAGTGGATAAAGTGGTAGAGCATGTTGACCGTTTTACTTATTTGAAAAGTTGCATCAGCCAACGCCAGCGGATTGATCGCTGACGAAATTTCAGAACGAATACAGAAGGCTCGTTTCGCATATGCCAGTGTACACCGTCTCTGGCGTAGACGTGACATGCGGCTGGCTGTCGACCAAAGGGCGTGCGTACTGCTCAGCAATCCGCTCCGTCCTCCTTTATGGCTGTGAGACCTGGCCATTGAGAGTGGAAGACACGGAAAGCCTGGCTAGCTAGATATCTGTGATCATAGGTGCCTGCGTTCCATCCGTCGTGTTAGGTGGTATAATAAAGTGAGCAATATTTGAGGTTAAGCATAGAGTACTAGGTAAAGAGTGAAAATCAATCGACGAGGTTGTGAAGAAGCTATATCGATCGAGATGGTTAGGAAATGTGTTACGTAGGCATGCCTAGTCATGGCCTTCCTCGACGGGAAATGTAAACTGGCTGATATAGGATGGATCAGATTGGAAAAGAGAAGTCTAGTGGTGGTCAAACGAAAACATGGCTCCATCAGTCAATAAAATCCACAAAAGTTACTTTAAGCCACGTCAGAAGATGTAAAACTCCTGACTGGTTGGGGTCGTCGGGACTTTAAACACCAATGGCTAGAGACAATTGGGGATATGACTCAAAATCGTTGTCAAGGGTTAACGCAGATGCATCCACTCCTTGTGACTTTTAATACGTATAATAACTATATTGTTCTTCGATATAACTATTCTTTTTGCCTCATATCCCTGTTTACTGTCTCTATTCTGTATTTCTTTTTACTTTCTTCTCTTGCATTGTGTGCTACATGAAGGGAGTGTGGCGACTTGAACTTGTGCACATCGGTACAAAGTTCTATGTTGAAACCAGTCAGTCAGTGACGGTAGCAGCTGTTGATAAAGTCCTGCGACCTACTGAAAATCCTTTTCGTGACGCGCGTTCCATGTTTCTGACCTATATATTAGAAATGACTTGAGATTTGTGTTGAAAACCCTAATCTTGTTCTTTATGGTGACTGATTGCAAAAGATTTCTAAACTGATTTCAGATTGATGAAGATGCACTCTGCCTTTCCGATCCTGACTGGCTTTGACATCTTCATCCGTCCCACTGGCCTGTAGTTGAAACGATGCTGTTCAGGCAAGATAAGCGAAGGAAGTGACGTCTTTCAGATTTCTTCCGTTGACAGTGATTGATGCCTGTTGTTGTTGTTGTTGCTGTTGGTTGTACTCACAGAATATCACCTCACTTAGTCAGTTCAAAGTTATTTCGCATATATGTAGTATGAAGTTTGCTCTATCCAATAGCGAAGTAATTTACCTATACCCTTTCTCGCAGGTGAACAGATGAGATTTCTAGTGTTATGGTGTGAGGAGAGAGCAGCATATGTCAATCCGGATCACCTGTTGTCAGAGGCAGAGTTTACGATGCATTCGCTCTTGTTGTACATCCGTGAAAATTGGCTCCTCCAACTTGAGGATGTGTTGTGGCAACTCTGTATGTCTGTATACCATTGCTACCTCCTGTGGTAATAGTATATAAGCATTTCTGAAGTCCTGTTTGAATTTGATAAAGGTCGTCTATTACTAAATGATTTCGTCTTAAAGTACCGTCTTCTGTAGTTCAGATATTCGTTATGAATATCATTCCAGCAAGCTTCCATTACATTCCTAGTTTTTGATAGTGTGGTGAGAGCTGTCTGCTAACCAAAATTGGAGACAACAATTTACGTCAATGCTTACGCCCCGAATCAGGGTCATGGGGAAAAACAGTAGCAGCGCTTAACCTTGAGGAACTCACCAACCAATCACAGCAGACCTAACGTGTGCAAATACGATTCGCAAATATATGGCTTAACTTTCTAAGAAACGGCCCCAAGCGGTACAGAATAACCTTCGGCAAGAAAACAAACAATCAGAAGAGGCTGCTTCTCCTCTAACAATAAGGCTAATAATAATGTACATAAAAATCTATAAATATGTCTTGATTTTCTCAATAATAACAATAATAATAATTTGCTTTATTCCAAAACAGTACTTGTGATACAGAATGGAATTCTCAGCATTTTACTACAGTATTGCATCCAGTTAGTACATTATTGAAATACATAATACATAAATAAATACAGTACATAAAATTTTACATAGATTAAGGAAATCTCAGTTCATTATGACCACAACGTAGCAAAGCCAAAATTGAACAGTGTTTGAAGGTATTAGAAAAGTAGATGCTGTCATATTTACTGGCGTAAGCGGAAGAAAGAAGCAAAGCAGCACATAACAGAAAAAAAAGAGAGACTAGGAAAAGAAAGAAAGAAAATGTACCTATAAATGATATGAGTTGGAAAGACGAGGTCCAGTTGTACTACTGACTATCTAATAAGTTATAGGTATCACACCTAATGCTTTCTTTATCACACAGAACACGAGCTAAGTAGGGTATGGTTGAGTTTTTGTACTTGCTGGTGCGAACATATAGTTTTCTGTATAGGCTTCTGGTTTTGCCTGATGAGATGCAAGGGGAGAGTTGTAAGTGAAGAGGGTAGTGTGAGTTAGATAAAATGGATTTGGCCCATTTTTCACATGAGTCCATATGCCTGTCAACCAGAATATTAACAAGCTGGTTAAGTGGCCCATTGCTTACCCTGCTGACAACCTTTAACATCCTGCGTGATAAGGTATAGTCTTTCTTCAGTAGCCCGGGAAAGACTAAGGGGGAACAATAGAGAATAATAAGCAGAATGCGAGAGTTAACGAATTCTAGGAGTAAGGGTTGGGTTATACCAGAATGTTTTAACTTCTTGATGTAGAAGGTAAGACAGAATATTTTCTTAGAAATCGTCAAGATATGGGACGACCAGGAAACATCAGCAGATAGAATGACGCCTAGGTATTTAATTTCCGACTTGGTTTCAATAAACGATCTGTTGCCTGTCCCTTCTCTTCTGTCGTTACAATAGTGCTGCGACTGCTGAATGAAAATAAGAGGAAAAGGTGGTCAGCTTATGAAGTGCTTCAGTGAAATAAAGGATAGGTTTTTATGAAGTTGGCATGTGCTGGTGCATCACGACTGCCTGGGTAGAGAGGCCTAGACATCGTGTGACTTTCTGGCTACAGAAGTTATCAGATACTGCTGAGAATCAAAATCAATGACCTTCTCTATCTGAAGGTAATCAGGACTCCTTTAAATGCTTGCTTTTGATAAGTACAGTTGCCCGATGTTCTGCAATTATCACATGTTCTACCCAGCTGTCATATGGATAATTCATAATTTACTGTCTTCTCAGCATCATCAAACTAGCTGTCCAACTAGATGTCTCCTTCTCCTGTCCTTTCTGATCACATGCTGAAATTGAAGCAGAGGATTAGGTTTTTTTTTCAATTCATAGTGAAGTTTTCTGACATAGTCTACTATCGTCACCAGATAATTACTTTGCTGCCATCGAATAAATTAAGACGAGTAAGAGTAAAAGGCTATCAAAAAATCGATAATATCTTTTACACTGTTTTCCTTTTCTCTCTATGAATCACTTCGAATTCAGTTACTTGGAATAGATACTTTCGAGTACTAGGCTATGTGTGTATGAGCCACATTTATTCTGCGATGGACTGGATAACGCCGGCGTTTAGCTTATAAATAGGCAGTGAAGTGGTAAGACATGTTGACCACTTCACTTACTCCAGGAAGTCGCATCAGTCCTAATGAACTAATCACTGATTAAAACTCAGCATGGATATTAAAAGATCATGGGGCATTTGTCAACTGGCGTAAACTTGATATCCGGCTATTGATCAAAGAAGGTGTATTGTACTGCACAGTGCGATATGATCATTGGAGGTGAAAGTTATGAAAAGGCTAGTTGTCTTTTTAACTACAGATGCTTTCTTTCCGTCTCCGATGTCAGGTGGTGGTATAATATATAGAGTGAGTAATGATAGTAAGGTTGGTTGTGGAGTGCTCGATAAGAAGGGAAGTCAATCGATGAAGAATATCATCCCATGTTAATTTCTTTATTGGATATGTGGAAAAGTATTATATTTTCATGAGTTTTTGAAGGGATTTGATTTGTTTCTAGTGTGATCACGGATTGATATAGGTTAAAGAGTCATCGAGAACCAGTACTGATGTCCTGGACAGCTTTTTCGTCAGCCTAGCTTGGGACTCATCGGAAGTACTCACTAACCGCCAGGATTCGAACTCAAAACCTCCTGTCTACAAGTCAAGCTCATAGACCATTCAGCCACTGAGAATTGGCTCAGTAGCCAACCCATGAATTCTAACTCTTACCATTTTGTGTTCCTAGCGCGACTGGGAGTAGCTAAAGCCATTGGCAGTGAGTATTTTTCCTCACTCACTCGAAACCCAGTGGGTGCGTTTACTGACGACGAGTTCCGAACTGGGACGAAGCAACCAAGTGTCCAGTACTTCCTGGTTTTTAATGATTATCTAACTGATATCAATCCGTGATCAAAATCATGAAACAGATCAAACCCTACAAACAAACTCATGAGAATTAATCTGATGCACGCTAGTGACTATATACAGGGCGAAGTTGCCTAGAATGAGTAGTGAGTAGTCATGACCGGTAGGGTCCACCCGTTCGGCACTGAGGACAAATACTCGCCGGCGATGACATTGGCTGGTGCAAGTCACGCTAAAATCACGAATCGATAGAAGTTATAGTTCGTGGACTATCCAGTGAGTCGGGTGACAGTACCTAAATTGTCTATGAGCTTGCATGGGTTCGAGCCCCAGTGGGGTGGGTACGTAACTCTGATGAGTCCCAAACTAGTCTGATGAAACAGCTGTCCAGTATTATATTTACTAAATGACATATACAAGAAAAGAATCCCTATGAATGTTATAACTACAAAACTTTAGAACTCAGTGTTTATGTCCCTCTTTTTCTCCTTTCTCATTTGTTGTATGGGTGACAGAATTTTTCACATATCCGAGGCATATATTAAGTCATTCCTGTTGTATGTGTTTTCCATAATCATTCCTTTACATCTCATCAGGTGGGATTGCAGGCAGTTTATCAAAGACTATAAAGTCGTACAGGGCAAGTCAATAGATGCTAGAGTATGTGTTATTCATGTCTAGCTACTGTCTTCCTCGACGAACCATGTTAGCTAAAATAGGATTACTATGGAAAAGAGGTAACGTATGGTCAAATCATAGAGTCTCTGACTATTGGTATGGGCCAGGCACATAAAGAGATGTAGACTACCTAGTTGAGGACCTCAGAAAGCTAAGAAAAATCGGTAGATGGTTACTAGCAGTGGAATCGAGGATAACATTCATTTCGTCCTATTTGGAACTCGTCATCTGTATATACCTGCATCTCCCCATTGAGTGGGTGATGGCGTTTCCACTGAGGCTCAAACCCGGTACGTATAGTTTCAAACGACAAAGCACTAACCACTAGACATATTTACCGGAGGCCTAGCACGTCAGTCCAATCGATCAAAGGGATAGCTCAAATAAAACAAAATAATTACTAATACTCTTTGCACAAGAGATGGTCCCCGTGGCCCAAGTGGTCTAGTGGATAACGCTCTGGCGTTTGGAACTATATGCATTGGGTTCGAGACTCATTGGAAACACCATCATTTACTCACTGGAGAATCCAGGTACATTCATCTGACGAGTCCCAAATAGGATGAAGTGCGCGTTATCTTAGATTCCACTGCTAGTCACCACCCACCAATTTACCTCAAGTTAAATTATCATACATTGTCGAAGCATCTGTACAAGGAGCTGACACGTCAACCTGATGCCGGTAGCTTCGATCCAAACAATCACTCAATCAACGGGAAGTCCAGTTTGAAATAAATAGCTCACAATCGCTTAGCAAGTGGGAGATGCATTCACTCTATAATTTCCTATTTTCATTATATCCTCATGTTTCTGCATGTTACTATTCTTTCTCCAGCACATTTTTGCTTATATTATGGTTCTTATGAATCTTTTTTGCTTTTGTGTCGCCCTTTTTATCGCCCTTTGTGTGCTATACGCGGATTGTGGTAACTTGAGCTGGTGCACTTCTGCGCAAAGTCAGTCAGTCAGTCATTCTTCTTCGGGATAATGAATCTACTCATTTACCCAGTTGAAGAAAAGTCGGTCGAAAACGACTCGAACTGGAAAGCCTTGTCAAATACTTAAGCCATTGAAGCATACCACGTTTCCGTGCAAAACACTCACACTACACTATTTAAAAAAAATTTAGGTTAGCACAGAGGGCTCAATCAAATAATCATAGTTGTACTATTCTGAAAAATGAAGACACAAACTTGTGTGTAAACAAAGATCGTGTGTGAGGGTGGGGGTCGGAAATCACCCTTGGCAATGAATGAATTTATTTCATTCCTCCCTTTTGTTGTTGTTGTTGTTTTCGTCACGTATACACGGTCCTGCCTTTTGATTGAAACAAGAGTGGGTCATTTTCTTCCTCTTGACCTAAATCTTTCTGTTTGATGTTGTTTTAAAATATCAGAATATTTCTCTTAAACAGAAATCAAGATTAATAAACAAAACATATACATATAGTAAAGTACCATTCGCTTAGGTATATATATATTCGTATTCCTTTCATTATTATTATTCCCTTAGGTTCCAAGTGGAACATAAGGCTTGAACAACACATCTCCACTTTCTTCTATTTTCTGCCATTCTCTTCAGTTGGGTTCACTATTACCTATAATCTCTCATTTCCTCCTCGCCACATGATGTCCTCCATGTCACCCTCGCATTGATGACCCACTCATCGCGCCCCATTTGTATTCCACTAGAGCGATGGCCCGCACTGTGCGCCTCTTCAACGTATGCCCGACCTGTCTCCATTTTACCCTCCACATTTGTTGAGCAATTGACTCTTGGTTGGTTTATCGCCAGCCAGAGTTTATTATTACTAATTCTTTCTGGCTATTTGATCTTCAGTATGGAGCCAGCAAAGGGAGCAGCTGTTGATAAAAGTATGCAACCTGTTGGGAATGCTTTTCGTGAGATGCTGGCTATGTTTCTAATCCGTATAGAAGCACTGACTGATTGACTTCACATTTGTGTTGAATAGAATCCGAATCTTGTTCTTTATGCTGTCTGAGTGCAGTGCAGAAGATTTCCAAACTGGTTTTAGGTTGATTAGACCTTAACATCAGTGGGTGAAAACATTGATTTGGCTATTAGACAGATGGATATCCTGGAGTTATACTCAGAAGTTGTGACCATTGGGGTTCTACCAGGTCACAAGGTGAGTAGGATGCTCATCGAGGACATCTGGTCACCGGTAGGTGCTACGTCACGAATAGACAGGATTTAGAATCCACAGATTATTAAATTCCACTCCAAGTGGTTAAATGGTCGTAACCTGGAAGTCCTAGGTTCGCACTACTGTGGAATTGTGGGTGCTTACCGCTGAAGTCATTCTATTTACCCTGGCTTTCACTGATCCCTAAACGATGTTGGTTTGTGAAGAAATCGTAACTAAATTTAGTTAAGTCCTTTGCCACTCGGATCCGACGCATCTGTAACTTTGACACCCTATGAGAGGGGATAGACCTTCAGAAAGAAATCATTCAAATCGGATACCCACCGAGATCCATTGATAAAAACGTCAGACCAAAAGTTCAGATAAACGAAACATTTCTTGTTCCAGAAAAGAAAATTTACATCGACCTCGATATCAAGCGGGATTTTACTTGTGATATGTTTAAAAGAAGAATTTCATTATTTTTGAGGAGAGAACTCTTCTCACCGACGCTAAGAGTAGTGTTCTCCAATTGTCCATTAGTTTACAGAAGCCTAAAGAACAAGGTCTCGCATATGATCACTTCTATGTGCGCATATATCAGTTCACCTGTTCCTGTCGAGCAGTCAAGAATGTATAGGTTATTCGACGTGTATCCTGTCTAAAAGAGTTCAGTTACGCTATCTCTCGGAGTTTCAGAAAAGCAGCAGTGGCTGCATAAGGAGTTCGGTAGTTGAACACCTTCTCAGTACACTGGTTATTCTGTCTAAACAAACGCCTCCTTCAAAGTAATCTACACGGTGAAGAACAACTTTCCAAAGACACTACGCTTTCGTCTTCATTGTATTGCTGAAGCTGTAGCCATTCAGATAGAGAAACCGGAGCTGTGCATACAAATGACAACTATTCAACCAATTCTACTATCATAGTAACGACCCTGTTAATCTCTAGCAACTTGACTCTGTTTGTTTGTTTGTTCGTTTGATCAACTCTTTATGACTCTTGTATTTCTTTCAAACTTTGACGTATTGCCGAATTCTTCTTCGTCTGACTACGGTTCATTCACATAAAACTTATCATCTTATTAAGTAAATCCATTATCCTTATTCAACTGACCCCTCCTATGCATTGATTAGTATTCACAACTATGATGATGTTGATGACAACTCATCACTTTTTGTCACCACCCACTCTCTTTCGTGAAAAAGATACTGTCTATAAATGCGATTTTATAGATAAAGGTGGAAATGAATTTACCGAAATGTCTCTTTGTGCTGAACTACTTATTTGTTCTTTTCAGTAGTATCCTTAATACCGATTATTCATATGTGTATGTACGTTTCGGTCTAGGGAACTGGATATCATCATTAGCCCTCCCCCCACCTCCTTGTCGCACACATACACACAGAATAAGTATGGTTCATAGCTTGGCATATACGGAACTCGATCCACTTAACTGAGTTCTAATTATCTATGTATCTACCTATCTATCATCTTGAAGATATTCACAACTTCACAACTTCCACTGTCTTCTAACGTTTCTGTGAAATCAGTGTTTTACATTGTTAACTCAATATCTCTTTTTAGTTTTTCTCTGAAACTTTTAAACTGTATACCATTGTAACGGAATAATGGTATGGAAAATCCCCGCTGAACGATCCAATTATCATATTGTTACTTTCTTGGATATTTCAACTGTTTTTGTAGTTATTTCCCTCTCATCTCTTTCACTATATATCATTGTCCCAACGTTTTTAGGAGTTAGACTGTAGGCATTTGACTGGTTACTTGTTTGACCACGAACTGATATAAGTTAGAAAAATGATTGGGACGCAAACGAAGGATAAGCTAGATGGTTTTGCCACATCTATGTGCATTTATCAATTCAACTACACCTGTGGTGACAGTTATGTTGGGCACACTACTACAAGACAGCTTAGCTAAAGTGTTGTTGGTGAACATCTCCCTTCGTGGTTTGGCAAAGGACAGACAAAAACAATCGTAGCTCAATTTTGTCAAATTTGGTTGATAGTGGTCATGTAGTGGAGAAAACGAGAGCTTTTAAGGTAATTCATTGTATCTTACCGAATCTTTCCAGTAGACTTCGTATTCGTCTACTGCACACAGCTGAGGCGATAGGCATTCGAACTATTAAACCTAAACTAGACATTCAAAAGAAATTCGTACAGCCATTATCCCTCCCTTATTGGCCTATTAAGACATAACCAACTGATGACTTCTACACCACCCTTTGTTTATATTTTCAACCCCTTTCTTATCATCCCTTAATCTTATCACATCTTCAATAAAAACGTGTTTCATTTACTTCCCTTACAATAAATCTAACATTACTTAATCGGTTCATTTGTTTTTATTAGTCTTTATTGACTACTATGTCTACCTGAACATTTGTTTATTTAATCATGCTGTTTTTTGTTATTCTTGTTATCACAAGTCGCCTCACTTGTTATTGATAGAACGATTATTATCATTATTACTATTATAACTAATTGCACAATTTATATACACAATCTTATTATCCTGTAGACAAAACACATCATGATTGGTTTATATTAGAGTTAAGCCTGATGAAATCTAATTGAAAGCACAATATTGTTCGCCTAAATGTGTTGTTATAAGTTAGATGACTATTGAAAAACCAGGGAGTATTGCAAAGCCAGCTGTTGCGTCCTAGTTCGCGGTTTTCTAGTGGTATGCACCCACAGGGTTTGAGCTCAGGACTTTCAGTTTACAAGGTGAGCTCGTTTAAAACCATTTAGTCATTGGGATGCGCCTCAATGACCAACCCACATGAATTCCAACTTCTGCTAATTCGTGATGTTATCCCAACCATCAGCGATGAGCATTTTTCCTCACGCCTCCTCTGATAAGGAACTCTTCTCTGAATATCTCTTCTTTTATACAACTTAATAGGAATTGTTTTAGCTACATTAACTATGTCATAGTTAGATATCATAGTGAACACTCTCCAATCACCAGTATTGAAGTAGTCACTACCTTAACATTTATTGATTTCTGTTTTCCCTACTACAATTTTTTTCCTGTTTGCTTTGTTGCTTTTCATGTGATATTTGGAACAATAATACGGAGTAGTTTGAATACAATTCATTGTCCGTTTATCTTTTTTTTCAAATTCACCTTATTGTGTGATTCGAAAGGGCTGTTGATAATTATTTTTTATGAGGAAAACTGTTTTTACAGTGAATTCATCTTACTATTAGAATGACTTGTCTTGTTATGTCATTTGGCGTCATTTATGCATTGACTGAAAGTCAAAATACTATGGTGTGATTACAGGAAACCAATCGATCGATGGTGCGTCGGTGGCATAGCGGTTAGGACGCTCGCCGACCATGCACACGGTCCGGGGTTCGAACCCCGGCCGACGCACTCCTTTACCTCGCTAAGCCAGAAATAATGCTGGTGAAGACGAAAGGTTGGGCATGAGGCTAGCAATCCCATCCTGTAAAATAAACACTGCTACAGATACTCCAAGCCACTAGCTTGCAGCCCTATGTTCCACTGTGGAACGTGAAGGACAAAAAAATAACGATCGATGCATTCTTCGGTATAGCATACCAAACTCCTACGAGTGATACATAGTCCAAAATTACCATTTCAACATGATCTGATCTGATAGAATCTATGAGACTGTTGTATAATAATTTTAAATTATATCAGAGATGCAAAACTGCCTTAACAATGCATTACCCTTTGCTTTCCAAGTGAATTATTAGGCTTCAAAACTTGAAGTAAGAAGTTTCTGTAGTGAGTGGTTTCGTTCTCTTTTACGAGTTGTTTATCTTCCTTGTCTGTCTGGATTCAACATAGAACTTGGCACCGAAGTACAGCAGTTCGAGTTGCCACGTTCCAAATAGCACACAAAGGTAGACAAGAAGATGAGTGAATTATTGATATAAGTATAAAACTTGGGCACTGTGGTAGAGTATAAGATGAGTGAAGAGAATCAATAGAGTTTTGACAAGTATAAGAGTGAAACAGAATGAGTAATGGTAGAAAGGAATATGAAAGATTACAGAGACTGAATACATCTGCGTAAGCCATTGACAACGAATTTGAGCCATATCACCTATTGTCTCCAGCCATTGATTCTTAGAGTCCCGAGGGTCCCAACCCGGAAGTCTGCATCTCCCTCCCCACCTGACTCAGTCTAACTGTCAAGGATTTCATGGATTGATGCCATGTTTTTGTTTGGCCACCACCAGCTAGCTCTTTTCCAACCTGCACCTATATCAGCTAGTAATGCCCGTCGGGGGAGGCGATGGTTAGCCATGCGCAGCACGTGACCTAGCCATCTCAATCTACGTAACTTTATAGCCTCGTCGATTGATTTTCCCTCTTTGCCCATTGCCCTACGCATAACCTAACGTCAACATTACTTACCTTATTATACCACCTAACGTGAGAAAGAGATCGTAGACATCTATGATCAAAAACAGTCAACCTTTTCATGTCTTCAACTCGTATTGGCCATGTTTCAGAGCCATAGAGAAGGACGGAGTGAACTGCTGAGCAGTCCACACGTCCCTTGGTTGATAGCCGTATGTCACGCCTACACCAGAGATGGCGTAAGTTAGCAAAAGTAGCTCGAGCTTTTTGGATCCGTGGTGAGATTTCGTCGCCAATTAGTCCGTTGGTGCTGATACAACTTCCTAAATAGGTGAAGTAGTCGACAAGTTCTATCTCCCCGTCCAACCTTACTGCTTTACAGGTCTTATTACCTATCGTATTTCTAATTATAGTGGACTGGATTCTGCGTAAGACTGTGGGGAGACAGAAGACAGAAGAAGACTCTAGAAGATCTGGACTTTACGGACGATTTATGTCTAATGTTGTCACAAACTCGAAAGGTCTACAAGTGACGGCCAAAAGGTTGGCAGAAGAGGCAGTCAGGGAAGACTGGACTTCAAGGGATTGTAAAGAAAATGGAGGTGAAGATACACCAACCATTCGCAACAAGCAACAATCACTATCAGTGGGAGAGATTTGAAACAGGTCACCTCCTTCACTTATCTAGCCTGAGAACCATTGTTTCAACAACAGACAGAACGGATGAGAATGTCAAAACTAAGACAAGACAAAACTTCATCAATCTGAAATCAGTTTGGAAATCTTCTGCACTCCACATAAACACCCAAATTCTGATTTTTAACACCAGTGTTTCATGGGCCAGTCCTTCTCTGTGAGTCAGAAACTTGGCTACAGGGTCACGAAAAGCATTTCCAGAAGTTAGCTGCAGACTTTTATCAACAGCTACCGTCATAGACTCCATAGTGAAAATCAGATGATCAGAAAGTATTAGCAACCAGAACCTCTATAAAGAAAATAACCAAGAACCTATTGCTTAACAAATATTCTGAGTTAAAAAGGAGATGGATCAGACCTATGCTGGAGAGACTTTTGGGTGACAATACGCCCCAGGCCATCGCTTATGTGGAACCCGTATAGGAAATGAGGAGTTTTGCATGTATTCGAGGTTGGCATGAAGGCGATCGTGTGAGGAGGACGATGAGGAGGAAATGAAGACTTATGGGGCGATTGTGGAACCAGGTAAATATGACTGCGTACAATGTGTTGTCGAAGCCCTTGTTCCACTCAAAACCCAAGGGAATAAATAATAAGAGTAGAATAATAATAAGGAGTGTATCAGCTGAAAATCAAGCCCTTACCCCACCTGCATGGTCGGCGAGATTTCTAACACTCAGTCACCAATGTAATAAAATATGTAGTGTACGCTTTAAGATGAACTATATGTGAACACAGTTGTCAGTTAATTGAGCATCGATAAGAATATTCTCAACAACAAGATGGGATCGAAACTCTTCCTGTTAAAACTGAAAGGGAGAAAGAAACACGTTTCCCGTAGACAATCCAGGGTCGGATAGTGTCTCTATGGCGCGTAGCCATGACCGGGATGGTAAGGACGAATGAAAGCTGGAGACAATTGGTGACATGTCTGGAAGTCGTTCTCAACGGCTGGCGCAGATGCATTCACTATTTGTGATTTATAATGTCAAATGAAATTCTATTGTTCTTCCCTTATACTGTTCATTTTTGCCTGATATTACTGTTTATTATGTCTCCTTTAAATCTCTGTTTACTCACTTCTCTTGGTTTGTATGCTACATGGAGGGAGCGTGTCAACTCGAACTTCTGCCCATCTGTTCAAAATTCTGTGTTGAGACAAGTCAGTCAGTCAGCATTTATTGATTATAAAGTTATAAACAGTTATCGAAAGTCACTTACAGTTCA
Source organism: Trichobilharzia szidati (assembly GCA_944472155.2). Classification (NCBI taxonomy): domain Eukaryota; kingdom Metazoa; phylum Platyhelminthes; class Trematoda; order Strigeidida; family Schistosomatidae; genus Trichobilharzia; species Trichobilharzia szidati. The sequence goes on along the minus strand of OX235276.1, from coordinate 79,972,610 downwards.
ATTTTATTACTATTATAATTATTGTTATTCCCCTTGGTTCCGAATGGAACCTGAGGCTTTAACAGCACATTTCCATTTCATTCTGTCTTCTGCAGTCACCTTTAACTGGCTCCACAATCCCCCATAAGTCTTTATTTCCTCCTCCTCCTCCTCCTCACATGACCACCTCCATGTCGCTCTGGAATAGATGCACAACTCTTCTTCTCTCCTTCGGTTCTAATGTTACTAGCCGGTTGTCATAGCGTGTGTCCGCTCTATCTCCATTTCCTTCAGCATATATTTGTTGCGTAATAGGTTCTTGTTTAATTTGCCCTAGAGTTCCTCCTTGCCTATCCTTTCTGACTTTTAATCTGACCTTCATTATGCCACGAAGGTAGCTATTGATGAAAACCTACAGTAACTTGTTGGAGATTATTTTTGCTGTGTGAGCGCCTTATAGAACCACTGAGTTACAGTCATTGAATAGATAGTTGTGTTGGAAATCCGATTCTTGTTCCTTATTCTGAATGCAGCAGATTACCATATTGATTTAAGGACAAAGAAAGTCTGTCTTGCTCTTCCTCATTGTTGACATTTCGACTATGTCTTAGGATAGCGGTAGATGGTGACTATCGGTGATATCCAACATTCACACTTCTCCCTGCCTGGCACTCTCCAGATGGATGTGCCTGTATTTTCAGTGAGTGGCTTTGGTTTTACCACTGTGGAGATCGAACTGAACACCGTTCGTTTCAAACATCAGAACGCTATCCATTAGACCAGAGACCGACACTTCCAGTCCAACAGAGTCGTGCAAAAGGAAATACAAATGGAGTTAAACGACAACAACCGATAGCCATTGCCCAAGAGGTGGCTTTCGTGAACCAAATGGTCTATTGGATAATTCTTTGACGTTTAAATCGATGGATGCTAGGTTCAGTTCTCAGTGAGGAAATCATTCATCACTCACTGGCGACTGTAGGTACATTTAGATGACGAGTCCCTAATAGGACGAAATTCCTTATTCTAGATTGCATCCGCCAAAAATATTCTCTCTAAATGTTTTTCAACCTGTTTATAATTTTTTCACTTTATGTTTTCTTCCTTTTTTCTCACAGGCACATTCCTATGTTAGTCCGAGTATGATATCCAGATTACAAAAGGGTTATTTAGTGCCAAGTCCACCTGGTCGTAGTCATATGCCTAATCGTAAGTTTTTGCCTAATGTTACCATTTTTACTGAAGCTTTTCTGCTATTATAAATTAGAAGGGCCTATATTACGCTTATATTTAGTGCTTCTTTGGTAGTAGTGTGCATCATGTATTTACAATCTCCTTTCTAGTGGCCTGCTTAAAAATGGGGCTACCTAGAGCTGCTCTCTCTCTATTACATATATGTTACCTCTCATTCGGTTTGTTTTAATCGATTAAGATATGACCTCTAATGGTATTATCTACTTTTGTGTGTATTTAAAATGTTTACAAGCTTGTGATTCTGAAATTCCTACTAAACTTGAGGAGAGGCCCGAATTTGGTTGGCAACGTGTTCCAATATGTGAGATAACTGTTCTTCAGTCATGTTCTTGACTGACTGAATGACTGCTTTCAACATAGAACTTTGCACCTGTATGCAGCAGTTCAAGTCGCCACACTCCCTTCATTTAGCACACAAAGCAAGAGATGAAAGTAAAAGAAATACAAAATAGAGACAGTAGACAGGGATATGAGGCAAAAGGAATAGTAATAACGAAGAACAATATAGTTTTATTGGATATTATAAGTCATAAGGAATGGATGCTTCTACGCCAGCCATTGATAACGATTTTGAGCCATATCACCGACTGTCTCCAGCCTTCATTGGTTATTACCATCCTGAGGACCCCAACCAGTCAGACTGTCTACACCTCCCTACGTGGCTGGCTTAAGATAAGTGTCAAAGATTTCATTGACTGATGAGGCCATGTTTTCGTTTGACCACCACTAGCTTTCTCTTTTCCAACCTTATCCATCCTATGTCAGTCAGCTTACATTTTCCGTCGAGGAAAACGATGGCTATGCACGCATTTGTAACACATGTCCTAACCATCTCAATCGATGTAACTTCACAACCTGGTCGATTGATTTCCCCTCCTTACTTAGCACTCGACCGAAGGATAACCTCAATATTTCTCACCCTACTATACCACTTCACACGGGAGATAGAACGCAGGCACTCATAGTCAAAGACAGCTAGCCAGCCAGGCTTTTTATGTTTTCCAGTTACAATGGCCATGTCTTACAGCCATAAAGGAGGACGGAGCAGACTGCTGAACAGTACACACGCCCTTTGGTCGACAGCCAGCCGGATGTCACATCTACTAAGCCAGAGATGGCGTAAACTGGCATATGGGAAACAAGCCTTCTGTATCCATGCTGAGATCTCGTCAGCAATCAACCTGTTGGCGTTGGCTGATGCAACTTCTGAAATAAGTGAATTTGTCAACATGCATCACCAACCACTTCACTCCCTATTTCAAAGCTAGGAGCTATGTAGTTATGTTCCTTGGTTTCAAAATGTACTTCTGAACATATTACTATTGGCTTCCAACTATATATTGTGGATTTCTGGAAGGGGACAAAGCAGATGTATCATAATGGAATGGTTTGTGCTTGAGCTCAGAGATCATTGTGTCACAGGAAGGATATTCGGTCAATTTTAAGATTTTACTTGAAGATATTGTACGAAGTGAAGATATCATGCCATAAACTCCTCTAAAAATTCTGTACATTTTATAAATACTGTCCAGAATAAAGATGTTATTATTATTATTAAAACCCAGGATAAAATACAGCTTGCAGGAGGTTTGATAAGTTGTGGCATCATCGAGTTGAATTGTTATTTTCTTATCCTAATATGAGGGTTGTTATTATTGTTTATACCTGAAAAGGTCGGCTCTCTCTTTGACCGAAGTTGTTTTCGTTCTATTTGTCGTGTTAATTGTAGTTATATAGTGAGTGATCCTTAGGTTGTGAGTAGAGTCTTATGTAAGTAAGTAGCTAAAGTCAATCAACATTGTTTTGAAGCCACATATCGATTAAGATGGCTTAGGGGTACGTGTTACGCGCATTGTGAGCCATCGCCTTCCTCACTGAGGAGTTTTAGTGGATATAGAAGTAAGTCGGAGGAGAGTTACAGTTAGCCAAGCCAAAAGATATCATCGAATCCATGAAGTCTGTGAATGTTGGTTTGAACTAGCCACATATGAGGAAGAGTAGACTGCTTGGCTAAAGGTCCTCAAGATGCTAAGGTTCAATTACTGAAAATTGTTGCTGATACGGCTCAAAATCGTTGTCATTGGTGCCAAAGAATTCTCCCAAATGCATTGATTCCGTATTGTTTCTCCATGTTCTTATTCAATAACCCCTAACTGTTGTTCTGTTGAATTTTCCCTACCTTTGTGTGTTATATGGAGTTTAGCAACTTGAAATGTGGTGCAGGCCAAGTTAAACTTTAAGCAATACTAACTACCAATCAGCGAATAACCTTAAGTGGTCCAATGAGTTTCATCCACATGAGTTGAAGGTTCTATATTCCGAGTGATTAGAGTCAAACGTCTACTCCAACGCAGTTGCGCTTGTAGTTTGGTGTGAGGATAAGGTTTTCCAGTTTTGCTTGGATGTGGGTTTGCTTAGGAAGGAGAGAGGATTTGTTCATTTGGAGGTGTCGTGAGTATAAAAAGCTTCAACATGTCGATTGGTGGATATATCCATCATTGTGCAATTTGTTTGAGAAGAGTTAGTGTCAGGGAAGGGAAGCTGATCACTCTGATATTTCTTAGGAACATTTTTTGCCAGGTCCCATCTATCCTTAGTCCAGATTTTGTGTATTTGTAATTACTGGGTTTTAAAACAGCCTGTGAGAGGTACAGATGCTCTGAGACACTTTAGTGGTACCAGCACCGCAGGGTTATGACGTCATGGAAAATGTAGAGGCATGCTTCGTTATTGGTGGGGTGGGGAGAAGACGTCATCGTACATGTAGATGAAACTGTCTTATTGAAGAAAAAATACAACCGTTGTCGTGAAGGAGCAAACAATGTTTGGGTGATCGGCTTATATGACACCTCGCTACAGAAAGGATCCGTCGAGAGGATGACAGAAAGAAAGTCAACTACTTTAATACTTATTATCACTCGACTTGTGAAACAGGGATCTATAATACACACAGATGAGTGGAAAGGTTATAACTCTCTGTAATCTCTTGGATATATTCATCACAGAGTGAACCATTCTAATAATTTTGTGAATCCTATTACTGAGATACACACCAATTCTATAGAAGGCTTTTGGGGAAGGTTAAAAACAGGATGAGTAATTAATTGATCTCAAAAGGATGTCATTTGTAGTCATTTGGATGAATATATGTACAGAATGTGGTGTAAACTTTCAATTGACACTCCTGTGCTAAACTGGGAGATGTTTCTGTCATATGTTAGAGAAAGATATCCTATGTAACAGTTTTATGCATTTTTTCCCCATAAATATGTTTTCCATAACCAAAAATGCCTCCTTCATGGGATTGGTGCGTTAAAGGTCATTCGCTGATTGTTAGTTAGTGATGCTTAAATTTTGTCTTTGCCGTGGTGCACTTTTGTGCAAAGTTCTACTTTTAAACTAAATGAGTCAGTCATTCAGTCAGTCGGTCAGGTAGTCATGTTACATTTGAACTCTTGAAACCAATTTCTCATAAATTATGTGTTTCAGTGTATTTGAAATACAGCTGAACATTTAATGCAATCCACTGCGAAGATATTGTGCTATTCAATTGAAGTGAATGAATGTTATGCTGTGACGGGAAATGTGTTGCTTTTTTCAGGAAATGTTAAGATATTGTTGTAATATATTGATAAACAGTGGATTAATATGCACGCAGCCCAGCTTATTACAGAGTAAGGTATACACTAAGCACTATATCAATACTAGAGAAAATTTTTAGTTTGGGTGGGTGATTTTAATTTAGTTGTGATCTCTAATTTGGTTGACTTAATTGCTAAGCTTTCGTTGTCCACCTTATAGATAACATATTCGGGGCAGGTTATAGTATGAAATCATGGAGAGCACTATTAATTCTAATCTTTGTTTGGTTACAGGATTTGGTCATGAGCTGAAATCGGTTAGCGAACCATTGGAAACCACCAGGGAGTACTGGACAGCCAGCTGTTTCGCCCGTCTAGTTTGGGACTCTTCACCCCCACAACAATGCCACGTGTCAAGTGATCAACAACGGAAAACTCAGCGAGGCGTTCGAAGCGAATACAGGAGTAAGACAGGACTGTCGTTTAACACCGATGATATTCTTAATTGTGGTGGACTGGATTATGCGTCAAACTGTTGGGGGCGAGGTATCAGGAATACGCTAGACGACCGGTAAGAAGACTCTAGAAGATCTGGATTTCGCAGATGATATATGTCTAATGTCACTCAAACTCGAAGACTTGCAAGCGAAAACCAACAAACTGGCTGAAGAGACAGCCAGTTAAGACAGGACTCCAGGTGAACACAGAGAAGTTGGAGGTGATGAAGATAATCAATCAACAACAACAACAACAACAACCAGCACCAATCACCATCAACGGGAGAGATTTAACAAAGGTTACTTACTTCACTTATCTGACCAGGAAGCATCGTTTCAACTACAGGAGGGTGGAACGGACGAAGATTTCAAAGCCAGTGAGAATCAGAAAAGCAAGATATGCCTTCATCAACCTGAAACCAGTTTGGAAATCTTCTGCTCTCACTCAGTCAGCATAAACAACAAGGTTCGCATTTTCAACACCAATGTCAAGTTGGTTCTTCTATATCGGTCAAAAACTTGGCCAGTGTATTTCGAACAGGTTGCAGACTTTTGTCAACAGATGTCAAATCCGCTGGCTCCATACTGAAGATCTAATGGCCAGAAAGAATAAGCAAAAAGAAACTATGGGAACAAACCAACAAGCAAGAGCCGATCGCTGAACAAATATGTAAGAGAAAGTGGAAATGGACTGATCGAGCATACATCTAGGGGGCCGCTGAATGACATCGCACGCCAGGCCAGTGCTCGAGTGAAATCTAAATGGGAAGTTACGTGTGAGATTTCAGTGTGAGGGTGACATGGAGGAGATCGTCTGAGGAAGAGATGAGAGAGTTTGGTCAATCGTGGAGCCAGTTGAAGAGGACGGCAGAAAACAGAACAAAGTGGAGATGTGTTGTTGAAGTCAACCCTATGTTCCACTCGGAACTCAAGGGAATAATAATAACAATAATAAAATGCATCTTCTACGGAATTTCACTGAAGATTTCATTTGCGAACGCAAACTACTTATTAAAGAGAATTCAATCAACATATTTTGGTCACATTAGGAAGTTAACTAGTATGCACAGTCCGTACCCACATAAATGACCTTAAAAAGTCAAGGTTTGATGAACGTTAATCTTTCTATTGAAGCGTTTTCTTGTTAGAAGTCTCTACAAAATGAGTCTACAAAATGAGTGCAGTGCATTCTATCAAAAGTGTATGACACTGATTTCCAGGTAGGTTAACAGGGATGTTCCATCAAACCGACCATTCATCACATGAAATCCAGGAAGGAAAAGCAATCATCGGCATAAGAATACTTTGAAGTATTCTTTAAAGGTGTAGCAGTAACTCATCGAAGAAGGCATTGTGAAGTGGTTGCGCTATGTCATGAATTGGCAGAAGTTAGAATTCATGGGCTGGCCGTTGGGTCGATTCTCAGTGGCTTAATGGTCTACGTGCTCGCTAGCCTTGTAACCAGAAGGCCCTGGGTTTGAACTCCAGCGGGTTGGGTACATACTGATGAAGAGTCCCAAACTAGACTGACGAAACAGCTGGCTATCCAGTACTCCCTGGCAGGTTTTCCAATGGTTCTCTAACTGATGTCAGCTCATGATGAAATCCTCCAACCAATCAAACGCAATGCCTACAAAACCAATACTTGAAAATTAATCTGATGCTGACTAGTGACTGGCCCGATTCAGGCAGTTATCCTGGGTTCTAGTGGGAACCTGTGACCAGTAGGGTGCAGCAGGTTGAAGGTGAGGCAGTAACCCACCGAGCAAGATATTGCGAAGTGGTCACGCCATGTCATGAATTGGCAATATGAATATGTTTTGGACATGTGTAACTATGGTAATCCAACGTGTGCATTTGTTGCTTCACTGCCTTGTGGAGGATACTTTATGTCGTTAAGACTTCAAACAGTAGTATATTAAGACAAATGTGTGTTTCGATCTGACTAATATGACTGAAATTGATTTCCTTTCTAACGTGAAACATTTCATAGAACAGTTTGAATTGTCACACTCTCTACACTACACAGACGTAGAGAAAAATAGGCAACTCAAAAGGAACTCTAATGAACATACACGTGCGCATGGTAAATTCAATGGGTCTGGGAGATTATAAAGGGTGAGTAAAACCCAATCAGACAGTCTACATCTCCTTTTTTTGGCTGACTTTAACCAACCGTCAAAGATTCCATGGATTGATGAATTATTTTGATTTAGTTACCACTAGCTCTTTTCCAACATGATCCTAGGTTTGTTAACGTTCTTCGAAGGGGAAGATGATGGCTCAGAATGCGTAACACTTGTCTTAGCCATCTCAATGGATTTAACTTTGTAGCCTCAGCAAGTGACCTCATCTTTTTGTTTAACACTCTACGCCGTAGTTGAATATTACTAAACGTATTATAACGCAAGGCTGGAGACAGAATACAAACATCTGTGGCCATAGATAACTGGCCTCACAGGAATAACATGTGGGAAGTGAGATTTCATCACGTAATCTTTGAAAGACCCTTCTGTTTCTAACTATAAAAGTGTTTCAACATAGAAAGAAAGACCAGATAGATTTGCAGTATAAAATGATATTGGTCATCCTATTTCGAAGGATCTCATCAGCTGCGCACCACTACCTGAAATTACAATCGTTATAGAAGAATGATGTGAAGTAACATACTTCAATGTTTGAATGGCAGTAGAGAAAACACTATCAAAATTTACGCATTTACGAAATATATAAGCATTAAAATTTTCAGTTTAAGTTACCATCATTTTATATGCTTTCAAAATAGAAAAGGAAGCGGGGGCAGGAGAAGACAGAAAACAGAAAAATCCAATAAATATTGTATGCTTTTAGGTTGGCATAGCAACTCAAGAAGGTTATAGTTCATAAAATTGGAATCTTTGCTCAGTAGTAAGCTGAAATCAATAATATGAAAGAATAATCAATGAAATCAAAATGCAATTACCAAGGGATTGATTAAAAGACTAATGACATTGTTTGAAGCATTCGACTGCAGTGGCTCTTCAACAAATCGTGGTAAATTTGCCGTCCTTTGTATGTTTAATATTTCAAAGGATTTAGAAATCTCGACGACAAGATGACCTGAGTTATCCACAAGGGGTCTGGTAATTGGACTTTACGAATATCTGCTTCTTTTTGGGCATAGGTATCTTGGAATATGCTCAGACAGTCAGATAGATTATTGGGTTTTTCTATTTTTTGTCTTTTTCTCTCCCATCCCCTCCTTTTGTATTTTGAAAGCATATAAATTGATAGTAACTTTGACCAAAGCCAATTGTAATGCTTATATATTTCCGATGCGTTAATTTTTGATAATGTTTTCTCTGCTACCATTCAAACATTGAGGTAGTTTGCAGCTGATGAGAACCTGTGAAATAGAATGACCGATATCATTTTATACTGAAAATTTGCTCTTTTATTTAATTCAGTTTAGATTTTCCCGTCCATAGATTGAACCGATGTGCCCGGTCTCAGGTTGACATGTCAGCTGATAGTGCAGATGCTGTGCAGACGACGTCTGGTGATGTAACTTGAAGTCAACTGGTAGGTGATGAGTAGCAGTGGAATCCCCAGGATAACGCGCATTTCGTCCCATTTGGGACTCGTCTAAGCTGGATGTACCTGTATTCAAGTTACACGAGCAGATATCGTCAAAGAATCTGCACAAGAAGCCGACATGTCAACCTGAGACCGAGCGCTTCTGTCCAGTCAATCGACGGGAAAATCCCAAATTAAATTAATATGACCCTTTGCACAAGAGGTGGCTCTCGTGGCTCAGGTTGTCTAGTGAACAACGCTTAGGCGTTTGAAACTATGGGCACTGGGTTCGAGCCTCGGTGGAAACACTATCACTAATTCACTGGAGGAATGCAGGTCCATGCAGATGATGACGAGTTCGGAATAGGACGAAATGAGCATTATCTTAGATTCCACCTGCTAGTCACTATCCACCAGTTGATTTAAAATTCGGTTTCTTTATTTGCTTCAATGATATGAATTCGTGTTGAAAAGTATTCAATCAATCGATCAATCAATCAAACTTTCCACTTGAGACAAAGATAAACATTTTTATTTAATATGTTACGTAATTGTATTTCACTGTTGAAATTGACAGTTTTGATATTGTTTTTTTCTTCTTCTTCATGTTTTTTGTTTACTTGACTTGACAACGATATATATATGAACAATTTTTTAGTTGACGTAAATGTGTCACTGATGAGTTTTGTTTTTATCTTCTTCTTTTTGTGCTTTTGCATTTTGGCCTACTTCAGAATTGTCTCCATTTTCTATTCCATCAACATTTCGTCTTAGCAATTCAAAAAAACCAATGTAAGTTTTGCTTTAGTTGTTGTTGTTTTCGTGATGATAAGTGTTGACAAATTATTTGGTGAATATTTAAATTTGAATTTTTGATTGGACACTAGTCAGTAACTAATGTTGATGTGATGTGTCTAGTCATTGGTGTTTGTTGCAGACTGAATTCTATCAGTCAGTCAAGTTTGCAGTGTGGTCACCAGTCTAGGTGGCTTGCTATCATGGTGTACATTGATTTGATGATATTAGATGGTTGGAGGCAATCGGTCACAGGAAGCCTTCAACCTAGGTTTCGTGTTAGTTGGCACTCACTAGATGAAGCTTCCCAACCCAATGGACTGACTTACCACCTGAAAGGGAATGGTTGTATGTAACCGTGTGTCTGTGTGTGTGTAACTGTCGTAAAACCGATTTTAGCACGGAGAGATTAAAAACGGGGGCTTGATTCATCGAATAAATGGAGAATCCGAATAACAGGGGCCATTCTAGAACAAAGCAGTGCAATAAGAAGTCATTAACAGTTTGAAGCTTTATAGTTTCAGTAGCAACGCTGTTTCTTCTAGTCGCCTGTCCAGCCTTCCTTCTATTCCGAGATTATCAGCGGACAGGTAAACTGGGCGATACTTCGGTCAGGAATTGAACGCAGACCATGCGCTGTGCGTAGTTGGCGAACACACACACACATACACAAGACTATATACAGTATCTTTGAGTTTTATAGTTAGTTGTATGAGTGTATGACTGGGATTTCAACACATAGAACTTTGCAAATTAAAATGCCACACTCCACAGAGCACATCAAAGTAGAGAAAAAAGTGTACGCCAGAAGGAATAGTAATAGTGGAGAAACAGGAGCATCAAAATGGATCTGGAAGATTAGAAAGGGTGAATACAATTCATTTCCTGAACAGTATCAAGTCACTGGGTCTTAGCGTCACCTCAACGACCTCCCTGCCTATGTGGCAGGTTAAAACACAGTCAAATCTTTCATGTGCTGATGTCATGTTTTTGGTCTAATCACGATACGTATACCTTTCGTCAATCTTATCGTATGAAAGTTAACATTGCTGGATGGCAAAACCAGAGGTCTCGCATTTACAACGTGAAGACAAGATGTCTCAGTTGATGTAGCTTCACAACCTAATCGACTAACTTGCCACATGCGAGTATACCTGCAAGGGAATGGTTGTGTGTAACTTTCCAAAAAAATTTCATTTTTAACAGGAAGGCATCGGTATATGGAGCTTTATTGATATAATAAATAGAGAATGATTCCGAAATAGAGATGGAGACCTCAGAGTAAAATAACACACGATATTCTCGTGTGAAATCAACGTATCAAGAGAGGTTGAAAATTTCAGCTCAAAAAATCTAAACTGACTTTAAAAAAGAATAATAATAATAGTATTTTCTTTGATTGGACACTAGTAACTAGCGTGACGTCTCTAGTCCTTGGAGTTTCGTGCAGACTGAATTCTATCAGTCAGTCAAGTTTGCAGTGTGGCCACCATTCTAGTTAGCTTGCCATCACAGTGCACATTGATTTGATGATATTAGGTGGTTGGAGGCAGTCGGTCACAGGAAGCCTTGGACATAGGTTTCTTGCTGGTTGGCACTCAACAGTCAGCAAGGCGTATCTATAACTACCTTAAAGGAACTCATGTCCCTCCTTCTGAGATTCGAACCTGCGTCACCCAGTGCTGCCTGCAGTCAGAGACGTTACCACTGAGCTATTTGGACTCGTGATTCACCTCCTGAATATCTCAGGAGGGTTATGAGTCCCTTGAAGGTTGCAGAGAGGCCTTACTGATTGGTGACTGCCAACTAGCACGAAACCTAGGTCAGGCAAGGCTTCCTGCCGATTGCCGCCAACCATCTAATAGATATAGATTTATTTTAATGTAGAAAAACTCATAAATCAACTTCCCAGTCTGCAAATTTCTAATCAATTCGCGTTTTACACCGTTTGAGAAGGTGAAATTTCGCTGTAGTTTCCTGTTGGAGATCAAGTTATTCCGATCACTCACCATATGTGATCTGCTGGATACCATGAATAGTGATCAGGAAAGCATGCGAGCAAATTCGCATAAAACTATGTACTACTGATGGATTGGGATGAGTAGTTTCCTACCGCATATATCATCCAGATAGAGTGAAACGGCTGTCTGGTGTTTAGATGACCTCTATTTGACTAGTCAGTACTATTGGTTGAGCTGCTTTCGCTAACTTACACCATCTCTGGCGTAGGTGTGACATCCGGCTATCAACCAAGGGAGGTGTATACTGCTCAGCAGTTCACTCCGTCCTTCTCTATGGCCATGAAACATGGCCATTACGAGTTGAAGACATGAAAAGGTTAACTGTTTTTGATCATAGATGTCTACGATCTCTTTCTCACGTTAGGTAGTATAATAAGGTAAGTAATGTTGACGTTAGGCGTAGAGTGTTGGGTCAAGAGGGAAAATCAATCGACGAGGCTATAAAGTTACAAAGATTGAGATAGCTAGGTCACTTGCTGCACATCCCTAGCCATCGCCTCCCCCACCACGGTGGGCATTACTAGCTGATATAGGTGCAGGTTGGAAAAGAGCTAGCTGGTGGTGGCCAAACAAAAACATGGCATCAATCCATGAAATGCTTGACAGTTAAACTGAGTCAGGTAGGGAGATGCAGACTTCCTGGTTGGGGCCCGCCCTCGGGACTCTAAGAATCAATGGCTGGAGACAATAGGTGACATGGCTCAAAATCGTTGTCATTGGCTTACGCAGATGTATTTAGTCTCCGTAATCTTTCATATTGCTTTCTACCATTACTCATTCTGTTTCACTCTTATGCTTGTCAAAACTGTATTGATTATCTTCACCCATTTTCTTGTCTACCTTTGTGTGCTATTTGGAACGTGGCAACTTGAACTGCTGCACTTCGGTGCCAAGTTCTAAGTTGAATCAAGACAGACATTGGTTGATATTGGTTGGTATGCAACTACTACTCATCTCAATCAATAAGTAGTATATATAGTATTATAAAACTGTTACACATACAGTGAAGTGAATAAACCCTGTCGCTACTTTGTTATATCTGTGCCTGCTAGGTGTTATAATGGTAATGAACCCGACTGGTACGTTAATATGCCTATTTGTCCGACTTACCTTTCGATTCACTGAGCCAAATATCAAAAGACTAAGGCTGATTTGTGCCTGTAAGCTATTGTATTGCATTGTACTATACATCTCAATTAGGAAACAAAACATCATATTTATATATTTAATTTATCACAACAATACAGTTGACTCACAACCGTGGGAAATGTCAATTTTGATTGGTTGGTGATTCGACAAAGACGAAGGTGAGACAATAAAGTGAGACGATGAATTGATCACAAGATAAATCACACGATTCGTGAGAAAGGATGATGTACTATTTTATGCGTTGGTTCCTATCACAAACTCACAATCTAAATACCAATCTCCAGCTCTGTGATGTGTCTACTAGGTGGATGGATTTCCTGAAGATCTCTTTGAGAAGTCTTGACGGTATATGCCTTTAACATGGAGTGACAGAATTTAGAATTCTCGAGTTATTGAATTCAATCCTAATCGGTTGATTGGTTAACGACGTTGGTCTTGTAGCCTGAAAGTCTCCGGTCTGATTTTTGGGGTTGGCATCATTTATGTATAATACTGAAGAGACGCCCAAACTATGGGGACGAAACAGCTGTATATCGATGCTTCCTAGTTTTTAATGGTACTCTAACTGACGCATTGGTTCATGGTGAAATATACCCTGATATCAATGAATTGTTGTATTTTTGAAAAATGAGTCAAACTGTCGGTGTAGATTTTTGTCATGAACTGCAATCAATCAAAAAATCGTTAAAGATGAATGAGCCACTGAACAGCTCTTCAATGCTATTTCTATACGGATTATCGTGTGGAGTGTATTGGAAGTGCTCATCACCGGCATTGCTTGCCTGTCACAGTAAATTATAAATTAACAGAGGCTAGAATTCATGACTAGTTTGACTAGCTTCATAACTTGAAGATTCTTGGTTCCATTGCTGATGGTGTGCATATTTTCCAGGAGTCTTAAACTAGTTCGAGAAAGGACAGTCTAGTGCTCCTTGGATTTCAGTCTTGACGTTGTGTTGGTTAGGCTTGCATAAGTCAATGACCCAGTGAGCTATACTGACGAACGATTGTTCCTTCAACGTCAGAGAATACCAGAAAGGTGTCTCGGATAGCGGCTAGACTAACACCACTTAGAAAGAAGAGAACATGAAGTTCAGCAGAGATATCTCTTTTCGGCGATTTCATTTTCAAAAACTGTACAATCGCATTTAAATACATACATAATACATAAATGCGATTATACAGCTTTTCGAAATGAAATTGCCCGAAAAGAGATATCTTTGCTGAACTTCGCGTTCTCTTCTTTCTAACACCACTTACGCATATAATGTAAGCTATTTACATTATTCCCAACTATCGCCTATGATTTTCCTGATTGCAGTAGATTGGATAATGCGACAGACAGCAGGAAATTTAGGAAACAGGCATAAACTGGACTCACACAAAAAACTTGGAAGATCTGGACTTCGCCGATGATATATGTCTGATTTCTTACAACCTGGAAGACATGCAAATGAAAAGCAACAAGTTGGTAGAAGAAGCATCAAAGATAGGACTTCAATTCAGGTGAACATAGAGAAAACAGAGGTGATGAAAATTCCTGGGTAACACCAACAACAACAACAACAGACAACGATCAGCATAAATGGAAGGAACCCGAATGAAACAAACTCTTTTACCTACCTGGGAAGCACCGTCTCAACTACAGGTGGAACTGACGAGGATATCAAAGCGAGGATCGGGAAAGCAAGACAAGCTTTTACTATTCTCAAGTGTCTGTGTGGAGGTCAAAAGCACTCAGCATGAAAATGAAAATAAGGACCGGATTTTCAACTCCAATGTGAAGTCAGTGCTACTCACCATACGGATCAGAGACTTGGCCAGCGCGTCATAAAGACCATCTCAAACAAACTACAGACCTTCATTAACAGCTAGCTGTCTTCGCTCAATACTCAAGATCAGATGGCCAGAAAAGATCATCAACAGAGATCTCTGGGAGCGAACCAACCAGGAACCGATTGTGAAACAAATATGCAGGAAGAAATGGAGTTAGGTGGATTGGCCATACTCTGAGGAAACCATCAAGTGACATCCCTAGACCAGCCCTCGAGTGGAACCCGAAAGGGAAGCGGCGAGTTGGTCGTCAGTGCAAGGGTGAGTTGGAGGAGGTCATGTGAAGAGGAGATGAAAGCGTGTGGGCAGACATGGAGCCAGGTGAAGATTCTAGCAGATAACTGAACGCAATGGAGACGCGCGACTGAAGCCCTATGTTCCTCTAGGAATTAAAGGAAACACTAATAATAATATTTACACTAATTTAGCAGTCTGAGGGTAGAGTTTTACTGCCGGTGACTAAGGATGTAACAACAGTAAGAGGATTCCTTTGGACTACCTGGAAGCTAGTTATTATTCTGCCTCTCCAGTCTGAGGTGCAGATGAGTTGCAAGTTACAAAAGCTTGACTTTGAAAATTGTACTCCTTGACTTACGTTGTGGCAGTCTGTAGTCGATGATAAGATCTTTAAAGAGATGCAAGCAGCAAACAAGCCTCTACGCTCACTCAACATTAATGCTCTTTGAAGATTTTCCTTCTACGGATTTGATTTGTTTGAAGATTGAGAGAGAGAGAGAACCATTGAAAATTAGTACTGAAGTAATCGATAGATGTTTCATTCTAGTATAGCACTCATCATCAGTACGCAACCACTGCGTTTCGAATCAAAGACCTTTCGGTTAAAAGCGAAGTTCGTAGATGATTCACTTATTGGGACACAATCTTAAGGCCTATGAACCCCAAAATCTACCAATTCATCATGTCATCGTGACAACTAAACAACGTTACCGTGCTCATTGGGCGTGCTAACGCCCAATGGTCATGCTAATAACTGCTATATTCCAAACGGTATTTTCGTACTCATATCGAATTTTAAGTATGTAGTACAGTATTAAATCTAGTGTTCTCATTACAATGATGATAATTAATACAGGTCATTTACACACATGACATTTCTCCAAATTAAAATTAACATAAAGTGATACTAGATTTCGCGGATGATTTATGTTTGATGTTACACAAAATCGAAGACTTACAAGCGAAAACCCACAAACTGGTCGAAGAAGCAGCCAGAGAAGACAGGACTCCAGGTGAACAAAGACAAGACGGAGGTTATGAAAATAACCAACCAACAACAACAGCAAAATCGACCGCCAATCACCATCAACGGGAGGGATTTGAAAGAGGTTACTTCATTCACTTCACTTATCTAGGGAGCATTGTCTCAACTACAGGCAGGTGGAACGGACGAGGATGTCAAATCGAGAATCGGGAAGGCGAGAAACACACTCATCAACCTGAAACCAATCTGGAAATCTTCGTCACTCAGCCTGAATCAACAACAAAATTCGGATTTTCAATACAAACGTCAAGTCAGTCAGTTCTCCAATACGGATCAGAAACTTGACGGGACACAAAGAATATTTCAAACAGCTTGTTGCAGACCTTTATCAACAACTGTTTTCGCTCTATACTGAAGATCAGATGGCCGGAAAGAATCACCAACAAAAAACTATGGGAATAAACAAAACAAGAACCAATCACGTAACAAATATGCAGGAGAAAGTGGAAATGGATAGGACACTCGTCGAGGAGGCCGTTGGGTGACATCGCGCGTCAGGCCAATGCTCGAGTGGAACCCGAAAAGGAAGTGGTGAGTGGGACGTCCAAGGGTGACATGGAGGAGATCGTGTGAAGAGGAGCTGAAACAGTATGGACTAACATGGACGCAGGTGAAAAGTACAGCAGAAGACAGAAGCAAGTAGAGACGTGTAGTTGAAGCCCTATGTTCCACTAGGAACCCAAGGGAACAATAATAAATAATAATAATAAAGTGATACTAAGTGAAAATATTAATTAAAATATAAAAATGAAATGAACACTAAAGCCATTCACTTAAAATTCCACGTGGTGAGTTGGAAATGTCCCGTCTTGAACTCTTCTCACCACACTAAAATATGTGCCAAATAAGCTATGGTAGAGATTTCACACTTAGTTGTCTCACTATACAGTCCACTACAGTTGCTTCGATTCCTACCTGATAAGAGGCAGGGGACAGTTGTGCATAGAGAAGATGCCCAATGTCTGACAAGCTAATACTCGCTAATTTCTCACACGAGTCCATCCGTCTACCTACAACAATACTACCGAGTTCCTTCAGCAACACTCCACTCCTCCTATTACCGACTTGTGGTGCCCTTCACAATACAACAATGTCTTTCACAAGAAGCCTGGGGAAGATGCATATAGTGGGGAACAGTAAAGAAGGATAGGCAGAATATAAGAATTAACAAACTCAGAAAGTACAGACTGAGTGACACTAGATTGTCTTTACTTCCTAACGTACAACGCTAAACGAAATATCTCTCCAGAAATTAACATGATGTGGTGCGAAAACCACGAAGGGTAATCAGAAGAGATACTCAGTCCAAAATTTGTAACATTCCATTTAGTCCCAGCTTCACTGCCATCTATGATAGTGGGACCACCTGAACTAACTAGTCCATTTACGTCACCTTTGCGTCTGAAAGTGAAATTAACAAACTGATGAATATTTGGAAGGATTAAGGTTCAGACCATTTGAAAAAAAACCAATGACTGATTTCCACTAAAACATCATTCTTTTCGGAACTATCTGACTAAGAAGTAACTGCCGACTCAGAGAAACAGTCAGATCATTGGAACGCTTAACAAAATCAGCTTCGTCAGAATGCAGAAAGTCATGTAAGAAGATGGAAAACAGAAATGGAGAAAGAACAGCCCCTTGAGTTAGGATCACCAGCTAGACTAAGTGAACCAATCGAGGACTTCCCATTGTAAACAGTGTACTGCTATCTACCAGAAAAGTAAAAATGTAACTATTTATGAATCCACCACCCTTCTTGTGTCTTAGGAAGCTTACTGAAGAGAACAGGTCCAAGTATAGAATCGAGGGCAGATGTACTGTAACCAAGGAAGTCACACGAAACATACTTCACACCTCTGTCTAAGTTGGCGATAATATTCGACGACATCAAAATCACACCTGTTATGTTTGTAAGTAAATTGTTTAGAGTCGTTGGAAGCTTTCAATGGTGCTTCAAGGTTAAGTAAAAGCAGTTTTTCGATTATTTTTTTTTGTGAAAGTCGTGAGATAATGGCGATAAGTCTAAACTTGACAAATTTGATGGTTGTCCAACTAATATCAAACTTGTAACAACTGAAATCCCTACAAATAAACTATTGAAAATTAATCTCATAGTCCCCTTGTGACTAGAGGTGCAGGACTAAGTTTCTTGGGTTTCTAGAGAGAGGAAGTGACTAGTGTGTTCTACTCGACAGGAAGTGAGGATAAATACTCGCTGCTGATGACACTGGCTGCTGCTAATCGTGCTAAAATCACGAATAGGTAAAAGTGAGAATTCATGGTGTCTGGTCATGGACTGCTCCTTCTTTCTCATGTTGAAAGACGAATCAACTTCATCTGTGTGTGAGAAAGCTGTTTTCTGCTTATCTACCTACCTACCTATCGAATTGAAAAAAAGCCTGTCTTCATTCAACTAGATTTTAAAGGTGAAAACATTGCAACAATGGTCAACAGATGACTGAGAACGTCACTAGTCAGAGCCTATCCTGCAGCTCAGTTGGTTCCCGTCCATCGAACAACGTGCTCTTTGGTGCAGTCAAAAGTCAATAGATACCTTTCTTTCGTTAACTCCAACTGTGTATACAAATTTACGTGTATCTGCGGGAGCAGTTACATTGGGAGAACAGAAAGAAGGGCACACCTCCGATTTTTTGAACATGTGCCAAAAAGCCTACGCCTCAAGGGAACAAACTCTTACAGTAGCGCTATTACTAGACATCTTCTCGACACGGGTCATGAGGTAGAAATCGAGAAATCCTTTAAAATTATCAACAGACAAAGGGGTTCCATTCTCCTCAAGTTTGCCGAAGCAATTTCTATCAAACGCTTGAAACCAGATTTATGTGTTCAGAAAGAAGCAGTTATTAATCTTTCCTTGCCCTGGGAACTGAATGTCTTTATTCTTTCATCTGATTACGTAATATTTGTCTTTAACCTCAACCCCTTTTATAATCTGTAATTTTGCTTGTCTCTTGTTTCTATGATTTGAGTTGAACTCAGTACATTGTTACCTAATTTATTAGTCATTCTGTATCTAACGCATATTTCATCTTAAATACGTAACTCTTCTACCATTGCATGCATACATCTATTTTGTTTAAACTTGAACTGCCTGTGTAAAAACTATATAAGCGCAATTTTCTGAGCACTGTTCACTAATTGTGGAACTTTCTGTCAACTGACAACATGTAAAATTTGCAAGTATGTTAAAAGTTTTCTGTACGCAAACCTCATAATTTATTTAGGCTGTAAGCAGCACCTGATGAGAAGCCAACGAAATAAATGATGGTACCATATTATTCTGCACAAACCACTGTTGTTCTTGCTTTATCCAAATTTATCAAGGGGAATAAATGCATGAACTATCGAATTGCCTTACTAACTAACTAACTAATTAATAGCAATATGGATTATGGCCAGTGTATTAATTTACTTCATAATAATAGTAATACTAATGAGAGGAATGTCAGATTATATTAGGCTCAAATTTCTTATCCTCTAACCCATTAAATGAGCCTTTTTGTGTTACATGTATAGAAAAAAAAGGAGGGAAGAGAAAGGAAATCCCCTTGATGAAATAGGAGAAACACAGTGAGGAAAAACGACTCGATTGTATTTAGTAATAATTATAATAACAACATTAATAGTAGTGAACGATAAGGTCATAGTATGTATAGGTAGTAATTGAACGCTGAACAAATATCAATTTCCATTGAAATGTTTGATTTAGAAACGAGAGAAAATTATGATGGATGAATGCTTAATTAGGAAGGAAAGGCAGGATTAGTAGTAGTAGTAGTAGTAGTAGTGTACTGGAAGTCATTAGTGAATGTTTTATCTCCACAGAGAGTTTTTCGAACAAGGAGAATTCTCTCTCTTTCTCTCTCTCTCTCTCTCTCTCTCTCTATATATATATATATATATATATATATATAATACAAATAATTATATAAATAGAACTCAGTTATTGACCTTCTAATTCACCTCCACAGAATATTTTTGATGAATTGGAAGTTATTCAGGTCACACATGCACGCACATATACATAATATCTCATTTGCTTGATACACACTATGAAAATTTTTCCTCTACCTAAATCATCAAGTTGACTATGGGGTAAATTTAGACTTGTTGGCATTATCTCACGACTTTTACAAAAAAAAAATAATCGAAAAACTGCTTTTACTTAACCTTGAAGCACCATTGAAAGCTTTCAACGACTCTAAACTGTTTACTGACAAACATAACAGGTATCATTTTGATGTTAATGCACTGTCGTCTAATACTATCGCCAATTTAGACAGAGGTGTGAAATATGTTCGGTGTGACTTCCTTGGATGCAGGACATCTGCCCTCGACTCTATACTGTGACCTGTTTTGTTGAACAAGCTTCCTACGACACGAGCAGAGTGGTGGATTAATAATTAGTTATGATTTTAGTTTTTCTGGTAGAAAGCAGTACGCTGTTTACAATGAAAAGTCCTCGATTGGTTCACTAAGTCTACCTGGTGTTCCTGACTCGAGGTGCTGTTCTTTCTTCATTTCTGTTTTCTTTCTTCTTACATGACTCTCCACATTCTGATGAAGCCGATTTGTTAAGTGTTCCAATGATCTGACTATTTCTCTCTGTCGACAGTTACTTCTCAGTCAGATAGTACCGAAAAGAATTAAGTTTTAGTGGAAATCAGTCATTGGTCCTTTTCAAATGGCCTAAAGCAAATGTTAGTCAGGTTGTTAATTTCACTCACTTTCAGACACAAGAGTGACTGAAATGAACTAGTTAGTTCACGTGGTCCCACTATCATAGATGGCAGTGAAGCTGGAACTAAATGGAATGTTACATACTTTGGACTGTTCATTTCGTCTGATCACCCTTCTTCGCAACACATCATGTTAATTTCTAGAGAGATATTTCGTTTAGAGTTGTACGTTAGGAAGTTGAGACAATGTGTTGTCACTCAGTCTCTACTTTCTGAGTTTGTTAATTCTTGTAGTATTCCTGTCCTTCTTTAGTGTCCCGCCAGGCTACTTGTGAAAGACATTGCTGTATTGTGAAGGACACCACAAGTCGGTAATAGGAGAAGTGGGGTGTTGCTGAAGGAACTCGGTAATATTGTTTTAGGCAGACAGATGGACTCGTGTGAGAAATTAGCGAGTATTATCTTGTCAGACCCTGATTATCCTCGCTACATACAACTCTCCCCGAAATTTCATCAGGTAGAAGTAGAAGCAACTATATACGACTATATGGTGAGACGACTACGTGTGAGAACTCCGCGATAGCTTATTTGGCATATATTTTAGTGTGGTGAGAAGACATCTAGACCGGACATTTCCAACTTACTGCACGGAAGTCTATGTAAATGGCTCTAGTTAGTGTTTCATTATTGTTTTGTTATTAATATTTTCACTGTCTCATATCATGTTCATATTGATGTTGAACAATTTTATGAATGTAAATGCCCTATTTTAGGAATTACCATTGTAATGAGAAAGCTAGATGCATTACTGTACTACATGCTGAAAAATTCTATATTTGTACGAAAATTCCCTTTGCAGTGGTGTTGTTGATATTGTCACTATTATTATAATAGTATTATTCCCCTGGCTTCTGAGTGGAACACTGGACTTCAGAGCATATCTGCACTTTGACTTGGTGTCTACAGTCCTTTTTAGCTGGCTGCGTCATCGCCAATATGCTTTCCTGTCCTTCTCACACAGTCTCCTTCATGTCAGGGTCGGACACATGCAGAAGTCTTGTTTTCGTGTTTTGGTCCTACTCGTTCTATGGCTAGCAGCGCGATGTTATTCCATGGTTTACTCAAATTGCGTCTTATTCGTTTCACTAGTTTCCAATGACTTCAATGCCTTGGGCGTGGGTCTAGGGACTCTACTCCAGAAAATCAATGCAATCGCTGCAGAAACTTCAAAGTACGACAGATATATAGTAGTAGAGCTGATTTTTCGTTGTAATCGCAAAGACGAAATGACGCAATTTTGTGAAAGCCTTCGGGAGGCCAGTGAGCCGATGTATCTTTTCTCGACGAAAGGAAATGGAAGCATGATAATCATGAAAGCAAGCATGAATTCCTAATGCTACATACATGCTACCGATTGATTGATCTGTGTAGTTTCATGCTAGTCAGATCAATTAGTATAACTTGTTGGCTAGCTAGCCAGATCGAGATAATCTGAGCACTGGAAAGTACTTTGGATCATTTTTCGATCGGAGGGGGGGGGCTAGCTCATCAGAGTGGTGTACCTGAATTGACTTTGTTGATAGATCCGATTCAGTTGAAACTCTCTGAAATCTGGCTAGCTATTCAAGCGAATGAGTTATACCCTGGATCATATTCGCAAATATTGGCAAATAAATTCATGACTTTAAACTTATGAAGTTCAATGTGGAATTGTGCAAGGTGTGTAAGCTGTAAATTTAATCCAACGTATTTACAGTTAGTCAAATATGCCAAACAGAATTAGGGTGGTTTGAAGTGATTAGACCACTTTCGCTAAGTCAAAGGGTTTTTTGTGATCACTTCTATCTGGCTACCATGTGCCACCAGTGACTGGTTGTTGTGAGTGGTACACAACTACTCGTCCTGATCAAATAGATGGTCATACTTTTATGCAGTTATGCTTGCTTTGCATTGGTGATTGGCATTTATGGTATCAAGCATTCCAAAAGAAACGGTGTACTGAATAAATTACCTTGATTTATGGAAGTTCCAGTTTGTCCAAGTAGCCAACTAGGAATCAGGTGGTTTGAACTGATTCGGCTTTCCTATCTAAGTTCAGCGGGGTACACATCAATGATGAGTCCGTCCCCCAAATGCACGGAACTGCTGTCCGATGCTTAGATGCTTAGATCACTTCAATCTGCTTAACTAGTAAGCACTACTGGTAGATATTAGTAGTACTCAACTACTTATATCCATTAATCAGTAGTATGTGGTTATATGCTTAAATCCACGGTTTATTAAATTACATATACATTTGTATACTCTGCACTACAGGCTACATGTAACTGCCACCACTTAACCAGTAACACTGATGATATACAGTGAATTGTGTTTTAAAATATAACCCTAAATCTCAGCATCGAAGTCAGAGGAAAGACGTTAAGAGATGTCGAAAAGAAATTTACTCAAGGTATATTCTAAAAATTAAAATAAGTACACTATAGGGACTTCAATCTAAATTACTGTTTTTATTTCAAACGATTGAATAGTATGCATAGTGTTTAATAAAAAGTAAGCACTATGCTTCAATTTTGATGACGGATTAATATCAGTTAGAGAAGCATTGAAAACCGGGACTGGAGTAGGTGGACAGCCAGCTGTTTCGTCCTAGTTTGGGGGGGTTCGAGCCCAGGACTTTACGGTTACAAGGACAGCTCGTAGACCATTCAGCCACTAGCACCCAACTCAATAGCCATCCCATGAATTCTAACTTCTACCAATCGGTGATTTTAGCTCAGCCGGCGAATATTTTTCCTCACTCCTGACGCTGATTTTCAAAAATTCTCTAACTCATATCAATGTAACTTGGAACAAATCATATCCCATTATGATTGATCAAACACGAAATTAATTTTCTGACTTTGTCATCTACTGAACGAAACTTTCATCTTAACAAAACGATGTTACTACTATGCTGTAGATAATAACTTAAACTTATCAAGGTGAGGTTAGATTTGCACATGCCTTTCTATTTGGGAGACTTCAACTGGATATACCTGCATTCCTACTGATGAGTGATGGTTTCCCTATTGTGACTCGAACCCATAGTACTCATCGTTTCAAACGCCAAAGCGTTGTGCACTAGACCATTTGGGCCACGAGAGTCGTCATTTGTTCAATGGATATCAGTTAATATATTCCTTTGGGTATCCTCGTAGCAACACCAGCACGTCGGTGTCACAGCGGTAGAATGCTCGCCGCTGTGGTTGGAGGTTCGATCCCCAGTCGACGCATACCTTAACCTCACTAAGCCAGTATTAAGACCGGTAAACATCACTGCTACCGAAACTTCAATCCTGTAGCTTGAAGCCCCTTGTGTTCCACTGGGAACGTAAAGGAATAAAAAAGCGTTAATTTTGCATTTCTTATTAGTCGATTTTGTTGAACTGAAGTTCTCAGTCTGCAATGTTAGTCATCGTTAACCAAACTGACTTTACACATCAAAAGAGATCGATAGATTGTGATGCAAGCTAATCAATCAAAGGGAAATCGTTAAATGAAGAGATTACATTTATCAAAATGAAAACTGTATGAGCAGTTTTATCAAAATATTAGCAGACCGAAATTCTCTAATGCTAACATATCTAACTGCTGATACAGTTATTGTGTTTAATCAGATGGATAAAATGGGTTAACACTATCTCAACTGACTAACTGACTGACAGGTTTCAACGTAGAATTTTGCACATTTGTCAAGCAGTTCGACTTGGCACATTCAATGTAACACACAAAGCAAGGGAAAAGAGTAAAAAGAGACATTCAAAAGACAGATAAACAGAAATATGAAGGAAAAAGAATAGTAGTAATATAGAAGAACAATAGAATTTTATTGGATATGATAAATCACAAACAGTGAATGCATCTACTCTATTCATTGACAACAATCTTTAGCCATATTACCAGTTCTCTCCAGCTGTCATTGGTTTTTACCATCCTGAGGAACCAAACCAGTCAGGCTGTCTGCACCTGTCTACGTGGCTTAAACTAACTGTTGTGGATTTTATTGACTGGTGAGGTTATATTTTGGTCTGATCACCACTAGCCTTCTCTTTTCCTACCTGATCCATCATATGTCAGTCAGCTAACATTGCCCGTCGAGGAAGGTGATGGCTATTCATGCATGCCTAACACATGTCCTAACCATTTCAATCTGTGTAACTTCACAACCTCGTCGATTGATTTCTCCTCCTTACCTAGCACTCGACCGAAGCCTAACCTAAAATATTGCTCACCCTATTATTATACAACCTAACACACACGGGAGATAGAACGCAGGCGCCTATAATAAAAGACAGCTAATCTTCTCATGTCTTCCACTTTCAATGGCCAGGTCTCACTCACAGGCATAAAGGAGGACGGAGCGGACTTGATGAGCAGTACACACGTTCTTTGGTCGATAGCCGAATATAATGTCTATGCCAGAGATTGTGTAGGTCGACTAATAAATGCCAAATAGGCCTTCTGTATCCGTTGTGAGATTTCTTTAACGA
This sequence comes from Trichobilharzia szidati, assembly GCA_944472155.2. Lineage (NCBI taxonomy): Eukaryota > Metazoa > Platyhelminthes > Trematoda > Strigeidida > Schistosomatidae > Trichobilharzia > Trichobilharzia szidati. The sequence goes on along the minus strand of OX235276.1, from coordinate 79,947,429 downwards.
TCAACCCGTTGGTGCTGGCTGATGCAACTTCCGAAATAAGTGAAGTCATCAATACGCTCCAGTCCTGTAGCATCATGTCACATTTGACAGGAGCAAATCACATGGCAAACATCCAAAGATTGCTGCTCTTCCAGGTGTTCAGAAGACTCTGCATTTTGTCAGCGTTTTCACCTCACCTAGGTGGGAGGACTATATCATCTACATATTCTGAATCAACGAGATCATTCCCGGATAATAACAAGTCAATCCCTAAGTTTCTGAAGTCAATCAGGGTTAAGTCTGTTAGTACACCTATGATGAAACTAAACAGAAATAGGGACAGTTGGTCGGTATCCCTAATGGACACCACTGGTTGTCATCGCTTCAGATGACAGCTGTCTATAGACGCGTTGGTATAAAGAAGCCGAAAACACACCGCATTTAGTGGAAATCTTTGTTTATTTTGTAAATGACTCTGAATGATGAGTCAGTTGAAATGCGATGACTGGTATTGACGAGACGTTCAATTGTGACGTTTTTGACTGAAGTAGGGTTACCTCTTTTTAGCCATGCTGGGTAGCGTTCTGTAACACGTTTTAAAAGGTTGCGCATAGAGCGACCTATGTGCTTAGCTCCAAAGGAGCAGGTGAACTGATATATGTACTCTAGAGGGGTTATATGCGGGAATCTTTCGTTCGAATTGCTTAGAAACAGTGGATGACTAGAGAATATCTCTCCCTTGTTGAAGCGAAGATCTTCTTTAGGGAACTATATTGTGTAGCGCAACTTTTGGCGCGCAAATTTATTTTCAAAGTTGTTATTTAAAATACACTGATCATACACCTTTCCCCTTGTTTGTTTTTGTTTTAACAGTTGGGATTGGAAAGAATTTGATGATCATGTTGAATTATTTATTGATTATTCAAACAATAAGGATAACAATAATAATAAAGTGTTCAGTAATAATTTCAATGATCAATTGGATAGTTTACGAATTTTATCCACTTGGTCACCAGTGGATACATTATCAACTAAAGATTCTAGTGGAACACTTATGCTAAGAACATTTTTAGATATAGAATATCATTGTTTAGAATTGAGTAAGTTGTTTTTTTTTAAAATGGTTCTTCCGTTTTTCGACTTATTTTTATATAAACTGTCACAGTTACATTGGTAGAACAGAAAGATGGGCACTCCTCCGATGTAATGAATATGTGCCAAAAAAAGTCTAGGTCTCAAGGGGATAGCCGCTTTCAACAGTGCCTTTGCCAGATATCTCACTAGTACAGGTCATGAGGTGGACGTGGCAAGATCCTTCAAAATTATCAATAGATATTACTGTTATTATTATTGTTTCCCTTAGTTCCTAGAGGAAAATAGGGCTTCAGCCGCAGGTCTCCATTGCGTTCGGTTCCCTGTCAACGTTTTTATAACCTGGCTCCACGTCTGCCGCCCACATGCTGTCATCTCCTCTTTATATGACCTCCTCCATGTCACCGTCGCACTGACGACCACCTCGCCGCTTCCCTTTGGAGTTCCACTCGAACGATGGCCTGACGTGTAATGTCACTTGATGGCTTTCTCAGAGTATGGCCAATCCACCTAACTCCATTTCTTCCTGCATATTTGTTGCACATTCGGTTGCTGGTTGGTTGGTTCGCTCCCAGAGGTAAAAGAACTCCATTCTCCTCAAGTTTGCCGAAGCAACCCGTATCAAACGCCTGAAACCTGATATAAGAGTTCAGAAAAGAGTAGTTAATCAGTCAATCTTTCTTTGCCCATCGTGGTAACTGGACGTCTTTACTCTCTCTCTTTTATTTGCTTACACATTCTTTGAGCTTAACCTTAATGATAGTTTCTATAGGCTGTAAGCAGCTGATGAGAAGCCAACGAAATCAGCAATGATGGCACCATCTTTTTATTCTGCACAAACCACCGTTGTTCTTGCTTCATTCCAATAACTAATGTCGGTTTTCGGTTTTATCGTCAGTGTTTATTTCGTGTTTGCATCCTTTTTTGAAATGCGGTAAACTTGAACTGATGTACACCTACCTACCTGTATATAGTTCTATATTGATCCTTCAGTCAGACATTTATTGCTTTATTACGTCGTATTCTTCTAACGTTCCATAAGGTTTAACCAATAACTTTACCCTCGCATTTGGCTTACCACTGGTTGGTTCACAGTTGCTTTCTGTGGCTAACAGTTGGTTGATGCACCCGCACACACACACACATATTAAATCTTATCTACTACCTTCTTTTTTCTACTCGTCACATTACATCTGAGCTCGACCCTAGTCATTCTGTGATTTCGGCATTTATCAGTGGTGATGCCATTGCTGATAATATTGTTCTTCTAGGTGAGGAAGCCGACAGACTGCACAGTCTTCTGTGACCACACTGAGCAAAAATCTTAGGATGCTTGGTGTGCGAGAGATGGAATGTCCAGGAAAAAGTACAATTACATAGTGAAACCCTAAGGACCTAGGAGATTACAAGTAGTGAATGCATCCGAAACATTCACAAACATTTTGGGGCACATCACCAATCCTGAAGATACCAGTCAGGTAGTGTAAATCTCCCTTCATGGTTCAACGAACACTCTCTAGTTTAGATAGAGGAGCTAAATACGTTCGGTGTGCCTTCTTTGATTACACATCTGCATTCGACTCTGTACCTAGGTCTCTCTTGCTAAGTAAGCTTGCTGCAACACAGGTCGAGAGCTGGACAAATAAGTCGTTGCATTCTTATTTGTCTGATAGGAAGCACTACACCGTCTACAATGAAAAGTCCGCCACTACCTCACTTACTTTAGCTGGTGTTCCTCAAGGTGCTGTTCCTTCTCCTTTTCTGTTTTCTTTTTTCTTACATGACTTGCCCCATTCTGATGTAGCCAGTTGTCTTAAGTATGCTGATGACCTCTGTTTCCATGCCTGTCAAGTCTCAGTCAGATTGTTCCAAATTAAATGACTTTCTGTCAGAAATTAGTCAGTGGTCCTCTTCAAACGGTCCTAAGCTAAATCCGTCTAAATGTCAGGTAGTCAATTTCACTTTCAGACGAAAACGTGACCTACAGCAACTAGCCAGCTCACATGGCCCCAGTATCATTGACGGCATAAAGGTTGAAATTACATCTAATGTCAAGTACCTTGGACTGAGTATTTCCTCCAATCTTTCCTCGTCCTCTCACATCTTGCTAGTTACTAGAAAGATGTTTCGCTTAACGTTCTACGTTAGGAAGTTAAGTCAGTCTGGTATAAAGCAGTCTTTGCTTTCTCAGTTTGTCAACTCTTGTAATCTAACCATCCCTCTTTACTGCTCCCCATTAATCTTTCCTGGACTACTTAAGAAAGACTTTGCTGTGCTGAGAAGGGCACTAAAAGCTGTTAGTAGGGCAAGTGGGATTACGTTAAACTAACTGGTTGATACTATTGTGGATAGACATATGATGTCATGTAAGAAACTAGCGAATTCTATATTGTCAGACCCCGAACACCCTCTCCATACGCAGCTCTCTCCTTGCATTTCATCTGGTAGAACTAGAAGCAACTATAGGAAGCTATATGCCAGGACTACCAAGTATAAAAACTCCACAATACCTTATCTGGCACAGCTGTTATGTGATGAGAAATCCGTTAGGTATGACACGATCAACTTACTGCAGCACTCTTACAATTTGTCCCATTAGTTTTTTTTTACTTTCTTCGTTACTATTATATTGTTGTTCACATCTATTACACACAAATTTTATATTTCATATCCTGTGGTGCATTGTTTAAAAATGTAAACGCAAACCTGTTCTTTTTTTGTTTATTTTTTTTGGTTGTTGCTTTTTGATTTTAGAATCTTATAAAATTTATGAGGTAATTAGATGCAATATTGTAATGCACGCTGAAAATTCCATACCTGTACCACAAATACTGTTTGGAATAAAGCTGTTATTATTATTACAAAATTTTCACGGATTAATGCCACATTGTGGTTTAGTCCTCCTCATCTCTTTCCCAACATAATTCAACGACAGCTAACATTACTCGTCGAAATTAAACAGCAACAGTTCGGTATGCTCAACACGTATCCTACCTAGCCATACAAGTCGATTTAGCTTCTCCACCTCATCGGCCAACTTTCCTGTGTAATCTCAATATTAATGAACATATTTTATCCTTTATTATTGGAGATGGAACTTCAACATTTATGGTCAAAGACAGCTAAACCCATCAGATCGTCCATGTTCAATGGCCATTCCTTAAAACCATAAAGAAGGGCAGAGGGAACTACTGCGAAAATCACTGATTACTTCTGATCTCCAAAATCCATGCAAATAAAGACAGAACAAAGACCAGTTCGTGCAAACACTACATACCTCAGAAATTTAAGCCAGTAACTAACCAATTATATTGGTTGCATGAAGTAGGGCTTCTAAGCTGTCCAATCGCTTTATAGTAAATCTTTTGTCCTGACATGTTTTAGCTAGTTTTAGCCTCATTCCATTAGTTTATTTTTATCATTACTTTCCTTTTCTTTTAAATCACACCACAGATTTACGCCGACCACTTCGCCCAGATTTATCTACTCTACGTATGAATCGTACAGAAGCTGTGAATTCTAAGTCATCATCATCAGCTCAGTTAAGGATTAATTTAATCAAAATGCCATCAGCTGTTGGCATAACTTCATCGCACTCCTCCTCTACATTATCTGTATCTCTGTCCGCACCAACATCATCATCATCCTCATCTCATTCACAACCGGATATATCTAATTTGAAACTGGTAGAACCTATTGGAAAAAGTCGATTAATGAGTACAATTGGTATTATTCTTCGTGATGTTTTAGTTGAATTAAATGATGAGCATAGTACAGTTTCTAGTAAGTTATATTAATTAATTGATTTTCAAGAGTTGATTTGTTTTTCGAATTTGATTCCTGATTGATATCAGTAAGAGAATCATTGAAAACCCACGATGGAGTACTGGACTGCTGTTTCGTCCTAGTTTGGGAATCATCGGCAGTACGCACCCACCACAGTGGAGTTCGAACCCAGAATCTTTCTGTTACAAGGCAAGCTTGTATACCATTCAGCCACTGGGACTCAGTTCAATGTATTATTATTATTCCCTTGCTTTCCGAGTGGAACATAGGGCTGACTTCAACAACACATCTCCACTTCGTTCTGTTTTCTGCTGTCCTCTTCACCTGCGTCCACGATTGACCAAACTGTCTCATCTCTTCCTCACACGATCTCCTCCATGTCACCGTCGCACCGACGACCCACTCGTCGCTTCCCATTTAGATTCTTCTCAAGCAATGGCCTGGCGTGCGATGTCATTCAGCGGCCCCCTCGATGTATGCCCGATCCGTTTACAGATTTGTTGAGCGATCGGCTCCTGCTTGTTGGTTTGTTCCCATAGTTTCTTGTTGCTTATTCTTTCTGGCCACTTGATCTTCAGTATGGAGGCAGCCAGCAAAGGCAGCTGTTGATGAAAGTCTGCAACAGGCTGTTGGAAATCTTTTTCGTTACATGCTGGCCAAGTTTGTGAAACGTATAGAAGGACCAACTTCACATTGGTGTTGAAAATGCGAATCTTGTTGCTTATGCTGAGTCCGAAAGATTTGAAAACTGGTTTCGGGTTGATGAAGACGTATCTTGCCTTTCTGATTCTGACTGGCTTCGACATCTTCGTCCGTTCCGCCCTCCTGTAGTTGGAAAGATGCATCCCAGATACCGACTCAACGGCACTATACTAATTATAATTTATGATTTACTAATGTATATATAGAAAAAATCCCCATTTAGACATTTAGAAAACAGAAAGACTGAGCGAAGAAATATTTACTTTTCAATTAGATCCTCATCACTATCTGGCTCTACTCTAATATATATCCATAGCATGTTTATTACAATACACAACAATTTACCAATCAAGTGGCACTGATATGTATGTTAACAATAATTGAACAGTGTCAAAATGTCAATGGGTTGATAATTAACGAAGAAAATCTATACACATTTAAAAGGTAGAAATGGATAGAATAAATTACTTTTACGAGGATAACACGTAATTAAAGATGAAATGGTCAGAAAAATAAAATAATTTGGACAGTTATAATTTTTATAGTTTTTAAAAGTGTAGGGGGAGGGGGGCGACATAGTCCTGTCTATGCATTCTTCTAGAGATGGCCACGGTAAGGAAAGTGGCTGTACAAATTTCTTCTGAACACATAAGCTTGGCTTTTTCAGTTGGATTCCGATTGCTTCAGCTGTCTGTAGAATACGAACTTGTAGAGCAAAATTAAGATTAGTCGGAATGCGATAAATAATTTTAAGTGCTGTATTAACATCAACCTTATGGTCAGTATCAAGAAGGTGTGGTAAAATAGAACTACGAATAGATCTTGTTTGTCCCTTGCTTAACCATGTTGGATGCTGTTCGGAAATACGATAGCTACATTGGGCGTACTTTCCTTACCGTGGCCATCTCTAGAAGAATGCATAGACAGGACTATGTCGCCCCCTCCCCCTAAACTTTTAAAAACTATAAAAATTATAACTGTCCAAATTATTTTATTTTTATTTTGACCATGTCATCTTTAATTACAAGTTATCCTTGTAAAATTAATTTATTCTAACCATTTCTACCTTTTAAATGTGTATAGATTTTCTTCGTTAATTATCAACCCATTGACATGTTGACACTGACTAATTATTGTTAACAAACATATCAGTGCCACTTGATTGGTAAACTGTTGTGTATTGTAATAGTAAATGCTACATATATTAGAGTAGAGCCAGAGTGAGATGAGGATCAAATTGGAAAGTAAATATTTCTTCGCTCAGTCTTTCTGTTTTCTTAATGTATATATGATTATTTTTAATTGTAGTGATTGTATTCTTTGAGTTAAAAATGGGTTAACAGTGAGACTTCCACTCTCTTTCTAAACACGTAATGATTGATTTGAAATCCTTTATTGAGGTAGTAACTGCCCCTTTTGTTATAATACTCATGGTATAGTGAATTTGCACAATATAATTTACGACATTCTGAACGTACTATGCAGGCAAACTTACTTTCATAGAGAAAAACAGCTCTACATTGTCCTGTAAACTATAACAGCATCCGAACGGCAGTATCATATCCAATTTACATGTATGTGAGGGAACACGTATATAGACAGGACCTATCGATCTCTGCAGGTTGGGGTCACAGAACATAATCCAGAGTGGCTGCAAGAATAAATAAAATCACCGGATACAGCTGATCTTGGAAACAGATGTCCAATATATATCATCTGTCGCAAAGCATATTATAGAGATGTATCACAAGGTTGTGCGTCAGTGGCACATCGGTAGAGTGCTCGCCGACCACACATATGGTTCGAGGTTCGATTCTCGACTGACTCACTCCTCTACCTCAGTAAGCCAGTAATAAGACTGGTAAAGAGGGAAGGTTGGGTATGAGGCTAGCAACTCTATCCTGTAAAAATAAACACCACTGCTACCGAAACTTCAAGCCTTTAGCTTGAAGCCCTATGTTCCACTGGGAATGTGAAAGAATTAATGATAATCACGAGGTTGATTTCAATACTGCTTTAAAATCCATACATTGTAAAACAAGGTTGAATCATATACATAAATTCGTTGAAGCTTTGGCCATAAAAAGGCTTCAGTCTGTTTTATGTGTTCAAAAATTATTTGTTACCACTTTGAGTCTGCCTTGGTAATGCAATTTAGAACTAAGGTTCACTTTACTTCAATGATGTTTCCAACCTCTACCTTTTTTCTTTTGGTCTTATCTCCACACCGTAAAATTATCTTCCTACCACTTATTTGTGACCTTGACCTGTACACAATTTGAATTGTATGGTAATGAGCTGACATTGGTTAGAGGAACTTTAGAAACCACCAGGGAGTACTGGACAGCTAGCTGTTTCGTCCTAGTAGTGGTTGAGTACTGATGAAGAGTCCTAAGCTAGGCTGATCAAACAGCTGACTGTTCTGTACTCCCTGATGGTTCCCAATGGTTCTTTAAGCGATGTCTGTTCATGATAAAATCTTGTAACCAAATATATCCTCGCGAACTAACACTTGAATGTATTGTAATAATTCATGTTCGTAATAGATGTTTGGAGGCAATGGGCAGGAAGCCTTCGACCTAGGTTTCGTGCTAGTTGGCACTCACCAGTCAGCATGACGTATCTGCAACTATATTGAAGGAACATTTCATATTCCTTATGAGATATCCAATACAGTCTGTCCTACAGGAGGTCAATCGTGAGCTTGAATAGCTCAGTGGTGACGTCTCTGATTGCAACAATGAGTTGTGCGGGACATAAGTTCTTTGAAGGTAGTTGCAGATACGTATTACTGACTGGTGAGTACTAACCAGCATGAAGCCTAGGTCAGACAGGGCTTCCTGTAACCGATCGCCTCCAACCATCTAATTTCCTCAGGAGTAAACTGCGTTTTACTGAAGATGTGATAAGATTAAGAGGGTTGATAAGGAAGAAATTAAAAAATATAAATAAGGCGTGGTGGTGATATTGTCAGTTGGTTAGGCCTCAATTGGCCAATATTAAGAACAATAGCTCTATAAAATTTCTTTTGAATATATCGTCTAGGTCTGGCAGTTCGAATGTCAATCACCTTAGCCTACATGCAGCAGGTGAATGCGGATTCCATAAGGAAAGACTGGATAGGATACAATGAATCTCCTTGAATGCTTTCATTCTGTCCACGGAATAAGCAGTATCGGCTAATAATGTGACAAAAAAGAACTTCGGATAGTTTTTGTCTATCCTTTAGCAAATCTTTTTTCCCTCAATTTTGGTTTTCACAAGTTAGTTAGTAAGGTAGTTGTTTGAAACACAAGCTTAATAGTACATTATAGGCACAGGTGAAGACTCTAGCAGAGAACCGAACGCAATGGAGACGCACGGCTGAAGCCCTATGTTCCTGTAGGAATTAAAGGATACAATAATAATAATAATATAGGCACCAAACGATACTTGACACAAAATCTCATAGTTTGTGCTAGGAAGGTTTAGGATACTACCTGGATGCCGAGACCGAGCACAGATGGTTGGTTATCATAAGGCGCCATCCGCCATCGGAGCCGTCGGTTTGAAGTTTAATCTACACAACAGTAGATCAGCGTCAGGGGGTGACATTCCCATGGTTTCCAGTGACTAAAACAGGTTCACATAGGCCATTCGATCCTCCTTTCGGATTCTGGAGCTCATGTATACACTGTAGGTGGTTTGAATTAGGGTCTCCCAGCTTCATCTAATTAGGTAGACTAGGATGCACATCAATCCGATTGTAAGCGCCGAACGTTTGAATTGGCCCGCCATATGAAGACACCGAATAAGACTCACCTGTCTGACAGAGTTTGGCTATGAACGGTTTGTGTAACGTGACAGTATTTCGATAGAGAGGAAGACTGAATTCTACTCACTCTCACCTGTACCAGGTCGTTTATAGGGGCTTATAAATCCCTCCATGATACATACACTATCCATATGCTTAAAATGAAGTGGGTGGAGTCGATCGGATATGAATGTAACACCCATTGTGGCTGAATTATTGAAAGTTGCTTATTATATATTATTATTTTAATTGTTCCCGTGCGTTCGTATAGAACACAGGGCATCAACAGCACGTCCCAATTTTGTCCACTCGAGTGGTGGCGTCGGCGTACGATGTCACCCCGCAGTCTCCTCAGTGTGTGCACAATCCATCTTTATTTTCCTCCTAAAGCTTCTTGCTGCTAATAATTTCTGGCTGGCAATTTGATCTTGAATATGCGTCCAGCGAAAGGCAGCTGTTGATACAGTCTGCAGCTGGCTGTCGGAAATGCTTTTTTCGTGACGCTCTGACCAAGTTTCTCACCCATATAGAAAAAATAACCAACTAAACATTGGTGTTGAAAATCTGAATTTTGGTGTTTATGCTGAGTGTAGAAGACTTCCAAACTGATATCAGAGTGATGAAGGTCTAGATATGATGGAGAAGATTTGTAGCTCAGGTGGATGATTTTGATGTGGTTGTGTTCTGTGAGCTGGATAGTTAATTTGCGAAGCTTTCATCGCCTTACCAGGCGACATCTTCAGGGCATACTTCAATTTGAATTGAAGTGAGCTTTTAGATTTCTCTACGAGTTTATTAATCATTTCTCCCGGTGACCTTGGATGTGATTGGTTGTTTTTGTTTGTTTTCACATCTTCTAGGCTACTTGTATTGGAACTGATTGTTTCTCTGACCTGAAGATTTACTCTTTGTGTATAAGATTTTGCTCTTATCGATTTGTAAATTTTGTCTATCTCGATGTGTCTATTGATTGATGATGCACTGGAATACCAGGCAGGCTTCTAAAATTTTTATAACATTCTTGGTGTTTCCTCTGTCTAATATTTGAACGTTGTCCCAGTCGAATTGATGTCCATGGTTGTCTGTGTGTAGTGATATGAGCGAGGGAGTGGATGTCATGTCTTTTGATGGCTAGCTTATGTTCGTGGATACGAAGACGAAAGGGACGTCAACTTTGGTCAATGTAGTGTTTTTCGCAGTTGTTACAGTTTATTTTGTCAATGATGTTGGTTTTATCTTCTTTCGCTGTTGATTCTTTTGGTTGACATAGAACTGAGTGAAGTGATTTTGTTGGTTTGTGTGCAACGTCAATTTCTAAAGGTTTGACGAGTTTTGCAGTGATTTCAGATGTATCCTTTATATATGGTAGGGCGACTTGCTTTGTGCTTTCCTTGGGGCTTTTGGTTTGATAGGTTGGCTTGGGGGTAAATGTCTTTTGATGAAATTCCCTGGATACCATTCTTTCGGAAGACGTCCATGAGATATCTTTCTTCAATTTTCCTTAAGGTGGGAGTGCTGCAGTGAATCTTGGCCCTCTTGAATAGTGTTTGTATGCAATTCCTTTTGTGTGTTATTGGATTGTTGCTGTTGTAATTCAGTATTTGATTGTGTATTGATTTTCTATAAACTTGGGTTTACAATTCCCCCGTGGTTGTTCGCTTGACTAAGACGTTCAAAAATGGGATTTTGTTCTCGGATTCCTCTTCTCTTGTGAATTTGATGTCATTGAAGACGTTGTTTCTTAAGGTAACTGAGTTTTATCTAACTCGTTTCTTTTGATGAAGGTCGGTTTCGCCCATTTGGATTCTGGCTTATAGGAAGCTTTGATTAGGTACATTTCTTCGACTACTTAGAATGAATGAATCAATTTCTTTTGTTTACATTTTTTGTAACCGTAATCTCTAAGTTCCTAAACAGCTTCTAAATTCTTTTTTTAAATACATTTTTAATAATCCTAAATTTAAATTAAAATAAAGAAAATTTATTAAAATCAAACACAATATCACCCCCTATAAATACATACCCACTTTTACAAAAAATTTATTGTAATACCTAAGTATATATATATCCTTATATTTTTATAGAGTACTAGATATTTCCTCGATAAGTCATGCGACCGACCTACTGTGAAAGTTTTCTCCTATACACCCATTTCCTCTCTCTCTCCCTCTCCCTCTTTGCCTCCTCCTTCCTTGCGTCCACAGAGAAGAATTCTGAAATTCCGTAATCTAGGTGACAGATTGTATTTCCTGTTTCTCGTGTTTTATTATTGTTGTGTTTTTTTGAAAAGTATTTTCAACTTGTTTGTATGTGATAGCGGTGACGGTTGACAGGATACAGGGGGGAGCTTTCGATTTAAATGTAATACGCATTTCTTTCCTTTTTCTGAGGAATAGATCAACAAAAATGTAGCTGTAATACAAAAAAAAGATATCATTCGAGGGAGAACAGACTATGCCATAATTTAGATATACTAGTTAATTTGCAGGGATTCAAATGCTGGTTCGTAGAGATTTGGCTGATTTATAGAGTTTCATCATGGGCTGTTATCGGTTAGAGAACCATTAGAGAACCTAGGAGTACTGGACGACCAATTGTTTCGTCCGCCTAGCTTGGGACTCCTCATCAGTGCGCACCCACAGCAAGGGTTCGAACCTAGGACCTTCTAGTTACAAGGTGATCTCGTAGGCTATTCAGCCACTGGAACCCGATCTAGCACTCTAGTAAAAAAGGGAGTATTGGACAAGCTTGAGACTCTTCATCTACGTGCACACCCATGACGTCAACCCCAGGAATTGAACCGAGGACATTCATGTTACGAGGCGAACCAATTTGACTAATTTAGCCATTGTTTTACAATTCCATGAACTGTGAATTCTATCTTCTGTTTATTTGTGACATAGTGGTGTAACAACAGAAGACAAGGGTCAGGCAACACATCGTTTATTGAGAAAATCAACAGATATTTATATATTTTTGTGTACATTATTATATGTTATTGTTAGCAGGGAAACAGCGTCTTCTGATTGGTTGTTTTCTCACTAAAAGTTATTCTGTCATTTCTTTGTGGCCGCTTCTTTGAAGGTCAGACCAGATAACTGCGAATCTTATCCGCCCACGCAAGGTCTGCTGTGATTGGTTGTTGAGATATATGGGACGTAAACATTGACGTAAATTGGTGTCTACTAATTTTGGCTAGCAGACACCTTTCACCACACTGCTACCATCAATCACTGTTACTGATGAGGATCGAATTCATTGGTCCAATACTTCTCAGTGAAGTTTCAGGACATCCATCTATCCGGTAGCCACATCAATGAGCTGAAGATTGATATGTAGAGAATGGGTTAGTTCTTAGGGATTGGAATGATTTCACATTTGTTAGATTGCGCGTCACAAACAACCAACATCAATTAGAGACATTATTGAAAATCAGAGAGCATTTGACAGCTGTTTCATCCTAGTTTGCGACTCTTCATCCGCAAGTACACGCATGACTCCAACTCCAGCAGTCGAACCCATGACTTTTAGTTTACGAGATTAATCTGGGTAAACATTCAGCTACTTGGACTTTGTCGCTTCGTGGTATCGCGTTACCGTTATCCAGTACCATCGATGAACACCCATTTCACCTTGACACGACAGACTCCAGTGGTCGCAACTTTTAAGGACATTCATCTGTCTGGTTGCTACCAGGGGTCTGTAGACTGATGTTATAGATTATGGGAATTCAATGTCAGTTAGAGAAGTACTGAAAATGAGGGAACCGCTTGGACAACTGTTGTTTCACTCTAGTTTTGAGACTCTTCAATCCATCAGTACACATGACCTTATCTCCAGGTATCGAACCCAGGACCTTTAGGCTAAGAGATAAAGTTAATTAACTATTCACAACCACTTGAGCCCCGGGGTATTAATAATGACCCATATCATTTTGGTGATATATTGTGCCATTTTCAATCAACAATGCCTTCGATAAGCACTCAATCAATCTTGACATTAGAGTGAACCTTACTGCTCACAACTTCTCAGAACATCCCTCCATTCATCTATCGATCCAGTAGTCACATCAATCAACTGGAGATGGGTATTTTAGATTATGGGTGAATAATTCGTGGGGATTTGCAATATAATTTTACAATTATTAGATGATTTCGTCACGAACCACTTGTGTGCGTGTGTGTGTGTGTGCGTTGTTTATGTTTTGGTATTGTTATTGTCTAATATTGATAAAACTGACTTTAGATAAATAAGTTTTTTTCCTTTTTGGTATGTAACAAAGTCATCGAGTGTTTTGTTTACTGGTTTTGAGTACAGTTCGAATAATATGAATACTTATAGACATATTTATGTATGTATAATCAAGAGATAAGGCTGAGTAACCTATTTATGTATATATTTTAGCGAAATTCTGAAGCGTTTTTATTTTGATACTCTGGTATGTTTATTATTATTATTATTTTTACAAGTTGATCACGGATCGATATCAGTTAGAGAACCACTGAAAACCCACCAGGAAGTACTGGACAGCTGTTTCGTCCTAGTCTAGGAATCATCAGCACCTACCACCAGGGTTCGAACCTAGAATCTCCTGGTTACAAGGCAAGCTGGCCCGTATACCATTCAGCCACTAGGACCCGATTCAATGGTCGATGATTCCCAAACTAGGATGAAACAGCAGCTGTCCAGTATTCCCTGGTGGGTTTTCAATGGTTCTCTTATCATTATATTATTGTTCCCTTGGGTTCCTAGTGCAACATAGGGCTTCAACTGCACGTCTCCGCTTGCTTCTGTCTTGTGCTGTACTTTTCACTTGCATCCATGTTAGTCCATACTGTTTCAACTCTTCTTCACACGATCTCCTCCATGTCACCCTTGGACGTCCCACTCGCCGCTTCCCTTTCGGGTTCCACTCGAGCATTGGCCTGACGCGTCGATGTCACCCAACGGCCTCCTCAGCGAGTGTCCAATCCATCTCCACTTTCTCCTGCATATTTGTTGAGCGATTTGTTCTTGCTTTGTTTGTTCCCATAGTTTCTTGTTTGTGATTCTTTCCGGCCATCTAATCTTCAGTATAGAACGAAGACAGTTGTTGATAAAGGTCTGCAACAGGCTGTTGGAAATATTCTTTGTGACCCTCCAAGTTTCTGATCCGTATAGAAGAACTGACTGACTTGACGTTTGTATTGAAAATCCGAATCATTTTGTTGTTGATGTTGAGTGACGAAGATTTCCAGATTGGTTTCAGGTTGATGAATGTGTTTCTCGCCTTCCCGATTCTCGATTTGACATCTTTGGTTTTGATTTGGTTTTCTAACTGATATTAATCCGTGATCAACTCGTAAAAACATAACTAACCCTTGCAAACCAACTATAGAAATTAGTATTTAAAACAATTAGTTCCCATTATGAATTTAGATAAAGCAATAAGAAGACGTGATTTGTCTGAATCATGTCTGTAATGTATTTGTGCAACGTATTTCGAACAATCTGCTCACACACGGACTTGTTATAGGAATATATATGAAATTAATAAAGAGTTAAAAGGTGAGAAAATAAATAGACTTAGGTCAAATTTAAAGAACATATTGAAGGTCAAAATAACAATGAAGACCACTAAACCAAATAGCAGAGGTAATAGTACATCTGCTATGTTATCAAAACAAAATTTACGAAGGAGGTTTAATGTCTATAAAATTATATTTGTAAAATCTCAGCGAAATTGAAATGATTAATTCCAACGTTTCGTTTGGCAATCTGGTCTGAACTTCTTCAGGGAAATTAATCGAAATTAACATAACAAAGGTTTATACATAAAAGGAATATCTCTTGTTTTTGAAACTTTGTCCAATCGTGAGCCATGAAACAGGCATCAACATGTATAATAAACAAAATTGCAGGAGCTGTGATCAAAATTTGACCTCAGACTTTCATAATTAGTAAACAAAATTGTATGTTTATGTATAAAAGGATATCTCTTGTTTTTAAATTGTTTGTCCTGTGATAATGAATTTTTTTTGAACGCATAAAGGTGGTATAAACTTTCTAATTGCTACGGCTTCCATAAACTTAAGTATACGCCCCAAACAAGTTTTATAGATAGGTTTAAAAGATCTGTTAACGCCAATTTTATATCCTGTCTCTATAATATGTTTCACAATAGAAGAGCTAGGTCTCCTGTTCTCACCATTAATAGGTTCTGAAGATTCCATTTGTTTCTGGAGCCATTTAGGAATATGCTCTGAAACCAGCCCTTACTTGCAAAGATCGATGAGTCCTCCCTATGTATGCGTGTCCACACGTACATTCAAAGTGGTAAATGCAGTGGGATGTGACGTCATTTTTCACATGTTCGCAGGGCTAAGATAGATATATTGGCTTTACATTCTCTATTATTATGATAATAGCTGCATAAAAAGTCTTTTTAACAGCAGCGTTCAATCTTTGTCTAGTTATCAAGCTGCTATGATGCCCCATATAGAGTAGCTTGATGTACACGTCTTTCTTAGGGGCGATTTGGAGAGGGGGTCTTGGTGTTCTGACTACTTTATAACTCGTAATGAACTTGTCTGGATAATTGTTATCAACCAGAGTTTGTGTCAACTTTCTTTCTTCTTCATCAAGTGTGTCTGTCTTCAGTGCATATTCGTTGGATTCTACTGAAGAGGCACCTTACTAAGGCTCTTTTGTACCGAACAGGGCAGAAACTGTGATAACTGAGATACTGTTCTGTCCAGGTAGGTTTTCTATAAATAGATCTTTTTATTGACCCATCAAGCCGTCGACTAAGCAATATGTCTAGGAAAGATAAACAATTATCTTCCCCTTCTACAGATGTAAGTGATATGCTATTCTGGACTTCATTCATTCGATTTAAAATTGACATGGCAGAACAAGGTGCTTATCACTTATGATTACGATGTCGTCTACATACCTTCTATAAAGTGGTACATTTTTGATTAAATCCTCCGATAAACTCTCAGCATACGACATATAGATATCAGGTAGAAAGGGCCCTAACGGACTTCCCATAGCAACACCATCAACTTGGCGGAAACAGTCGCCTTCAAATGTAAACCTAACATTGTTAGTACATAGAAGTAATAAATCCCTTAAATAAGATATAGGGAACGGGATGAAAAAGTTGTGTGTGGAAATGTAATCCCACACAATGTTAATTGTTTTAAGTAAAGGCACATTAGTGAATAACGAGTTTACATCAAAAGAGTACATATTCTTATTCATAATATTAATATCGTCAAGAAAATCAACCAATTCAAATGTATCTTTTAACACATACTTACAGAATTGTGTTTTGACTGGATGCAATAATTCTACTAACCATTTAACAAGTTTATGTGTTGGGGATTTGCACACTGACAATATAGGACGTGTGATCAGATTGTTCGAAATGTGTTGCGTAAATACATTACACGATTAAAACAAATTATTATTATTATTAGCTATAGGCCTACTTGAACATACAAACACGCATACAGGGGATATGTGTATTGGTCACATTCTATCCTCCTTTATGGCTATGAAAGGACATAGCTATTGAAAGTGGGAGATATAAGTAAGGGTAGCTGTCTTCGGAGATGATAAATGTTTGTGTTCCCTATGCCCAGTGTTAAATAGTATAGCATTGTGAGTAATATTCAGGCATCAAACAAATTTTCATCAATAAATTTTAAGGGATTTCAGTTATTTCAAGTTTGGCCACTTAAAAATGGAATAATAATGGAAAAAAGGCATATGAATTAACTCTATAGTCAAGTAATCCAACGACAGCAACCAGAGTTTAGTTTGGTACAAAAAATGTTTCTACCAACAAAAATGGTGACCTTCAGACAAGTTCACGTTCATTTATGTATTCTTTGAGTACATATTATATTGATTATAGGGTTGATCATGAGCTGAAATTAGTTAGATAGCCCATCAGAAGACCAGAGAGTACTAGACAGCTGTTTCATCCTATTCTGGGGGTGCTCTTCATCAGTACGCACCAATGAATCTTGGTGGGTCTCTTTTAGATGAAGATTCCTTTCAAAAGATCTAATTCTGTTTCTAAAACATCGGGACTACAGATACATCGGATGCGTGTGGCAAGGGATTTAATTGAATTCCGATTTTGTTGAATGGGTAGCCAGCTATAGAAGCTTGTTAGTTGACCATTCCAAGTAGCTTTTCTATGTATCGATTTTCTAAAGGTCCTGTCAGTTCTTATTTCCACATCAAAGTGACAACTCATCACCTTTGTTACTACCGTAGGTTTCATTAACACCCAATTTTCTTGACCGTTTTGTATTAAGTAACTCCACGCAAAATTTGCTAATTCTCACTACCACCCTTTAATTAAAACAACCATAACCAATTGTATTTTCGTTTGACAAACTTACTGTACACATGCATACAAAATAACCTGTTGTATGTATTTGCGATTGTACAGTTAAGAAAATGAATTAACCGATTAGAATACAATATATCTATGTAAACATTCTGTTTGCTGTTAGAGACAGAATACTTTTTCCACATTTCAATACTGCGTTAACAACAGAATACTATATATATATATATATATATATATATATATATATATATATATATATATATATATATATATATATATATGGACATTCTATTTCATGTCGTATATTGTAAGCTGAAATCACACGCTCAATGATTAGTTAGAGAATATAAAACTGTAATTAATAGTGTTCTCTGAACTGGTTGGTTTAGTTGCGGAGCTTTCGTCTTCCTTGTGGACAACATCTTCAGAGCAATATTTAGCATAAAGTGAAATGATTTAAATTTCTTTATGAGTGATATAATTGCGTCTCCTGGTAACTATCTTTACATATGTATTGACCATTTTCTATTGACTTGGATTTTAAACTTTCTGGTCACCTGATTTACTTTTTATCAGTTGGTATATTTCGTCTATATTAACGGGCTCGTTAATTGCATTTTCGTTTGAGTATCAGGCTTCTAGGAATTCTCTGACTGGACTTTTGGTGTTTCCTCTGTCTAAGATTTTGACATTATCCCAATCAAATTGATGACCATAATTGTCTGTATGCATTGATACTAAAGAATACATATCGTGTCTTTTCACGGCTGATTTGTGTTCTTGCATTCGTATTCGAAGGGGACGCCCACTTTGGCCGATGTAATGCTTGTTATAGTTCATACAATTTATTTTGTAAATGGTATTAATTCTATCCCCTTTTTCTGTTGGATCTTTTGGTTTGCATAATATCGAATTAAGCGATTTGACTGACTTGTGTGCTATATCTATTTCAAACGGTTTCAGTATTCTAGCTGTTATTTCAGAGATATTTTTCATGTATGGTAGGATGAATTTTCTTGTTGTCTTTGATGATGGTTTCTTGTTGGTGTTTTGATTCGACTTTAAACACTTTTTGATGAAATTTTGTGGATAACCATTCTTTTTGAAGACCGTTTGTAGGTATTTCTCCTCAATTCTCTCCAACTCTGGAGTGCTACAGTGTGTTTGAACTCTTTTAAACAATGCCTGCACACAGTTTCGTTTGTGAGTAATTGGATTATTGCTAGTATAGTTGAGTATTTGATCTATGTGCGTTGATTTTCTATAAACTTGTGTTTCTAAATTTCCTGTGTTGGTTCTCCTGATTAAGACATCTAAAAATGGGATTTTGTTATCTAATTCTTCTTCTCTTATGAATGTGATGTCTTCAAATATGTTTATGAATATATTCGAAATCATTTCTCTTAATTATTACAAATGTATCATCAACGTAACGTATCCAGATTTTCGGTTTAATTATAGGTAGAGCTATTAATTCTAATCTTTGCATAACGGCTTCAGCTATTAATCCTGATATGGGCGATCCTATAAAGGTATAGCCCTGAGAGGCTATTTCTAATAACTTTCCACGCGTCTCAAACAGAGACAGTGAGAGACAATTTCAAGATGAATCATTTGCAGTGTGTAAGGTCAGTTGTTGCGCTGAAAGGGGATGTTGTCCAGAAGGACGACGAAAGCTCCGCAACCAAACTAACCAGCTCAGAGAACACTATTAATTGCAAATCATCCATCTGAGCTACAAATCTTCTCTATTATTTCAATATGAAACTGTATACTTGAAAATATACCTTGGCTTCTCCGTGTGTTGCCATCTGCTGTTACAATATGAGTGAAGTTATTCTATTATTATTTCGAAGTTACACCACTAAAATTCACTCTCAAAGACAGGAAATTCTAGTTGTTGTTGTCGTTACACTCGATAAAGTAACTGAATGAAAAGGAATTCAAAGTAAATTTATTGGAATTACTGAGAATGCCCCATTTGGTGTCTGTAGTGCAGTACACGATGAATGTCTTCTAACTAGGTTTAGACATTGGTATTCTATGCGAAGTATGTTTTTTTTTAAAAAAAGCATCTGTCTAACATGATAATATTATCAACATTGATATAAAAAGAAAATTGAGTGACTGTCTGATGGACTTTGTTCACGAGCTATATATATATATATATATACATATATATATATACTGCGAACTAATTTCAGACATAGCACACTGCCCCCAAAGTATACACGGTTTATATCTTCTTCTTTTACTTCTTATTTTTTTTGTCTTTCTTAATTGCCCTTCTCCTCTTCTTCCAATGGGTCCCTCATCGACCTCCTCCTCCACCAGCCCGTTGTATTCCTCGTGATTGTCTATTATCAATATCTCGTATCAGAGGACAGGCAGTTACTCTATATATTCATCAAATATTATGCCTAATCTCATCAATTTCCAATGGAGATTATCTATCATTCAATCTCACTGTAGTGCAGCTGTTTTTAGCTTCTCTGCGCTTGTGTGTGTGTGCATCTCTAGGTATGTTTTTGTGTGCGTGCATGTGTGTGTGTGCGCGCGTGTTCGCGTGGGTGGATGGGTGAGTGTAGGTACGCATATATGTGCGCGTTTGCTTAATTCTATGTAACTCAAGTAAGAAGTAACAGTTGAGAGACAGGCAAAGAGACAGAGAGAGAGCAGTAGATTAGTTTATCAACTGTCTATCGTTACATATACAGACAAAAATGCATATATACTACTATTTTCTATACTAAAATAGTAAGTAGTATGTTCATGAGTAATACTTCAGTATTTTCTTTTGTTTAGTATCAGTTTTTCTTTTCCTCACACATTTACTCTTCAGTGCATTCATGTCAGTTTCTAGATTATGTAAGAGATTAAAACAAAACAAAAGAAAAGAAAATGTAACTTTGAAAATGGATAAAATTAAAATTAAATTTTTGAAATAAGAAAATTTAGTATAAGAGAGAGAGTAATAAAATTTATTTTGTAATAAATAATACAGAACCTAAAAGTATTGGTTCTCAGAAATTTGAGTAGATTACGAACTCAAAATCATTAAAAAATTAGGGTGTATTCAAACATCCTTGTGTTCTATCTCGATACTCTTTAGCAGTGCACATACATGTCCCCCTCTCGGACCCACCGGGGATTTTATATTAGTTTGTTTATTAGATGATATATCACACAGTGAGGGAAACAGTATAATTTACTGAATGACGACGCCTTTTGAACACAATTTATTATTGTTCATAATCATAACATCAATTATAACCACACGACTTCGAAACTTGAGTTTTATAGTTTCCTTTCTTCTCTCCTATTTGTCGTAGGGGTAGTAGAATTTTCCAGATATCTGGGTGGACAGGTGTTGAATCATTCCTATTACATGTATTTGCAGTTGATTCGATAAACAAAGCTTCCGATATCAATCTGTCCCTCCACTCCGTTATATCAGTTAGATTTTAAAACTTTCGTCCTATCCCATCCTATTGTATGGTTGTGTGTAATTCCATGTAGTGAGTGCTATAGCTGAACTATTCTCCATATTTCTTATCTCATTCGTGTCAAATAATCTAGATTTTTGTAGGTTTTTATGCTCGGCTAGTCTGACTTAATGCCCCTGTTCTACTACTTTGACCTATGTATTTGACCTGACAATCATTGCAGGCAGGGTATTAGAGAAACTAAATTGTTTTGCTTTAAAGGCTCCACAGGATCCCTTAATGCCGAAATGTATGTCAAACATGCGCAAGATAATGACTACACCAACCATAAGGAATCTGAATCATCAGTAGTAATTCCATACAAGGAAGGAACCTCGGAAACCTTATGCAGAATTCTTAACAAGGCAGGAATAAAAGTGGCTGGCATTCAAACCCACAAACTCAATTAGAAACAAGCTTTGTTGTTTAAAGGATCCTGCCAGTGGAGCCCATTCAGAGGTGACACTGAAGCAGAAATCCTCCGTAAACACCTCTCCAAATCTCTGAGGAAAATATACTTCGCCGCGAGCCTACGACTGACGCTTTCCTGCAAGAAACTGTTCAGCCAGAACGAGACAGACAAGCTGTCGTATTGGGCCACTTCAACGTGCATATACCAGTTTACTTCCTCTTGCGGAGCTGAGTACATCGGCCGTACCAGGTGCCAACTTGAAAAACGCGCTCGTGAACACTATCTACACAGGGCTAGTAAAAGGAGATCGAAAACGTGTATATAGTTCAGTGACCGAATACCTAGTCAATTCAGGACATTCAGCGCCATTCGTAAAATCCTTCAAAATAATATACAAGATTAGATCAAATCTATCAAAATGAGTCAAATTTTATGTTTTATTTTTAAGTTATTTTAAGTTTTTCTTAGTCCCTATTTACACTACCATATTTTCATATCCAGCCTTCTTGTCTATTTTGTTATCTTATTATTTCCACATATTTAATCCCTGTTTGCATAAACAATTATTCGTCACATTAGTTATGATCCTACTATATATTTTTTTATCCAAAGATCCTGTCTATTGTTGTTTTTTCTACATTTCTAACCCCTAATTGCACAATATGTCAATCTTCTCAGTAATTATGATGCTGCTTTGTTTGAGTTTTATCCGTCCCCACCCTGTTTATTATGTCATTTTAATTCCTAATTGTAATTCTATTAATCTGACCCTTGACCAGAAATTACTCTGGAACTTTCCCACTCACTTTTTATAAATACACGAATGTACAGCTTCCTAGTTGATGATTTCATCGAAAAGAAAATTTTCTTCGCTTCAACCGTCCTTTTAAAATTTTGAATCCCTATGCTCCTGACTAAGGCAGGATATACATTCAAAATCAGTCATACTCTCACATTAATCAATATACAAAAATAAAATCCTGACTACTTCGCTTCGAAGGAGACATTTCCATAAAACTGTTTCAATCTAATCCCTGTATGCGGAAAGATAGTGTAATTTAATCTCATACTACTCTGGTAACGAGATGTCTCTGTTTTTTTCCTGTTTTCACGTCACAGTTCCTTGTTTTTGATTATAATTCATTCACTGAGCTGAACTCATTAATAATCATCTTTTAATTTATTTATTTTTCTGCTGACGTAAAAATTTCACCTACCTTACCTACCTAACATTCGTTTCCATTCCTTCCCTCTCCTCTCTCGAACTTCCTATCTCATTATGTATGAATCAAATCTCGCTGTTGTGAAATTATTTTTATGATTGTCAATAATTTATGCTCAAAACCTTGTCATCCAGTTGTTAATGTTGCATCACTGTGTGATGATTACAATAAATTTATCTAATATGGATAGTGTTGTTAGAAGACGGAGATTATCTGAAAAATGTGATGTATTCGCGCTATTTGTACGGCTGATGTTATAGACAAAGAAAACGAAATATTGATGGATACCCTTGTTGACAACGCATATCCTTTAAAATTTGTAAACAGGTGTAGAAGTCAATTAGTTTCTAAATCTACAATCCATACCGCCGCTAAGAAAAATGTTTTCATCAAATTACTATATAACGGGGAAATAAACAGTAGGATTTTGAGACAAAGGTTGAACTCGATCATCCGTAGAACCTACTATGCAGCCCAGCTTGTAATTGTCGAGAAAGCTAAAAATATGCTCCACTGCTCCAAACCTCAAAAGTGCACAAGTGATTATATCACATCCCACACTACTTGCCAATTTTCGTTTGTGTGCGGGGGAGGCGTAATCGCGATTTTCGTGTGAGGGTGGGAGTGCATGTCTCAAAATGGCTTGAAGAACAAATGAATTGTGATAATTGAATATTCCCATAATTAATTCAGACCAAAATATTTAGAGCGAACAATTGTTTTCAATAAATTCTTCTTCAGGCTCTACATTTATAAATCCATTAATTTAAGCATACAATAGCCAGTGAAGGCAGATTAGAATCATATCAGAAAGTGTATTGTGGAACAAATATAAGATGGGATGGAACAATTTTCTTTTCTTTTCTTCTTCTTCTATTCCTCTGTTTCATTGACAATCGTTCATTTTCGACTTTTATGATTTCATGACCTTTCTTATGCTTTTATTACCTTGCTATCGTATTTACAAAATCCTATTCATTCCACTTCATTATATTCATTATTATTCATTGTAAATTATTTAAATTAATCCCAGCTGTGGCTTACACAGCGAAACGTTCAGAAAAATCTTGTTTTGATTTTCTTAACACGCTAGGATTAATTTAAATAATTTATAATGAATCAATCTGACTCGGCGCTCAAATTATTTCAGGAAATTCATTATTATTATTTGACAATCATTCACCAATAGTGCATGTAATTTTACACCATATCATCGTTATTATTTTACAATCATTCTTACTGTCGTTATTTTCAACCTTGAACTTATGTCTAGTCCGCCCCATTCGTTGGTCTATTTTCATATTGTCTCACACACCCTGATTACACACACTCTCGAAACCTGTATTTCTGTTGACTATATTTATATATATACACACATCATTAAATTAAATTACTTCATCTGATTCTGTCCCATGTTCTCATTGACCATGCATATTAAAAAACTATATGACTATTGTTCCATCCCATCTTATATTTGTTCCACAATACACTTTCTGATATGATTCTAATCTGCCTTCACTGGCTATTGTATGCTTAAATTAATGGATTTATAAATGTAGAGCCTGAAGAAGAATTTATTGAAAACAATTGTTCGCTCTAAATATTTTGTTCTGAATTGTGAAAAACCAATAGATGCAGGTGTCAGACTACCAACTTCATCTATAGCTAAACACCTAATCGAGATGAACCATAAGATTGATGTTAACTCAGCCTTTAAGGTCATCAATAAAAACGGTCAAGGGTGCTTATTGAAATACGCTGAGGCTATAGCCATTCATAAACTTAAGCCCCACTTGTGTATTCAAAAACAGTTTGTCATTACTCTTAACCTACCTTGGTAATCCTTATTTGATTGGATTACCAAACGTTTGTGTTAATTATTCTTAATTCTTTTTTGTCACTCTGTTTAATTTAACTTTTTCATATGTATTGACTTGACAAGTAAATGTGTGATCAGATTGTTCGAAATGTATAGCGCAAATACATGACATTGTTTTTCAGATAATCTCCGTCTTCTAATAATGCTATCAAAATTTATAAAAGGGACTAACTGTTTTAAATTATCTAATAAGGTATTAACGGTCATGTTAATTCATATTTCTTGTTTCCACTTCCATTCCCTTTGAGTGGTCAAACTGAAAACAAATCAGATCCCTTAACAGCTAACTCTTGAAAATTAATTAATTAATTAATCGTTAGTGACTAACTGACTACAGGTGAAAGTTGATTGGATTTCTAGCAAAATGTCGTGATGAGTGACGTCCATCCGCTTGGCAGTGTGGAGATACACCCACCGATGACATTGACTTATAGTTGCACTAAATTCACAAATTGGTGGAAATTAGAATTCATGGACTGGCGGTGATTGAGTGGGTTGCCAGTAGCTGAATGGTCCACGAGCTTGCTTTGTAACCGGGAGTTCCTAGGTACAAACGCCAACGGGTCAGTACTGCCGATGTATATCAAGCTTGGAAGAAACGGTTGTCCAGTACCTCCTCGTGGTTTTTTCAGTGTGTCACCAAACTTGAAACATCAATTAAATCCCTGCAAATTAAATCATGCAAATGATTTTTTTTGAAGCATTTTCGAAGGTGGTGCTAGAAGCTGAAGAAACGCTGTGGTGGACGAAACATTGGCTCTGTTTATACGACAAATATGTTCATTGTTATTTTGTTTAAAATTAATCAAGGGAAATACTGGGTGTATAAAATTCTACTTCAATCTTTTCTAATACTTTTTAATTTTATTCAGGATATAATTATCTAGACCATAGATGTTACAAATTTCCGGAAATAGCTCTATCAGCGAATCAGATTGATTCACTATAAAATTGTCTTTTGAAATAATCCCCCAGAGTGTTTAGAAAATTAAAACAAGTTGTCAAGATCGATTTCCAACTGGTTTCAGCTAGAGAACATTTGGAAACTAGCACTAGAGAGTTGTTTTGTCCTGTTTTTGGACTCTATTTTATCAGTACGCACTCATGACCAACCACCAGCTAGTGGTCGAACCCAGGACCTTTAGGTTATGGAGCGAACTGGTTGATCATTTAGGCACTTGCTCATGAATTCTACCATGAATTCTGCCAATTTACGACATTTAGAACGCCATCACTAGTCGATGTCATCGGTGGGCTTTTGTCCTTTTGCCTGACTTGGAATAACCAACTAGTCACAACTTCTCACTAGAACTCCAGATAACTTTAGTCACTAGATTTCACGGAATATGACCCGATACAAGATAGATTACGAACTGGTTTCAGCTTGAGGACCTATGAAAACAAGCAATGGGGTACTATATAGCTGCTTCGTCCTCATTTGGAATCTTTCGACAGTACGCACCTTTGAACCCATTCACCCAGGGGGAATTGGACCCTGCATCTTCAAGTTACAAGACGGGTTCGTTGATTACTGAGCCAATGAGAGGAAATCTAATGCCGCATGATATCTAATTTCCGCCTGTTTTAGGTGTATAGCGCGAGTCCACCAGTCAGTTTGAGTATTTATCCTCACGCCTAACTTGGTGGACCCTACTGATCAGCAGTGAGTACTAAATCGATTTTCATGTGTTGGCTTTCAGAAATTTCATTGATTACATAACTGATCAGGAAATGACTACAATTGTCTAATGTTTCTACTATGTAAAAAACAGCTTCTTCATCAGAATTACTCAGGTTCTGTTAAACATCAGTGTATATAACCGATGCATAATCAATGTATAACCAACCAAATCCCTGTAGACCAACACTTGATAATTAATCTGGTGTTTACTAGCTACCGGCCCTATATAGGAGGTTACCTGGGTTCTAGTGAGAAGTCGTGACCACTGGTGTCCGTCCATTTGGGAGTGAGGACAAATACTCGCTGATGACATTGGCTGGTAGTCGCGCCAAGTCAGCGAAAGGTGAAATTGATGGGCCATTGAGTTGTGTGCCAGTGGCTGAATGTTCTACGAAGGTCCAGGAGTTCGAACCCTGACGAGGTTGTTGCATACTGCTGAAGAGCATCCCGGAATAGGATGAAACAGCTATCTAGTACTCTCTGGTCTTCTGATGGGCTATCTAAGTAATGTCAGTTCACGATCAACCCTATAATCAATATAATATGTACTCGAAGAATACATAAATGAAGGTGAACTTGTCTGAAGGTCACGATTTTTGTTGGTAGAAACATTTTGTGTACCAAGTGATAATTATGGTAATCTTTTCATTTATCAATCAATCTACTTTCCATACAACGAACGACGTACACACATATATGCACACATGTGATAACAAATATCTACTGATAAATATATCTACTTTCAAACAAGTTCACTCTATTTAATTCAATATGGATTTTCTTGTTAATTGTTTGGATGGACCAAAGTGCTAGGCCTCAGCTGGATATTTCAACTCCTAATGAAGATGCATCGACTAGGTCTTATTATTATATAACTTGAGGTAAATTGATGGATGGTGACTGACTAGCAGTGGAATCCAGGATAACGTGAATTTCGTCCTATTTGAGAGTCGTCAGCTACTGGATGTACCTGCATTCCTCAGTGAGTAGTGATAGTGTTTCCACACAGAGATTCGAACTCAGTACGCTAAAGCTTCATTCACTAGACTATTTGGAGCACTCTAATATTCTGGTTGATAAACTCCGAGTGATTTCTACTGAAGAAACTGTAACTGTGTAGACAGAGAAACACTGGAATTATTACAAGTAATTTCTTATATATTCAGAATAAGAATAATAATAGTATCTGATGCCGTATACTACTGATTGATTGAGATGAGTGGTAGTTGTAAGGTACTGCTAACATGAACCAATAATGCTTACTGTATCGATAGATTGAAGTTGTCTTGTAACTGTAGAAAGCAAGACATGGAAGCCAAGGTATATTTTTCATTAATCAAACTGCAATTTATGTGTCTAGAGTTTATATTCGTTAACCGATCAATCAGCGAGCTTGTGATTTCGGTTTACATAAAACAACAAAGAATAGAATGATCAAATTTACATGGGATTCTGTTGCCAATGCAGTATTGAACTGTGGGAGCATGTAAGAATAACATTCCGTTGGCACACATTGTCTGTATCACACCACCACACTCGTCCCCCCCTCCCCATCAAAAACTTTCGGCTGAAGTCGGTTCAATCTTCTTGGTCCTGGCGCCTTTGTTAGCTTGTCTCGCTGTGTCGAGTTTCATAGCTCGCTGACATTCACTCACTTCTCTTTGTTTGCATTTCTGATTGTGCATAAGCGGCCCTGTCTCACGGTGACCATGTATGGTCCTTCCCACTTTAGGAACAGTTTGCATGACCCTGACTAGTGTTCGCCGGTGTTTTGCCTCACACTGTTCTATGCTGCCATCGTCTGACCTCCCAGCAGTGTTCCAAGTAACAGCCTCATCGCTGACGGATCTTGAATGCCACTCAACTGCGTAACAACCTCGAAGTCTTGCACGAAGATCCATATGTCTCCATCAAAAACTATAGGGCATAAGGTTTCCTTTTGTCGGTAGACAGTGACACCAAATATAACAATAGAAGGCAAGACACGGTAACCGCTGTTTACACATCTACAGTTTATATTCTTTAACCAATCAGTGAGCCTGTGATTTCGGTTCACATCAAACGACATGAAATAGAATGCTCAAATATGTATAGTATTCTGTTGACAATCCAGTATTGAACTGTGGGAATAACATTCCGACTCTAACATCAAATAGAGTGTTCAAATAGATATATCGTATTCTGTTGTTAAAGCCGAATTAAACTGTAGGAACATGTGAGAATAACATCCCGTTTGCACACATTGTCTCTATCACACCACCACAATCTAAACAGAGGATGACCGTTTCTCTGGTTTAAGAGACAGTACATCTGTTTAATGTGTACTCTGTTTGAAAAAAAAGCACGTGGTTCAGCGAAGAGTCTCTTTTCGGTGAATTCATTTTCTTAGCTGTACAATCGCAAATATGTATGCGTTATTTCGTTTGTATGTGTAAATTAAGTTCATCAAACAAAAATACAATTGGTTATGGTTATTTTAACTAAACAGGGGAAGATTGGTAATTGGAGTTACGTAATGCAAAATCAGTCAAGAAAAATAGGTGTTAATGAAATTAGGGTAGTAACAAAGGTGATGAGTTGTCACAAACAGTTGTTAAAAAAGAAGTTATGTAATAATATGAATAGTTTGATGATTGAGTTTTACTCAGGATACACATAGGAATAAAGTAGATAATACGAAATTACGTAAGAGTTCTAAATGAATAGAAGAATTATAAGCAACTAAAGAACAGGCAAACAAAGAAAATTAAGTCATCAAAAATCAACAGAGTTGTTACCATGATAGTAGAAGTGGTTGAGTAATTCTCTTTTTCATGCACAGCTCTGATTTTTCTATGTGAATGGCCAAGAGCTTCAGCGATACAAAGAAGAATGAAACGTATTTCCTTTGGTAGGTTATTCTCGATTCTGTAGATTTCTTTGAAGCAGTAGATGTTTGTTGAGATGGAATAATCAGTGTTAAGCAGGTGTTCAATTATCGCACTCCTCATAGCACCACTGTTACTTCTTCGTAACCATACTGGATAGTGTTCTTCAATCCTCTTGGACTGTCTGTTTGACTCAGCTTAAAAAATAACACCCGAATCAACACTACTGGTTGATGTAAGTAGTATCTTATAACTACTCATCTCAAATAATTAGTAGTATGTGTTCACATGCATTTACGCTTGCAACTTATGCTGTATCTAGCAGATCACATATATGAATTTCAGCCTGAGAAAGGGAAGTATAGTGAATTTTTCCCGCCTTAAACAAAGTAAATAACAAGATGGAGAATTTGATCCAAAATCCTACCGGTTATCTCTCAACTTCAGATTCCAACTGTGTTTTTTTATTGTTTACTCACTGTATTTTGTTATTTATTTATTTATTTATTACAGATGAAATATTCTTTGCGTGTAAAGTAATGAAATCGTTTCGACTTGAAAACAACAATAAATCTTATCGATTTTTGTCTATTAAATGGCCTGATAACCAAGTGAATATCAGCATACCGATTGGACACCATGTAAATGTTCGTTTAAAAGATGGACAAGGTTTGTCTTCCATTTTTATTTCTTATCTATATTGTGTAATAATTTCCATTATCTTGTAAGTTGCTCTGGTAGTTCAATCGGTCAAGGTTCGACTCCCGGCTGAACGTTACACTCCTAAACCTCTCCTTGCTGGTAGTTTAGCGTTCGGTTTACAATCCCATCTTGTAGAAGAGCGTCAAAGCTTGAAACTGTCCGTTTGTCCTACTTGGAAAGCAACGGAATGAAAAATGATATCCCCCTTATATTACTATTAGTTGATTTGAGTAGTATGGAGAACAACTAATAACTCACCAGTAGAGTTTGTTAATCTAATCTATATATAGTTTGGAGGTGAGTCGAACAATAGCTGTGTAGCAGTGTTGATTCTCGTTTGGGTAACTGGACCATTTTTCACCGTTCGAATTCCTGTTATTTTGGATTCCTATGTAAATAAGGGATGAAATCTGAAAAATGTGTGAGACGTGCAACCTTCAAGCAACTAATTGCCTGGAATAGCCGATTCCTTTAAACTTCTGTATCCCTGTTCAACTTAAGTTATGGGTACAATCGCAGGGCGAATAATTGACACATTTGGCCGAGCTCTGAAGTCTTGTCTAATTCCAAGGTACGATCGTGCTGGACTTGCTTAAGCTTAGGCTAATGTGTAATGTCAAGTATCAGGTTGCAGGATTTTGATTGGTTGCTGGTTGAAGCATGAGCTGACATCAGTTTGGAGAACCATTAAGAAACTAGAGGGGGCTACGGAACACCTGTCTCGTTCTAGTTTGGGACACTTCATGGGTACGCACCTACCACTGGGGTTAGGACCCAGGATCCTCTGATTACAAGGCAATCTTGTAGAGCATTCAGCTCCTAGGATGCAATGGCCCATGAACTCTAAATTTCGCCACTTCATGATAGTTAAGGTGAGGTAACCACCAGTGCCTGACTTAGTAGACTCCGCTAGTTAAGACTTCCCACAAGAATTCCAGGTAGCTTCCTGTTGCTAGTGAACGTCAGATTAATGATCAAGTGTTCGTTTGCAGGGATTTGATTGGTTACGGAATTGATCACGAGCGGGGGACAGTGGTTTCGTCCTAGTTTGAGATTCTTCATCAGTACACAGCAAACGTTACATCGTAAGCAAGGACCATAATATAAAAATAGATTGGTCAATGTAGAAACTAAATGTTGAGTATTCTTCGATGGAGTCATTCAAATGTTGTCTTAGACATAACAGGATTCGAACTTGGTTTCACTAAATACTGAGCTCAATTACCCTGAATAGATCTTTCATGTAACAGGCTTAGAGTGACCTTTATAATCTGAAGGTGGATGATTCTACTTATTTGTCCAGACTGAGGTAAGTTGAGCGGGACTTGAGCATGTTTGACCATCTTGGTTGAAAGCTGAGTGTTTCAGCCAGAGAAACACATGAGTACCTGCCTATCCTCAGTGATGAATTCATCAGCAATGTGATATCATCACTCTATGCTCTTCTTTTTACCAAAGTTTATCGCTTCCATGTCTGTTTTATTCCCCAAAATAGGTAATTATGTTATCAGACCATATACAGCAGTATGTGAAGATTTAACCTTTTCAATGAATAATGATGCTGAAAAAGAACAAAAGACACGGAATAATAAATTATTTCTACTAATAAAAATTTATCCTAATGGAGAGTTTACATCTTTATTAGATAAAATTTCTGAAGGTAAGTTCAGGTGTATTACTGAATTGTTTAAACTTTTTGATTTAATTTCATTATTTTATTTCCCCCCTTTTGACTGTGATATCTTTGGTATGGCAGACGTTCCTGTGACACTGTAGCCTTGAAGCTTCACTTTATATTATATAGTATACATTATTATTTGGAATTGTGCGTCGGTGGCACAGCGTTAGAATGCTCGCCAACTACACTTCATGTGGTCCAGGGTTCGATCCCCGGCCACAAACACACTCCTTTACCTCTCTAAGCAAGTAATAAAACTGGTAAAGAGAGAAGGTTGGGCATGAGGCATGCTAGCAACCCCATCCCGTAAAAATAAAAGCACCACTGCTACCGAAACTTCAAACCTACAGCTTGAAGCTCACTATGTTCCACTGGAGACATAAATGAATAAAAATGAGTAAATAAATAAATTATTTGTAATTTGTTGTGTTCTCTGAGTTTGTTGGTGTAATTTTGATTTTAAGATATGACAAATAATATTTTGCCTGCATCTGTATATCGAAGTGACAAATAATTCCGTTACCGAATTCTTTTGTCTTCTGCTGTAACATTTGGTGTCGCTGCCTTTGGACAACGAAAATCCCACGGCCTGATGCTTTGAAATAGGGAGGTATACGGAGCTTCTTGTGGGACTTCTATGCTGTCGTTGAGTTGGTGGGTGAAGATGGTTGTATTGGGAACGCGCTGCTGAGAAGTAGGGCAAAGATGGCGTATGACAGTGTAAAGCGGATAAGTGGTGAAGAAACGTGGAAGGTATGTGTGAAACGACTGGTGGTGGAGTTCGACGGCCAGACAGACAAAGAGCAGTCAACAACTCCAAATCTGGAAGCAGATGTAGATCCCCTATTATTTATGGTGTTGCTAACAAGTCTACTTCGTCGCGCGCTTCACACACTTGATGAAAATTCTTAGATACAATTGTTGATATCCTAGTTTATTGAAAGTGTTCCAGAACACATTGCTCAGCAGTTACAAAACTGGTCAACTCTGCATGACCTATGAACATCAGTGAGCTCGCGAAGGTAACAAAACCGATAGTGAGCACAACTGTCGCAGCAATACAGCCACCGAAATTAAACCAGGGCGAACTAGCAGCACTACAAATGAGCGCCATAAAAAATGTCAGAAACGTCAAATTACTTTACGTTAGACGGTGTTGAAGATCTCTTCGAAGTCGGTATAGTTTAGGTAAAGAGGAGGTGACTGTCACTTTATGCTTAGCGTATTTACTAGCAGCCAACAGTATTGGCAGAAACACTGTCTATAAGTCCAACTTAAACAAATCAGCAAGAAATTCAAAAACAAAACATAACTTAAACTCAGATGTATCTGTTGAACGTTGATAACAATAATGATAATAATAATAATAACAAATATTGCAGCCATAACGATTTGCTTTAGGCTAAACAAAATGGAATAAACAAGGTTGAAGCATTTGGTTAATTGATAATTATTCAATCTCCTGGGATTATAACCTACTTCAATCGCTTCTGTCTCATACTAGCAATAATAATAATAACAGGCCTTGTAAATAAACATCCGCTTCTAACAAACATGTGGATAAGTTTGTTATTTGTTAGACTTTGTTGATTTCAACTTTTGCAGAGAGAAAGAGTGATAGAGACAGATAAACTCACGTAGTCTTTCAATACTTTGTCTTTTTTTCGAAATATACCTATATACTACTGAATTCTTGAATGATTGCAAGCTGTTAGTGTAACAACAGAAGACAAGGGCCAGGCAACAGATCAGTTTTATTACGAAAACCAACAGGTATTTATATGTTTTTTACGTACATTAATAGGCTTCTGCCCGCAGAAAGAAGGCGGTCTTCTGATTGGTTGTTTGTAAACAAACGCAGTCTTCTGGTTTCTCGTTTTCGATATTTCTCGGAAATGCGAGCCACTTGTCTGCGAATCATATTTGTCCACGTCTAGGTCAGCTGTGATCGGTCGTTGAATCAGCCTAGATTAATTTCTACCAATCAGCGTAGATCAATGTCTACCAATCGGCTAGCAGCTTGCTCTCACCACATTAGCAGTAGGAAGGTCTTAACCTAGGAATTCGTGCTTGTTGGCAGTCATCAGTCATCAGAGCGTATCAGCAGTCTTGAAGGAATATATGTCCCCTTTGAGATTCTAATACCTCATCTAGTTAATAACTAGCTTGCTAATTTTCTAGCCTGTCTGAAGCCCGGAAAAATAGGGAGGGTTGGCTGTAGGGTTAGCTACTCTACCTCGGAAAACCAATCCATTCGCTACAGAGACTTCAAAGATCAACAAAAATCTTAAAAATACAAAAACTTTAAAAAGCACACTTATTTTTCACTGGAATCGGAGAGGAGAAATGACATAGCAGGCTGATGAAATCCCACCACCGGGTAGCTAGCCAGTCAGCCGATATTTCTTCTCTTGATGAAAGCAAGAATAAGAATGAAGACGTGGAATGTACTTACAGTGTATGAGACTGCCCAAGTAGCGAAAGAAGCGCGAAGATATAGTATACAAGTGCTCGG
Source organism: Trichobilharzia szidati (assembly GCA_944472155.2). Classification (NCBI taxonomy): domain Eukaryota; kingdom Metazoa; phylum Platyhelminthes; class Trematoda; order Strigeidida; family Schistosomatidae; genus Trichobilharzia; species Trichobilharzia szidati. The sequence goes on along the minus strand of OX235276.1, from coordinate 79,913,285 downwards.
AATGTGGGAGAGCAGGCAGAATGGATGTGGGTTATCGAAATTATCAACTGGTGAGTTAGTAGTCTACTCCAGTTACCCAGACGACAAACACCAGCACACTGAAGCAGTGAGTGGCTACCATAATGTCACCAGTGGTAGCCTAAGCTCTAATGCAGAGAAAACCAATCTCCTCCAGGATTATAACAGCAAGATTCAAGTCTAAAAAGAACAAGAATGAAGTTTACAATCATCCAATGCTACGCACCTACAAACAACACGGAACAAGAGAAGAAAAACGATTTCTATAGACAATTACAAACAGTAATGGACATCATCCTTTAGTACTTGGTTTTTCGAAATATACCTACATACTACTGAATTGTTGGATGATTGAAGGCTGTCGACAAGAAGCCCAGGCTGACCTTGGTTTCACGTTTGTTGACACTCACCAGTTAGCAAGGGGTATCTGCACACCCTAAAGGGATTCATGTCCCCTCTGAAATTCAAACTCCAGTCATCCAATGCTAAATTATGAATAATAATAATAAGTGTAGCGGACGAGGAAAACCTAAGGGGAATAGGAACTCTTTGTGACAAGAAGACACTTTAATTCACGTTTGGCCACGGTAGGAACAGCGTCTGGACGTGTTCTTTTTGGATTCAAAGCTCCGGTCTAGTCGATCTTATTGTAACAGCTTCAGCTATATGTGTAGGAGACGTAAGCGAAATGTACGCGATAACGACTTCAGAATTTGGTATATATAACCCTGAAAGCTGCGTTGACGTCGATACGATGTCCAGTGTCGACTAAGTGTGATAGGATCGAGCTTTTTATGCACTTAATTTCCCCTCCGCCCCACCTCCTTGCCATTATTGTAACAACAACAAATATATTATATTTTATAATTGTAAGAACCTGAAGTAGAGAAATTATTGCAAAGAATATTTTTCGTTCAAGTTGACTTTTGTTCCGTCACTATTTATTATTATTATTATTATTATTATTATTATTATTATTACTAAATAATGTGTCATTTGAACGTTGTTTTCCTTTCCTAGATGATGTAATCGATGTTAGTCTACCTATGGGAAATTTCAACATCAATTTAATTAAACAAATTATTGATCCAAATAATTCAGACTGTTCATACCTAGTCATGTTAGCTGCTGGGAGTGGAATAACTCCAACGTTAAGAATATTACACTTTTTATTCAATCATAATACTAATAATAATAATCGAGATATTGGAACATTCAAAGTTCACCTGATGTATTTTAATCGTAGTCAAGCTGATCAGATATTAATTTCCAACTTTCAGTCACTTCACAATCGTTTCCCAGATAAGTAAGTTCTAATGCATTTTATGTTATTCAGTGTGGGGTTTTTTTTCCAGTTGTTCTTTGTGTCCCGAGTAAAAGATGCAGCGTTCCGCGATGTGGAGGGGGGTGGGTGGGATTGCCAGTCTCACACCTAAAGTCCCCTCTTCCTTTTGGATTTTTATCTACCAGTAGGCGATGTTTGAAGGTGACTTGTCGAGGAGTTGAACACCAGCACTGGCCTCTTGCAATGACTGTGGGATGAACCGACAAAGTACTCAGTTTGTTTAAACCTTTTGCTTTCTTTCTCCACCGTTGAATAGTGGAATATGGTGAGTAATATTGAGGTTAGGCGTCGGGTGTTAGGTACGCGGAATGGTAAGTGAGTCGATGAAGCTATGAATCTATATCGATCGAGATGGCTAGAGTATATGGTACGTATGCTGAGCCATCATCTTTGTCATCTAACAGTGTTATCTGACACAGGAGTAGATTAGAAAAGAGTTCGGGGTGGTCAGATGCAAACCTGGCATCAAATCCATGAAGTCCCTGACAATCTGGTTTAAGCTAGCCACATAAGCAGGTATAGACCGGCTAGTTGAGGTTTTAGAGATTCTGAGAACAACAGGTGCCCTGAAACTGTTTGTCATGTGGTTCAAAGTCATTCTCAATGGAGCAGATATATTCACTGAATTGAATTTTAGATTTTCTCATCGATTAATATGACCTGTTGCACAAGAGGTGGCCAGCTCTCGTCGCACAAGTAGTCTAGTGGATACCTCTTTGACGTTTGAAACTATAGGCATTGGGTTCCAGCCTCGGTGGGAACATAATCACTCACTGAGAAATGCAGGTACAACCAGATGACGAGTCCCAAATAGGAAGAAATGCGCGTTATTCTGGATTCCACTGCTAGATATATATTCACTCATTGTAGTTTTCTATACTGATTAAATCCTCATGTTTTTCGATGTTACTGTACTTTCTCTTGATCATCATAGTTCTTGTGAGTCTTTTTTTTTACGTCTTTTCTCTACCTTGATATAAAACTTGGGCACTGTGCTAGAGTATAACTCCATTATGGATAAGATTTTATTTTGATAAGTCACACAGTGTTACACAGTAATATTAACTGATGACGTTTCGAGCACAAATTATTGCTCATAATCATATCAAGTTACTCACACAACTTTTTTCTTCATTTATATATATTCAAATATCTAGTCAATTCCATACATATATATAAATGAAGAAAAAAGTTGTGTGAGTAACTTGATATGATTATGAGCAATAATTTGTGCTCGAAACGTCATCAGTTAATATAACTGTACAACACTGTGTGATTTATCAAAATAAAATCTTATCCATAATGGAGTTTTCTCTACCTTTATATGGTACATGGAATGAAGTGATTGTGTGTAGATGGTCCACCAGCAGAATCCTCACCAACCACGTCTTATGCGGTCCGCGTTCCCATCCCTGGTTGGCGCACTCCTAAACCTCGCTTAAGCAGTAAAGACAGAGGGTTGCGCGTGAAGCCAGCAACTCCCTACCCTGTGAAAAATAAACACCATTGCTATCGAAACTTCAAGACTTACTCTGGAAGCCCCATGTTCCACTTGGAATACGAAGGAATAACATTTAAAAAAGTGAAAATAGACTTGAAGTGTTACACTTATATGCAAGTTCTATGTTGAAACTCAGCCAATCAGTGTTCAGTCTCTTGAAGAATAGAAACAGATATCTCGAAATAATGGCATTTCACTTTGTCAACGGTTGTGTGATTCTTTTAACTTATTGGGAGAACCACTATGATACTTAAATCTGTAGGTAATATGTTTATTCTTCAGGATGTGTCGATATGGCTTTAAAAAAATACAAAATGAACTTTGATGGTGGTTTCCACCATTGTTAAGCTTGATTAACAGTTCTTTTTATTGGACACTAGTTGGTAACTAGTGTAATGTGTCTAGTCCTTTATTTGGTGCAGACTGAATTCTACCAATCAACTTTGCAATGTGGTCAGCATGCCACTAGGTGGCTCACCATCACGGTATACGTTTAATTGTTGGTATTTGATGGTTGGAGGCAATTAACAGAAAGCCTTGCTTGACCTAGCTTTCATGCTAGTTGGCACTCACTAGTCAGAAAGGCATATCTGCAACTACCTTGAAGGAACTCATGTCCCTTCTGAGTACTAGCAGTAGTAGTTCATTGATATCTTTGGCTGCAGCACTGGTTGACGGCGGATTTGAATCTCAAACGTGACAAAAGTTAGTTCAAGTTTATAAATACGCCATGCTGTGATGAGTGCCAATAAGCACGGAACTTAAGTCCAGAGCTTCCTGCTGATTGGCTCCAACCTCCCAACTAATACTGTGTATTTGAACACAGAACATTTTTCTATAGTTTATCCTTCTTGGATGAAATCATATTCTTGAGACTTATAAACTTCAGTTCCCTTTTTGGCGTAGATGAATCTCAGAGAGAATATTAATTCTTTTTGAGATTGTGCATTCTCCTTCCTAGAGAGTGTCGACAATCTCCAAACCTAGGTTAGGGCAGGGTCTACCCTTGCTGGTCGATTCCTTTCAACTGCTCTGCTACTATTTCGAAGTACACAGTGATTGAATTTCATTTGCTTTAGTGAACGCCTTTCAAACTTGACTGATAGAATTCATGAATGAAGCGAGAAGAATACATTTGGTTTTAATAGTGTAGTGGTAATCGCTTCTGCAGTAGTTGTCTTGAAATTTCGTTATCTTAAAGGATTTTGATGCTTCAAATTCATGATCGCTATGAAACAGATGTCACTGCAACTTCCTTGGAATATATTAAGATAGACGATCACATATCCTTTTTTTCTATTCGTGTGATGTGTATATGCTTTGTCATGTACGCGTAATTCGGGTTATGTATATCCAGTTGGAAGTCACATGAAAGGGGGCACTTGTCAACCTTAGATTGTTTCAGTAAGTATTTTTGGCGAAGTTATACTATCATAACCAAAATCTCATTGACCTTGAACAGCCAATCAGTATTAAGATGCAAGTCTCATAGTCGATAAAAATTGCATTAAAAAACATTACAAACATAATAGTACACCGTAGACCATTAAGCCATTGGGACCCGATCCAATGTCCAGTCCATGAATTCTAACTTCTGACAATTCACGCACGGCGTAGTGCGACCACTTCGCAATGTCTTTGATGAGTAAGTGTCCTCACCTTCAAACCTGTTGTATCCTACTGGTCACGGCTTCCAACTAGAACACCAGGTAACTCCTACCTGAATAGGGCCAGTTGCTAGTGAGCATCAGATCAATTAAACTGGGTTAGAATAAGTTTCCTAATATTGATAGAATAGTTTTCAACGAAGACAGGTATGAACGGGATGTGCAAAGATTTCATAACTGAAGATGAGAAAATTGGAAGAGAATACTAAAACAAACAAATGAAATCTAATGAACCGAACAAAAATAGACCCATGATAGATGTAGATGTTGGACTAGTTTCTTTCGAACACATTGCTCCAGCTTCTTAATGCAATACCAAGGGTTTCCATAGTACATAGAAGTTGCAAACACACTGTATTTAGTAGACTTTTATTATGCTATGTAAATGACTCCAAATGATGAGTTACTTAAGGTACTGTGATAGATACTGACGTAGTGTTCAGTTATAACACTGCTGATTGAATTAGTGCCTCGTTTTTGTAGACAGTTATGCAGGGTACTATTCTCCAACACGTTTTGGAAGGACGCTGATAGAACAAATTATGTATCTAGCTCCACAGGAGCATAGAAAGAGGGTCAGGTGCGGGGGGTTTGTCCTTCAAACTGCTTACAAGCAATAGTTGACTAGAGAATATCTCTTCCCTTCCTAGAGTTGCTTCAGGGAACGTCTTCTGTTGTCAGCCTCTACTAATTAAAACTGTCTTGATGATTTCCTGTCAGTTATTTTCACCTCTCTCATGCCTCTTGATTAACAGACCATCTGTAGAGCTGATGATGAAGAACTAATTGAAGCGGAGTATACTACTGTGTACACAATCTATTGTTGGTATTTTTTTTTGGTTGTAGCGATAAGACGTAGATAAAGTCAATCTTTGATTTTAATAGAGTTCTCAGATTTCAACAACATTTAAAACTGTCTCTAATATAGTATACGCTTAACAGTTTCCTGCCTTCTACTCCTATCCTTTTTACCATCTTTTGGTACTTTATACTGATAAGTTGTCAGTTTGTCTGCTTACTGCCTAGAGATTTAATGTTCTTCTCTTCACTCACTCCTTCACCTGCTCACTCACTCACTCACTTACTCATTTATATGACATTTATCCTTTGTTCTGTCTCCCACTTTGCTTCTCATACATTTTAATTGATCTTCCTGTCTAATTTAAAAGTATTAATTATTATTCTTAATTATAATTATAGCAGTATTGTCACTTAACGTACTATACTACTCCTATTGCGTATATGAGTAGTACGATTATCTTTTTCTCTGTATAAACAAACGACAGTTAATTATTTATGATTTTGCCATGGGATGATAGGAGAAATTACGTCGCATTAATAATTCCACTTTATCTCTTTGTTTGATTGCTGTTATAATTAGGCTTTTTTTTCTTATTGATTGTGTCATGTTAGTTTCTAGAGCAAATCATTTTCTTTACATGGTAACTGAAGGTAACTTGACTAATACTGTAGACGATACATTCACTGGTTACCACCGCCTTCCTCGTTGAGCAATGTTTGTGCGTTGGAAAAGCATTATTATTTATTATTGTTTCCTTGGGTTCCTATTGGAACATAGGGCTTCAGCTGCACGTCTCCACTTGCTTCTGTCTTCTGCTGTGCTTTTCACTTGCGTCCATGTTAGTCCATACTGTTTCAAGTCTTCTTCACACGATCTCCTCCATGTCACCCTTGGACATCCCACTCGCCGCTCCTTTTTCGAGTTCCACTCGAGCATTGGTCTGACGCGTGATGTCACCCAGCGGCCTCCTCAGCGAGTGTCCAATCCATCTCCACTTTCTCCTGCATATTTGTTGGGCGATTGGTTCTTGCTTTGTTTGTTCTCATAGTTTCTTGTTGGCGATTCTTTCCAGCCATCTGCTCTTCAGTATAGAGAGAGCGAAGACAGCTGTCGATAAAGGTTTGCAACAGGCTGTTGGAAATATTCTTTGTGACCCTCCAAGTTTCTGGTGCGTATAGAAGAACTGACTGACTTAACGTTTGTATTGAAAATCCGAATCACCTTTTGTTGATGCTGAGTGACGAAGATTTCCAGATTGTTTTCAGGTTATGAATGTGTTTCTCGCCTTCCCGATTCTCGATTTGACATCCTCATCCGTTCCTCCTGTAGTTGAGACAATGCGCCCTAGATAAGTGAATGAAGAAACTTCTTTCAAATCCCTCCCGTTGATGGTGATTGGCGCTGGATGTTGCTGTTGTTGTTGTTGTTGGTTGGTTGGTTATTTTCATAACCTCCGTCTTGTCTATGTTCACCTGGAGTCCTGTCTTCACTGGCTGCTTCTTCGACCAGTTTGTCGGTTTTCGCTTGTAAGTCTTCGATTTTGTGTGACATCAAACATAAATCATCTGTGAAATCCAGGTCTTCTAGGTTCTTCACTTCGGTCCAGGATATCCCTGTCTTCTCGTTTCCCACTGTCTGACGCATGATCCAGTCCACCACAATTAGGAATATCATTGGTGATAATAAGCACCCTTTTCTGACTCCTGTGTTTACTCCAAACGCTTCGTTGAGTTTTCCGTTGTGGATCACTTGACATGTGCCGTTGTCGTACAGCTGTTGAATAAGGTTGATGAATATTTGGAGTACGCCGTAGTACTCGAGTAGTTTCCAAATTACTTCGCGGTCAACGCTGCCTGGTGAAGGCCTTCTCAAAGTCTATAAAGTTGAGGTAGAGATTTGATTGCCATTCCATGCTTTGTTCGATGATAATGCGTAGAGTTGTAATTTGGTCAGAACATGATTTGCCTTTCCTGAATCCAGCTTGTTCTGGTTGGCGGAGTTCTGTATCCAGTGCGTCCTTTATTCTCTCCAGGATGATGCGACTCAAAGAGAATAAAGGATGCACCTCGCCTAGATTACTAGCTCGCTAGTTTTCTAGCCGGTCCCAAACCCTGGATAAAGAGGGAGGGATGGGGCGTGGTGCTAGCAACTCCACCCCCAAAACTTAACCAAATTGTTACAGAAACTTCAACGCATAAATGGAAAAGCATTAGGAGTGGTTAAACCAAGACAAGGCAACTAATGCATAATCTGAGTCAGCCGTATAGATAGGTTCAGCCCCATCGGGTTGATTGACTGCTGATGAGATCTCAGCACATATACAAAAGGCTCGTGTAGCCTTTACTAACTTGCATCACCTTTAAAGTAGATATGATATCCGGCTGGCTATCGATCAAAGGACGTGTATTACTGCGCATCAGTTCCCTCCGTCCTTCTTTTTGACTTTTATAAACGGCCAGTGAATGTGGAAGATAGCTAAGCTGTCTTTCGTCTGGGGTATCTAAATTCTATCTCTTATGTTAGTTGGCATAATAGGGTGAGTAGTACTCAGGTTAGGCATCGGTTGAGTGTTAGGTAAGAAGAGGAAACCTGTCAACGATGTCCACTTCTTCATATCATTGTATTCAGGCAACTATGGCCACCAATTCGATTGGGATAATATTCATATCTTCCATAGAGGAAATATCAAAAACGCCAGTGAATTTCTAGAAGCTTGGCATTCAGGTGAATCGGTAATCACCTGAAACATTCCCATAAATAAGGTTCATCAACGTTTTTAAGGTAAATCATATAAACAAAAGGTAAAGTTTCAGGTCTACAAAATAATCAAAACCAATATAAGTGGACTAGATGTCTGTTTTCTGTTTCTGCCTGTCTGTTTTCGACATAGAACTTTGCACATATGTGCGACAGTTCAAGTCGCCACATTCCATGTAGCACACAAAGCAAGAGAAGAAATTAGAAGAAATGCATAATATAGACAGTAAACAGAGGTTTGAAACAAAGGAATAGTAATAACGAAGAACAAAACAGTTTAATTGGAAATCATAAGTCACAAGGAGTGGATGCATCTACGCCACTGAGAACGATTTTGAGCCATGTCACTAATTGTCTCCAACCATTGGTTTTTACCATCCCGAGGACCCCAACCAGACAGCGGTCTACACCTTCCTACTTGGCTTAGACTAACTGTCGTAGATTTCATTGACTGGTGCCATGTTTTCATTTGACCGCCGCTAGCTCTTTTCCCGCCTGACCCTATATCAGCTAACATTGCCCACTGTCGAGGAAGGTGATGACTAGGCATACGTAACAGATGTCCGAACCATCTGAGTCGATGTAATTTCAGATGGTGGTGAGAAAATACATAAAAGCAACCAATCATGTTTAAAGTTACCAAAAGAAATGACTAATAACCTCTTGCGGAATTTCAAAAGCCTACTTGAAACTGAAGTATGCGCTGATAATGCTGTCTAGTCAGACAGTTAAATCTTCGCCACCAAACCACCCAGCTCAGAGAATACAGGTGCGTCAAAATCATTTACCTGAGCTACACATCTTCTCCATTATTTCTAAAATAAGGATTGTTGTGTTGTCCAGTCCCGTAGAGTTAGTGGTCGCGAAGCCTAGAAACTGACATTTCGTCTAACACTTTGAACACATATTTAGTTTGGTTGTAAGCAGTCAGTGGAAAGTGTTGAATCTAAGTTTCATGGTTATTGACACTAACCAGTAAAGGTGTATCTATAATAATTGAGGAAATGATTTCCCATTTTCCACTTCAAATTCAGTTGAAACTAAGAACTGGGCAACAAAACAAATGTTACTGTACTTGCATTGAACACTAGCCAGTAACTGGTGTGATATGTCTAGTCCTCTGTTTGGTGCAGACTGAATTCTATCGGTCAGGTTTGCAATGTGGCCACCATTCTAAGTGACCCGCCATCACGGTGGACTTTGAATTGTTGATGTTAGGTGGTTGGAGGCAATCGTCAAGAAGCCCTGAACCTGGGTTTCGTGTTTGTTGGCACTTACCAGTCAGCAAAGCATATCTGCAACTACCTTGAAGGAACGCATGTCCCTTCTGAGATATTCAATACTGTCCTGCAGGAAATCAGTCGCAAGCCCGAACAGCTGCTCAGTAGTAATGTCTCTGACTGCAGCACTGGGTGACGTGGGTTCGAAGCTCAGAGGTGATATAAGTTGTTCATTCAAGGTAGTTGCAGATACGCCTTGCTGACCGGTGAGCGCCAACAATAACGAAACCTAGGTTGAAGGCTTCCTGCAGATTACCTCCAACCATCTAACATCAAATTTTACTGTCCAATAATCAATCAACATGCACATTGTATGATCAGTCGCTTATTGAACAGTTTTTGCGGAAACTCTTCTTAAACTGGCAAAACTGATTAGCTGGCTCGAGTCTGAGAAAGGTGATAGCAGTTTAATAAAGTTACAGAACATCTTACAGACGCTTCTCAACAAACTCGAAACATAGGTCCCAAGGCTTTCTACAGAGAAGCTCCAACCGCTTAACATCAACGTGAATTATATTAAAAGCTTGATTACGAACTGTTTTCATTTTGGTAACTATTGAAAACCGGAAAGTGTTGGGCAGGTGTTTCGTCTTTGTTTGGTGCCCTTCATCAGTACGCACCCATAATCCTACCGGCAAGGATTGAACCTAGCACCTTTAGGTTACAACGTGAGCTCATTGTCCACTCAACTGCTACGGTGGAATCCAATGACTGGCCTATGCAGTCTAACTTCTGTCAATTCGCCATATATAGTGTGACAGGGAGTCATTGCCATCGTGTTTTTCGTCACACCTAACTAGGTGAACCGCTTTGGCATGGCTTCTCAACAGAACTTTAGGCACCTTGATACTGTAATGAGTCATCAGGGAGCAATGTGAATAATTTTCAAATGTTGGTTTTCAGGGAACTGGTTGATTTCAAGATTGCTCACTAACTGAAGTCATTGTGACAACTTGAACTGCTGCGCTTCTGTGCGTAATTCCACGTTGAAACTCGGCCAGTCAGACGACAGCAGTTCGAAGGAGTCGTGCGCGAAGTATTTTGTCCGTTTGCTACCGGGAAAGATTATGACGTATAATGATCCGCTGTGATAGCGATGGCATCACATTTGTTTTTAACATAGTGTTCAGTTAAAGTATGCCTCCGTTGTGTCATAATGACCACTTATATATTTTATTATTAATCAAGTTGTATAAACTGATAAGAACCTTATGAAATGATAAAACGAATCCATCTTATCCTGGAGAGAAACAAAAGCTGTTCTTATTACGTTATTCAGGTCACTAAAGGAAAACAATTAGCTTCAATCAGAGAATCATTGAAACCCATAGAGAACTGGACATCTGTTTCCTTCTATTCTGAGACTCTTAAACAGAACGTAGCCATGATCCCTGGAATTGCAGATTACTAGGCCAACCTTTTCACCATGCAACCATTTGGATGCATTCAGATAGCCCCCTGAATTCTATATTCTGTCTATTTACGATATGCATAGAATACTGATGAAGACTCCTAAATAAGGAAGAAACAGCTGTCCAATACTCCATGGTTTCCAACAGTTTTCTAACTGAAATCATTTTGGGATCAATCTTGAAAGTGACTACAATTCAAGTATAGTATTCCAAATCCAATCACATCGAATCCACTCATTGACAAAACTTCACCCACCTACCAACCTACCTATCTGCCTAATTTAAAATATTTCTTTGAAGCAAATGAATAAAGGAAGCTATTTAATGCTTTCTTAGCTGTGATCAGATCATGCCATGATGATAGATCTAGGTTGGTGGCTGGGAGATGGCGGGGGGGGGTGTTGTTGTCGAACTGAGTTATCAAAGCATGCGAATTCAATCTAATCTAGAGATATTCAAGTATTGGTTTGTAGGGATTTTGTTTGATTGGTTGGAGGATTTCATGATGAGCTGACATCGGTTGGAGAACCACCGCATAACCTCGAATTACTGGATAACCAGGTGTTTCGTTCTGGTTTGGGACTCTTCCAAAGCAGTACGCACCCACTACCAGGGCTAGAAGCCAGGATTTTCTGGTCGCAAGACAAAGCGAGCTCGTAGGACTGGTAAGCCACTGGGATGCGATCGAATGGCCAGCCAGTCCACGAATTCTAACTTCTGCCAGTTCACGACTTCTTTGCAATGTCTTCGATAAGTAAGTGTCCTCATCTTCGACCTGCTGTACCCTACTGGTCATAGCTTCCCACTAGAACACTACCTACCTGATTAGAGCCAGTCGCTAGTGAGCTTCAGATCAATTTTCAAGCATTTGTTTTGTAGAGTTTTTGTTTGATTGACTGGAGAACTTCATTCATGATGAAATCCTCCAACTAATCTAGAAATATTTAATCCTTTCTCAATGGTATTATGTTACGTAGAATAAAATGGGAGTCATTTGGATTAATACAAATACATATATACATCCTATAAAAAACGAATGGGGAAACCAGCCTAGTTCTCATTAGAGGGGAAGAAAGCGTGTAGCCAATTCATTATTCAGTTTTCCCAACGAATTAATATCACTAAATATGAAATGAAGGAGAAAAGGGTATCTTTTTTTGTTTTCTATCAACTAGTTTTCTTCAATTTTGCCACAGAAAAAATTATCAGACTTCTAACTACAAATCCTAAAAAGAATAATCTTCAAAGGATTTATTTAGTTGTTCTTCCAGTTAATTCATAATAAATTAAAACAAATCAACACTGGATTTGTCCAGAGTTCAATAAATTTTTGTTTGTCTCATTTGATTTCTTTCTTTGTTGTTGTTGTTTTTTTTTCTTATCTGTGAGGGAAAACCCTAAAAGTTGGTTGGTCAGATTATGAAATGAATTCGGTTAGAGAACTACGCTGTACATGAGGGAGTACCAGAAAGGTGATTCGTCCTAGCCTGCTACCATCCATCACCGCCGGGAATAGAACCCAACACCTTCAGGTCAAGGAAATTCGTCTGTTGGCCATTTAACCACTGGGATGCATTCCAATGACCAGTAAACTGTACTAAGTTTCGTCGTCCTGGAGAAACTGAAAGATGCGCTTGACTCAAAACTCCTCCAATCCCCGGAACAAGCTGGATTCAGGGAAGGTAAATCATGTGTTGGTTAGATTGCAACTCAACGCATCATCATCATCAAAGAAAGCATAGAATGCCAGTTAAACCTCTACCTTAATGTCATCGACTTTCAAAAGGCTTTCGATGGCATCAACCGCTAAGTAATTTGGAAATTGTTTCAACATTATAGAGTGTGGTGCGCCATTCAACAGCTATATGAAAATGCCATATGTCAAGTGTTCCACAATGGAAAACTTAGCGAGACGTTCTAAGTGAATACAGAAATAAGACAAGACTGATTACTCTCACTGATGATAATCTTAATTCCGGTGGATTAGATTATGCGGAAGATTGTGAGTTGTAAGCGAGAAAATAGGAATATGTGAACTGATAAGAAGACTCTAGAAGAACTGGATTTCACGAGTAATTCGTGTCTAATGTCACAGAAACTTGTAAACTTGCAGGCGAAAACCAACAAACTGACTGAAGAAGCAGCCGGCGGAGACAGGACTTCAAGTGAACATAGAGAAGATGGGGGTGATGCATATGTCTACCGATCAAGAACAACAATCACCACCAATCACCATCAACGAGAAAAATTTGAAAGGAGTTACTTCCTTCTCTTGTTTAGCTAGCATCGTTCCAACTATAATTAGGTGGCACAGATGGGGATGTCAAAGCAGGAATTGGAAATACAACGCGTAGCTTCATCATTCTGAAATCATTCTGGAAATCTTCTGCACTCCAGAGCATAAAGAGTAAGATTCGGATTTTCAACACCAATGTCAAGTCAGTTCTATGGGGGTCAGAAACTTGATTTACGCGTCATGAAAAGCATTTCCAACAGGTTACTGCAGAGATTTATCAACGACTACTGTTGCTAGCTCCATATTGAAGATCAAATGGTCAGCCAGAGTGAATTCTGAGGAGACCGTTGGGTACATCGTCAGTCGGTGGAATACGATTGCGAAACGATGAATTATCGGGGGGGGGGGTGTCCGAAGGTGATATTAGAGGAGATCTTTTGAGGTGAAGATCAGAGACTATGGGCAATCGTGACTTCACCTGAAGAGGACCTCAAAGAGTATGACAAATTGGAGATATGTTGTTGAAGCCCTATGTTCCACTCGGAAACCAAAAGAACAATAACAGTATGATATATAAGTAGTACGAACTTGTGAGATATAGCGCTACCGCCAGTCAATATCATCTAATGAATATTTCTTCTCACAACCAAATTAGAAGAACCCTAGTGGTCACCACTTTTTACTAGAGAGTATTACATAAATTTCCAATGGATTTCATTGATTTCAAGATCAATTACGAACTGACTCCAGCTAGAAAAGAATTAGAAGCCACCAGGGAGCTATTTCGCCCTTCATAACCCCCCTCCCGGGGATCGCAACAGAAGTAAGAATTGATGGACAGTTGGATACCCCCCTCGCCATAGTGGCTCAATGGACAACTAAGTTGGCTTGTATCTTGAAGGTACTGAATTCGATTCTTCGTGCGTGGATCATTAGTGCGTACTGCCGGAGAGTCGTCCCAAATCAGGACGAAACAGCTATCTAGTATTCCTTGGTAGTTTTCAGTGGTTCTCTAGCTGAAATCAATCACTTTGTGGTCGTCGCGGCATCAATCAAATCCCTGCAAATTAACCCTTCAAAATTCGGTCTTTTTATTTACTCATTTAATTTTTTTGCTAATCCCACTTAAGAGTTGTAGATGTTTCTTTTCGTTTAATTTAACAATAAAACAAAGACCTATAATTATTTTATGATCATCACAAATTTGCCTAACTCTCTTTTTCCTATGAGTTCTTATAAATATTTTTATTGGTTTTGTAGGGATTTTGTTTGATTGGCTGAGGGATTTCATTATGAGCTGACATCAGTTAGAGTACTATTTGGAAGCCCACCAGGGAGTACTGGACAGCTGTGTCGTCCTAGCTTGGGGCTCTTTAGCGGCACGCACTCACCTCCACAGTTCGAACCCAGAACCTTCTCGTTACAAGTCGAGCTAGCTCGTAGACCATTAAGCCACTAGGACTCGATCCAATGGCCAGCCTATGAATCCTAACTTCTGCCAATTCCTGACCATTTTACAGCGTCTTCTTCGGGGATTTACTGCCTCACCTTCAACCAGGTGTACCCTAATGGTCATGGCTTCCCACTAGAACCCCAGTTCTACTGCCTGTCGCTAGTGATCATCAAATTAATTTTCAAGTATTGGTTTTGTAGCGATTTTTTCTGATTAATTGGAGGATTCCATTATGAGCTGATATCAGTTCAACTCCGGTGGATGAGAGTTGCTGAAGAGTCCCAAACTACGACGAAGCAGTTATCCAGTACTCTCAGGTGGTTTTCCAATGGTTCCTTAACTGATGTCAGCTCATAATGAAACCTCTCACTGAATTACTTAGACATCTGATGGAATCTGTCCACACTAATCTGCACCAGCCTGTCATGGCTGATGATATTATCCTGCTGCCCAGGAAGAGATTGGAACGTGAGACCCATTGTTGCAGAGTTAGATGCTTAGGGCAATGAATCACATTTCTAATTGTGACTGATATCCAGTGAAACGATCTAGTGCAGCAGTGTAAGTTATTGTGCTTCTTAAAAGCGCGTGTAAAGGTAAAAAAGAGTCATACAACCAACAGTCTCAAGCCGTTGTTTCTTAGCATCCCATGGACTCTAGGCAGACTGTCTACTGCCTCCCACATTCCCGCCTCAAACGATCAATGAAAAACTTCATGAATTGACGGTATATTTTGACTCTTTTTAAATCCAATTCTATGTCACCTAACATTACTCGTTGCGGAAGTTGATGGCTTCGTATCGGCAACATATTTCTTAGCTATCTCAGTCGATAAAGCTTCACAACCTATCTTTACCCAATGCTTTATGTTTATCGTCAATATTACTGACTAACTATATTATATCACTTAACGTGAGAGATGATAGAATGCAAAGACTTATGGTCATCGAAAGCTCTGATCTCTTCATATCCCCTCCACTTTCAATGACTAGGTCTTACAACTAAACGGAAGTACAGAACCTACTGCTGTGCAGTTCACACCTCCTTTTAATGGAGGATAGCTAGGATGTTTCATATCCTTGCTGTTCAGGGGTGATCAATAAAGTCTGGTCACTAGACAAAGACTCAAGACCGCAATTAATAGAACTTATTATGCAGCTAAACTTATCTTTATAGAGAAAACAAGAACTGTGCTGTCCTGTAAACCCTCACATTATCCGAACGATAGTGTCACATCCCATTGTGTCTATTAATTTACATGTATGTGTGGACACACGTACATAGGGAGGACCAATCGGTCTCTGCAGGTTAGGGCTACAGAACACATTCCAAAGTGGCTGCTATAACAAATAAAATCACCAGACACAAATGATCCCGGAAATCGATGTCCAACATCATCTATAGCGAAGCACATTATAGAGATGGGTCATAAGGTTGATTTCAACAGTGTCTTTAAGCCCATATATAAAACAAGGTCGGGTCACGTACTTAAATTCGTTGAAGCGTTGGCCATAAAAAGACCTAAACCTTTCTTATGTGTCCCAAAGTTATTTGTTATTACTTTGAACCTGCCTTGTTAATCCAATTTAGAACCAAGGATCAATTTATTTCATGATATTTTCAACGCCTTCTTTACTTTGTTTTTTCTCTTTTTCTCTTTCCTACCCACACCTTTGCGTCACCTCCCTACCCAATATTTGTGACCTTGACCTGTGCACAATCTGACCTGTGTTGTAATTATTCATGCCTTCTTGCCTTCTGTAAAAACTGTGTATGACAAGTACGTGTGTTATCAGAATGTCTGGAATGAGTTGCGCAAACACATTACGCGTTTCAGGTAAACTACGTTTTCTTATTGTGTTGTCGGGATAGCTAGGTATCATGTCTACATGAAAGATGACGCTATTCAGCAAATGCAAAAATAAATCTGAGATTCCTTCAAAAATCAATTTATTACGGCTGATGCAAATTTATTAACACCGTTAGCTGCTTTACTCTCTTTGCTTAAACTGGGAGTCGTTGCAAATCAGTCCTTCAGCATCATCGTCGGTGGCACAGTAGTTAGGACTCTCGCCGACCATGCACATGGTTTGGAGTTCGATCCCCTGCCGACGCACACCTGATATCTATGGTTGGCCTGGAAAATTTGGGCTACCGATATCACATACTGTAATTTCATACGTGTACCAAAAAATACGGTGTGGAACCAAGCTGTAATAAAAAATAAAAAATCCCATATTTGATAGGGGAGAATTACATGACAGATATGATAAGACGGCCAACTACTCAACGTTTTCAGAAGACTGTGTAGTTCGTTGGCGTCTTTGCCTAGAAGGACTGCATATTGTAAATTGACGAGAGTGTTAGTTCCTAAGTCGCTAAAGTCAGTAGTTAGAGTTACCTTCATTAGTACACCTATGATGAAACTAAACAAAAGTGGAAATATTGGGCATCTTTGATGGACACCGCTGTTTTTTAGCACTTCGGACGACGATTTTCCATAAGCTTTCATACGATTTCGTAAGTTCCAGTGGAGAGCTTTGTTTAGTAGGAATCAACCTATCGACTTTCCTTTCGTAGCCAGACATTACCATGTCACGGAGTCGAATTCCACCTTAGGATTAAAAAATATCGCAATTGTAAGGTAAGCTCATATCTGCGAATCTGCCGAAGTGCGAAGTTTTGATCAATCCGCCCTTTCTGCTGGTATATAGAGTATTCTAGAAAATTCAGGAAGTAATCACGCCATGTATTGTAGACGACCTGTAAAGCCATATAACTATATTGATATACATATGCGTGATAAGGCCATCCGACTCATTTAATACCAGAGAAATCGGTCGTTCGACGCACATCCTGTCAAAAAGGATCAATGAACACTATCCAGCGTGGCTGCAGAAAGGAAGTAGTGGCCGTATAAGGAGTGCAATAATCGAACATCTCGTCAACACTGGTCATTTCATCTCAACAAACGCCTCTACCTTCAAAGTAATCTACAAAGTGAAGAACAACCTGCCAAAGACAATACGTTTCCGTTTTCTTTGCATTGCAGAAACCCTAGCCATTCAGTTGGAAGAACCAGAACTATGCATACAAAAGAAAATTAATTATTCAACCACTTCTACTATAACATGGTAACAACACTGTTGATTTGACTTGACTTTCGCTTGTATGCTTATTTTTGTAACTACTTAAAACTCTTATGTAATTCCGTATGCTATTTTGTTCCCATGTTCACCCTGAGCACAACTCTTTCATCAAACTATTCACGTTGTTATTACTTAACTCTTCTTTAACAATTGTTCGTGACAACTCATCACTTTTGTAATTACCCTCTTATATCAACATGCAATTCATCTGAACCTACTGACTGTATTTTCGTTTGTCAAATTTAATGTACACACACATACATACAATGTACAGCTATGAAAATGAATTCGCCGCCGAAAAGAGACTCTTCTCTGAACTATTGGTCTTCTGTCTATGAAATTCAGTCAAATGTAAGAACATAACATAAGAAGAAGAAGAAGACAAATCGGAAAGTGTTGTATGAGTAGTTATCAAGTAGGCATTTAGAGAAGAAAAAAAACAACTTGATTTTCACACTAAGTATGTCTGAAGATAACACCACTAAGCATTTTAGCGTCAAGGATCGTTCTTTTTTCTCTCTGTCAACACGAAAACATACAGCTTAGAAAGAGATGTGTGGAATAAGTGGTAGTCAAAACAAACTTTTTAGTCTTCTATTGTTTTGCTTTTCTCTTCTTTCTGTTTCTCCTTTGCATGCTATTTGAGACACAGTGTTGTCATCATTCTATGGTTTATATTGTGTTGTTATGTTTTGGTCTGATTTTGTTTGTTTGTTTTTTTCCTTCAAGTGTGTGTTGCTTCACTTAATTTACACGTCTAATCAATATGACCAATGTATTCCTGCATTAATTGCTTATTTGTTTGCTAATGTGAATGACAGAAATCAAGAAAAATGTAGAAGAGGTCTTCTGGCAAATTGACTTTCGATTTCTACCCTTGAATGGATGGAATCTGTGGTGTTTTTTTTTTCTGCTTTTTTTCCTCAAGTTTGAACACGAACTGATTTTCGAGTATTGAGTTTTTTGTAGGTATTTTGTTTGATTGCATGCAGGATTTCATCATGAGCTGACATGAGTTAGAGAACCATTTGAAAGCCCACCAGGGAGTACTGGACAGTTGTTTCGTCAGACTGGTTAGGGACTCTTCAGAAGTACGCACCTACCGCCAGCATTCAAACCCAGGACATTCTTGGCACAAGGCCAGCGAGCTCGTAGACCATTGAGCCACTGGGACCTGATCCAATAGGCCTTGAATTCTAACTCCTGCCAACTCACGACATAGCGCGACCATTTCGCAGTCTTCTTCGATGAATTACTGCCTCATCTTCAACCTGCTGTACTGTACCGGTCGGGGCTTGTGATTTAGCTCGAAATGTGTTCCATAATGGCTGAGATGTATTCGCTCTTTCTAATCTCCTAGATCGATTTTATGCTCCTGTCACTCCATGTTATTGTTCCTTCTCCATCCTGGTGTGTGTTGTATGGAATGTGACTTTTAGATTTGCTGCTTTTCTCTACAAAGTTCCATGTTAAAAGTCAGTCAAACACTCGCACAACTTATTACAAAGTTCAACGATATTTTATCTAGTCTAGTGTGTAACATTTTCGCCCGTCGATTAAGTAATACCAGAATGTTCGCCAACCACGGACAACGCATAGTCTGGGTTCAACTTCTGGCCAAGACATTTGCCCAGTTTACTAGCTAGCCAGTGGTAATCGCGGGGAAGAAGGGAGGTTGGACAGGAGACTAGGAGCCCCACTGAGTGAAAATTACAACATCGTTACTGAAACTTCAAAGTTTTGAAACTCTTAACGACTTTAGAAGTCATCTTTTTTCATACTCAAAACATTCATAGTCCAATGGTTGATTGCGAAAGTATTTGCCTAAAGTATGTGTCGTTCACTTGCTGTTCTTATCTTTGAAATTCACCTAGCTGAACAATAATAAACAAAGCAGATATCTACATTGATAACACTGAGATATACTGTTACCTTTGACTATTTGTTGTTGGTTCAACGGTATAATGCTCACCAACACCATGGATGTAGTCTTAGTTTGAGCCCCAGTTGACACACTCCTAAACCTCACCCTTCTTACTACGCGGTAAGAAGTCTGGTAAAGAGGAGAGGTAGGGTGTGAGACTACTATTACTCCAACTCCATAAATACAACACCGCAGTCAATGAACATTCAAGTTCTAAAAACTGAAGTACTATTTCCCTCTTGGGACGCAAATATGTGAATACATCATATGTATATAAGTGCGTCGGTGGCACAGCGATAGAATCCTCGCAAACCACGCCTCATGTGGTCTGGGGTTCGATCTCTAGCCACAGACGTACTCCTTTACCTAGCTAAGTCAGTAATAAGACTGGTAAAGATGGAAGCTTGGGCATAATGAGGCTAGCGACCTCATCTTATAAAAACAAAACACCACTGTTACCGAAACTTCAAGTCTCTAGCTTGAAGTCCCCTGTGTGTCCACTGGAAACGTAAAGGAATAAAAAGTAAATATTTACATAACACTTACTATACGATTTTTCCTGTTTTTATGTTTTCCTCACACAGATTTTTCATTACTCATGTTCTCTCTGAACCAATAAACTCTTCTGAAGAAGTTGAAGCCAATAGCAATAGCAATAATAATAATAGTAATTGGATACATGGACTTATAAGTGATGAACTTTGTTGTCAATCACTCGGCGGTGAATTCACTTCAAATTTTACCTCAAATACAACATGTTTAATTTGTGGTCCATCTGGTTTCAATGATGCTGCAGTCGAGTAAGAAGTGTTAACATTTTTTTGGTTGTTCTAAATTTATTCCGCATTAGTTTGTTTATTAGATGATATATCACACAGTGAGGGAAACAGTATTATTATTTACTGGATGACGACGCCTTTCGAAGACAATTTATTTTTGTTCATAATCATAACATCAATTATAATCACACGACTTCGAAACTTGAGTTTTATAGTTTTCTGTCTTCTCCTATTTGTCGGCGTTTGGGTAGTAGAATTTTCCAGACATCTGGGTGGACAGGTGTTGAATCATGCTTATGACACGTGTTTGCAGTTGATTCGATAAACAAAGCTTCTGTTATCAATCTCTACCTCCACCCTGATGTTACATTAGATTTTAAAACTGTCATCTTATCCCATCCTATTGTATGGTTGTGTGTAACTGCATGTAGTGAGTGGTATAGCTGAATTATTCTCTAGATTTCTTATCTTATTCGGCTCAACCAATCTAGATTTTGCAAGGTTTTCATGTTCGGCTAGTCTGACTGCACCTGTTCTACTACTTTGACTTATGTATTTGACCTGACAATCATTCCAGCAGGGTATTAGATAAACTAATTTGCTTTGTTTCAAAGGCTTCACAGCAGGATCCTTTAACCGACAAAGCTTGTTTCTAACTGGGTTTGTGGGTTTGAATGCCACTTTTACTCCTGCCTTGTTAAGAATTCTGCATAAGGTTCCCGAGGTTCCTTCTTTGTATGGAATTACTGATGATTTAGATTCCTTATTGTTGGTGTTGTCATTATGTTTGACATGCATGTCGTCATTAAAGGATCCTGTGGAGTCTTTATTTAGTTTATCAAATACCCTGTCTGCAATGATTGTCAGGTCAAATACATAAGTCAAAGTAGTAGAACAGGGGCAGTCAGACTAGCAGAGCATAAAAACCTAGCAAAATCTACATTGGTTGACCCAAATAAAATAAGAAATCTAGAGAATAGTTCAGCTATAGCACTACATGCAATTATGCACAATTATACAATAGGATGGGATAAGATGACGGTTTTAAAATCTAATGTAACGGGATGAATGGAGGGAGAGATTGATGACAGCGGAAGCTTTGTTTATCGAATCAACTGTCAACACGTGTGATAGGAATGATTCAACATCCATCCACGCAGACATCTGGAAAATTCTACTACTCCAAAGACGACAAACAGGAGAGAACAAAGAAAACTATAAAACTCAAGTTTCGAAATCGTGTGATTATAATTGATGTTATGATTATGAACAATAATCAGGTGTGTTCGAAAGGCGTCGTTATCCAGTAAATAATACTGTTTCCCTCACTGTATGATACATCTAATAAACAAACTAATATAGAATTGCTTACTACCACAGTGCCCAAGTTTTACATATACACTTCTAAATTTATGTTGATTTATTCTTCATTGATACTAAAGATCAGATGACCGGTTAAGAAAGGATAAGCAAGTGACAAGGAACTCTGACAGCAGCCAGCCAGTCAAAATTATTTTATTCGTAAAACTTTGTCAATATGTTAATGCTGTGTATAATTCCATATGGTATGTTTGAAGTTTACCCATGAATTAATGTTAGTTAGAGAACCAATGAAAAATGGGGAGCACTAGTGCAAATCTGTTTCATCTTAGTGTGTAGCAAGCACCACTGGCTACAGCAGACATCGAAGCCGGGACTTTCAGATTAAGAGGTTCAGCCCGTTGAAAATTTAACCACTTGGGCTGAAATTCAATAACCCGTCAATTCTAACTTTTGTTCATTCACCTAGAGAGAGTTCTAGCAAGGAGACGTTGTGACTAGTGGGGTCCACAAGATTGGTGGTGTGAGGACAAATGCTCGCCGATGACATTGGGTAACCGTGGCGCTGAAAATCACAGATTGATAGGATTTATAATTCACAGGTAATTGAACTGCGACCGAAGTGGCTGAATGGTCGGAGGATTTGTTTTGGGATCTGGAGGTACTGCATTTGGTCCTTGGAGGGAGGGACAGAAGAGGAGGAAGAGAGGTTGTTCGTGTATTTACAACTAAATAGTTCCAAAATACGATGAAACAGCTACTTGATACTCCGCAGTTTTCATTGGCTCTCTAATGGACTTTCAGTGCGCCATCAAACTTGAAATAACATCATATTAGTTTGTTTATTGGATATATCGCACACAGTGAAACATAATTATTTTCTGAACAAATAATATCAGCGGTAAGTACACAAAACTTCGAAATTTATAAGTAGAACGGCAGAGGAATTAAGTAGTATCAATCAAAATTCAAAATGGGAAGTAAGAAGTTTAGACACATAATGATTATGCCGATAAGTTTGTGAGGAAGTTCTTACGAAACCGTAGGTATAAAATTAATAATAATAAGGAATTCGAAGCATCAACAACGCTTCCATACAAACAATGAACCTCTGGAACCTTAAGTAGAATTAATTCTTAACAATACAGAAAGGAATAAAAAGTGGCATACAAACTGCTCACAAACTCACTTAGTAACAAACTTTGTCAGCTCAAGAATCCTGTGGAGCCTATTAAACAAAGCAGTTTAGTTTATCCAATACCCTACAATGATTTTGAGGTCAAATACATAGGTTCAAGTATTAGGATAGGATTGATTAGACTAGTGGAACATAAAATCTGAACTGGACTGGACTAGGAAAAAATCAAGCGTAGCCCTACATTCCATTGCACAAAACCATTCCATAGGATGTGGAAGAAAGTGATAGTATTAAAATCGAATGTAACTCAGTTAAGAGACAGATAGATAATTAGAGCTCAATTTTTCGAATTAAATGAGAATAAAAGTGGTAGGGAAGTACTCAACATCTGTCCTGAACATCTGTAAAATTTTACTACCCCTATGACAAATGAAAATGAAGAAAGAGAACTACGAAACTCATGTTTGGAAGTTGTGTGTAGTTACAGTTACAGTATGAAAAACGAGATCCCGATTTCCAACTCCAATGTGAAGTCAGTGCTACTCACTATACGAATCGGAGACATGGCGCCGCACCGCATCACGAAGGCCACTTCGAACAGACTACAGACCTTCATCAACAGCTGCCTTCGCTCAATACTACTCAAGATCAGATGGCCGGTCAGAAAAGATGAGCAATAGACATCTCTGGGAGCGAACCAACCAGGAATCGATTGTGCAACAAATATGCAGGAGGAAATGGAGTTAGATGGATTGGCCATACTCTGAGAAAACAAACCATCAAGTGAGTGACATCACACGCTAGGCCATCGCTCGAGTGGAACCCGACAGGGGGGTTAGCGGCGAGTTGGTCGTCAGTTTGAGGGTGACATGCAGGAGCAGGTGATCTGAAGAGGAGATGAAAGCATGTGGGCGGCAGACGTGGAGCCAGGTGATGAAAAGGTTGGCAGAGAACCGAACGCAGTGGAGACGTGCCTTATGTTCCTCTAGGAACTGAAGGAAACAATAATAATATAATACAGTTGATATGATTATGAATAATAATAAATTTTGTTTGAAACTCCACTCAGTAAATAGTACTTACTGTTTAACTGTATGCATGTGTTATATCCAGTAAAAAACAAATCAACTAAACACCCCTGTTGCCCAACAAATTCAGATGGATTGGACATATGCTGGCAAAGCATTCAAGTGATGACACCTTATGGAGAAAGAAGGTCATATAACGTGGAAATATAAGCTAGTGGGCAGTCGTGGAGCCAGATTAATAAACGCTTCTCAACTCTGCATACTTTTAGCATTTTCAAAATATTCTCAGGGAGTTTTCGTCATGATTTTATTCGTTTAGACAATGAAATCCATTAACAGCTAACAGGTGCCATATGGAGAAGCGTAGTTTGCATGACTCTGTGGTCTTTGGAATGTTGTTGAGTGATTTACATCTGCCAGAGTCCATTGTTCCTTATCTCCTCTTGCCACCCAGCCAGTCTCGCCTGGTCTTCAGTATTGAACTGTTGGTTGAAAATCTGCAACAGTTTGTTAGTAATGCTTTATGTGACCCACAAGTAATATCTCTCTTAAGCATATCTTATACTGCTGACTTTCATGTAAAAATGTTAGACATTCGGTTCTTCTAACCTTGTGTTCAATTGTGTTGATCTATCCTTCATACGGAATTCATTAGAATAATCAGCATCTGTCGGTCATGCTTCTCTGATTCCATCCTGACTGACTTTGTTATCCTCATATATGCAGCAAAAATAAATCATGCATAGTCTGTAATCATATATCCTCAAAATGAACATTGACACAATCAATGTTCAATTGACCTAGATAAATAAAATTAGAATATTTAATTTCTACGGATTACAAGTAAACAATCTCTAATTTCTTTTATTTTACTCTTCACCTCACTCATTATTCATATTCACAATGTTTGTATGGGTGTATGTGTATCTGCATATATATCACTTCTGTACAATATTCATTCAATGATGACAGAATAATTAAATGTCTATTCAAAGAAAACGATAAAACAATGAAGGCAAACAAAAAAAACAGAATTGATTACACTGAAAGAGAGAGAGAAAAAACAAGATGTATTCAGGTCATACATATTGTAAAGTCTGTTTCTTAGAAGGGAAACTGATACAATAAGTGTCAGGTGTGTAAGCATCAGATTTATAAGCATTTCAAAAGTGACCTATTAATTTAAGTGGAAATATAAAACAGTTTCACACGCGAATTCTCCTTTATAAATGTAAAAATAAACCACAGGTAAATCAGATTACATAGGAGTGAGTGAGTAAGTGAGTGAGTGAGTGGGTGAATGGGTGAGTGAGTGAGTGAGTAAGTAGGCGACCGAAATTTTGCTTAGGAATATTATTATCAATACCACCACTGGGCTGAACACTTCAAAAGACTCCTAAATCGACCACCACCGACAACGCGCCCAGCAATACCAACAACGGAGACAGAGCTACCAGTGAACACCAACCCCCCGGTGAAATCAGAAGTCCTGAAGGCAATCAAGATGCTAAAAACTGGAAAAGCAGCAGGACCAGATGGAATCCCAGAAGAAGCACTGACAACGGACCCAGAGACAACAGGAGGCTTGATGACGCCACTACTGGAGAAGGTGTGGAAAGAAGGCAAAGTACCTGAGGATTGCAAGAAAGGATACTTATTCAAACTACCAAAGAAGGGAGACCTAAGTCAATGCAAGAACTGGCACGGAATTATACTCCTGTCCATTTCAAGCAAAATACTAAGCCTCATCATCCTGAAGAGAATCAAACATGCCCTGGATGAAAAACTTCAACCGGAACAGGCTGGATTCAGGAGAAACAAGTCATGCATTGATCAGATCGCCACATTACGGATCATCATTGAACAAAGCTTGGAATGGCAGTCATCTCTCTATCTCAACTTCATCGACTTTGAAAAGACCTTCAGCAGACAGCGTCAATCGAGAGGTGATTTGGCAACTACTTCGCTACTATGGGGTGCCACCGACAATAATACATCTCATCCAACAGCTGTACGACAATGATGCATACCAAGTAATCCACAACGGGGAACTTACGGAATCCTTCAAAGAAGTAAAGACAGGAGTAAGACAAGCTGGCTGCCTACTATCGCCAATGATTTTCTTGATTACAGTAGATTGGATAATGCGGCAGACAGCGGGCAATGAGGAAACAGGCATAAAATGGACTCACACAAAAAACTTGGAGGATCTGGACTTCGCCGATGATATATGTCTGATTTCCCACAAACTGGATGAAATGCAAGCGAAAAGCAACAAGTTGGCAGAAGAAGCATCATAGATAGGACTTCAGGTAAACATAGAGAAAACAGAGGTGATGAAGATTCCTGAGCAACACCACCAGCAGCAACAACGACAACAGACAACGATCAGCATAAATGGGAGGAACCTGAAAGAAACAACCTCTTTTACCTACCTTGGAAGCATCGTTTCAACTACAGGTGGAACTGACGAGGATATCAAAGCAAGAATCGGAAAAGTAAGACAAGCTTTCACTA
Source organism: Trichobilharzia szidati (assembly GCA_944472155.2). NCBI lineage: Eukaryota > Metazoa > Platyhelminthes > Trematoda > Strigeidida > Schistosomatidae > Trichobilharzia > Trichobilharzia szidati. The sequence goes on along the minus strand of OX235276.1, from coordinate 79,886,959 downwards.
CTCTCAAGTCTGTATGGAGGTCAACAACACTCAGCATCAAAAATAAGATCCGGATTTTCAACTCCAATGTGAAGTCAGTCAGTGCTACTATAGGGATCAGAGACTTGCACTGCGCGTCATAAAGAGCACCTCAAACAAACTACAGACCTTCATTAACAGTTGTCTTCGCTCAATACTCAAGATCAGATGGCCAGAAAAGATCAGCAACAGAGATCTTTGGGAGCAAACCAACCAGGAACCTATTGTGAAACAAATAGGCAGGAAGAAATGGAGTTAGGTGGATTGGCCATACTCTGAGGAAACCATCAATTGACATCACTAGACAAGCCATCGCTCGAGTGGAACCCGAAAGGGAAGCGGCGAGTTGATCGTCAATTCAAGGGTGACTTGGAGGAGGTCATGTGAAGCGGAGATGAAAGCGTGTTAACAGACTTGGAGCCAGGTGAAGACTCTAGCGGGGAACCGAACGCAATGGAGACGCACGGCCGAAGCCCTATGTTCCTCTAGGAATTAAAGGAAACAATAATAATAATTGTAAAAATTATATTACATCTCAGTGAAATTGAAATTATTTTGTAACTATTAGGTCAAATCTTGATCACAGTTCATATGTATCAGTACTGTATATTAGACGGTTGAAGGCAATCGTCAAGAAGCTTTGGACCTAGGTTTCGTGCTAGTTGACACTCACCAGTCAGCAAGGCCTATCTGCAACTACCTTGAAGGAGCTCATGTCCCTTTTTCTGAGATTCGAACCCGCGTCATGCAGTGCTACCTGCAGTCAGAGACGTTGCCACTGAGCAGCTATTCGGGCTAGCGATCGACCCGCTGTAGAACATTGCAAACGTGACTGATAGAATCCAGCCTGCACCGGAAAAAGGAAGGACTGAACACATCACACTAGTTACTAGTGTACAATCAAAGAATCAGTATTGTATTGCATATAATTTATTTTAATTATATTGTACATGGCGATGTTCAACACAAATTTTTATTCACTACTTCTACTATATTGTTCATATTCTTAATGCGTATTTAACAGAATGCATTCTCAATAAACTGCATATTCCCATCATTAGTCACCTTCGTCCAATAGTGACAATCAGATGGTCGGATAGAAAGAATAAGCAATAACCTCACTCTGACACCGAACCAACCAGGCACCTATGATTCATCAAATATGCATAAGTAAATAGGAGAGACAGACTGAACATATAGAAGGAAGACCATTGGGTGGCATTATACGCCGTGCAGGACCTTAAGTGGAACTTAGGCCTTCGAGCATGACGTAGACTTGAAGATCATACGAAAAAGAAATGCAAGATTGTTGTTAGTTTCGGAACCAGCTGAAAAGGACCTACAGAGAACATAGTGATAAAGCTATATACTCCTTAAGTTTTATGTTCTCCTCGGGACTAAGAATCGATTCTTAGCCTACGTGCTTCTAAACCTCTCCTTGCAGATATAGTAATCACGATTAATTGGGAAGCTTGCGTGTGACGTTATTTACTCTCTATTTTATCATAATAAATATTATAATTGTTCCCTTCGGGTTCCGAGTAAAATAAAGGATTTCAGCAGTGGATTTCCATCTTACTCTGTTCTCTATGGTTCATTTTAGCTGGCTTCTCAACTATTGCACTTAAACTTTCATTCATTTCCATTTCCTTAAATGATCACATTCATTCAAGTATTGGTTTGTAGGAATTTGATTGATTCCTTACAGGATTTTATCGTGAGCTAGGACGAGGAAAACAGCTGTCCAGTACTCGCAGTTTGTTTTCCGATGGTTCTCTAACCGATGTCAGCTCATAGTGAAATCCTTTAACAAATCAATCAAATCCCTACAAACCAATACTTGGATATCAATGAGATGCTCACTAGCGACTGACTCTATTCAGGTAGAGGGGTCTAGTGGGAAGTCGTGACCAGTAGGGTACAGCAGGTCGGCTGGTGTGAGGACAAATAGTCGCCGAAGACATTGGCTACTGGTCGCACTATGCCGTTAATTGGCAGAAGTTGAAATTATTGCACTTGCCATTGGATCGGCTCCCAGTAGCTTGCCTTATAACTAGAAGGTCCTGGGTTCGAATCCTGGTGGTGGGTGAGTATTACTGAATAGTCACTAACTAGGTGGACGAAACAGCTGGTTATCCAGTACTCCCAGGTTTTCCAATGGTTCTCTAACTGATATCAGCTCACGATTAACTCCTGTGACGTGGTCACATCCATATCGCATTTGAACCACTGAAACCCACAAATTCTTCGTATCCTATTACCCATACGCATAATGCTTTCATTTAACAGTCTTCTCAGTGTTTGCTTATACCCAATCCAACCGATCTCTGCTTCTCTAATCACAAACTATTTTGAAATCATGAAAATCATGTTTGATTTTTAGCTGAGATTGATGTTTATGTGTTGTTGCTGTTGTCGTCCTTGTATTTCCTTCTCATGAGTAGTTGGATAATTGAATTTTAGAAATTTCATTTCCCTCAAAAAGATGTTTTCTTGTTGTTGTTGTTGTTGTTGTTTTCCAACTCAAGTAATACAATAACATTGTTTTGCTTCGCTTACAAGATAAAACTCAATTGTATTGTTTACTTACATATATATATATGTATGTATATATGTGTGTTGCTGTATTTCCCTCTTTCTTTCACAATTCAATTATAGGTTAACAGAGAAATGGTCAATTCCCAAAAGATCTGTACACGTTTTCAAAGGATGAATTTTGCATCAATCTGGCTGGTTATCTTGGAAATCTTGACTTACATATGCGCATATATGTATATGCTTATATATATATATATATATATATATATATATATCTTACAAATTTGTATAGTTCACATGAGTACTATTCATCCTTAATTATTCATAGTCGTATTATTTATTTATTTTACTTATCATTATCCTTATTATCATACATAATACTATGCTTAATCTCTCCTGCTCCTGCTCCTTCTTCTTCCCGCTGTCTGTGTCTCAATCTCGCCGTATTTCTGTATCATCCTAAGTATGTGTATGTTCTTTAGATTATTCCTACATCAGTAGTACTGACTCTCTTTCTGTCTGACTGTCTGTCTGTCTCTTCCATTTCGTTGCGTTCCGAGTAGAACATTAATCTTCATTCAGCTGTGATGTGATTATTTTGTCTCTCTGCTGTGGATTTCGCTCATATCCAACCTTACTTACCTCTTTATTACTACTACTACTACTACTACAGTTAAGTAAGGTTCAAAAGGAAGGAGTCCGTCGATTAGGAAACGATCCCGCCGGACCACCTGTGTGCGTCTGTGCGTTTGTTTGTGTAGTCAGTGAGCATTCTACAACCCCTGAATGAATCATTGATGTCATTAATGATTAACATTTCTCAGAGAAACAAATTTTGTGTTTCCCATGCTGTGGTTGGTGGCATTTCTAAGTGAGTGGATTTCATTGTTATTTTGTATTCCTCATAATTTCTCTTTCTCTTTCTATGTATATCTATCTTGTCATTTGAGGTAGACAGATAGTTCAATATTCCTACATTTAATAATTAAATATATACTCTTGAAATGTAACTGTTTTTCTATTAGAAGGAGAGTTCTATTTATTCATATTCATTTCTTGTGTATATATACATATACATCTACGCTTGATACTTTGCACTACTTTGAAAATGCAGCAAATTGTAGTGATGGATAAATTCACCATGTTCAGAATCTAAGTTGAGCAGTAGTCGGTGAGTCAATCAGGCAGTCAGTCAGACAGGCAGTCAATCAATCAATCAACTGTCACCTTTCAATATTCTTTATCACTAGAACTTCACAGAAGTATAAAAAGTCAATCTAAAACTAAATATATATTATTTCAATTTATTCTAAATTTAGAAAATCCTTTTCATTCATCTTCTATGTATAATTTATACTTAAAGAATATATACACATATATATATATATATTGCATTGGACATTTTTCAAATTTCAACAAGATTTGCTTTCACAGTACATCTTAATTGTCAGTCCCTAGTTTTTATTAGAATGCTGAAACATACTACTTATTGATCGATATGAGTAGTTAGAGATAGTAGGAGTAAAGCATATACATCATTTTTCAGATAATTAATTAGTCATGAATAATACTGAGTTATTAGTATTATTTCCATACAGATAAGGAACCGCGGAAACCTTATTATTATTATTCTCTTGCGTTCCGAGTGGAATATAGCGCTGGCTTCAACAATGCATCTCAACTTTGTTCTCCTTTCTGCCGTCCTCTTCAGCTGGCTAGCCACACGATTGATCAAACTGTCTGATCTCTTCCTCTCACGATCTCCTCCATGCCACTCTCGCAGTGACGACCCACTCGTCACTTCCTGTTTGGATTCCACTCGAGGGCGCGCGATGTCATTCCGTGGCCTCCTTAATGTATGCCCGACGCATCCATCTCCATTTTCTCTCACATATTTGTTGAGTGATCGGCTCTCGCTTGTTGGTTTGTTCCTATAGTTTCTTGTTGCTTATTCTTTCTGGCTCTTCGATCTTCAATATACAGCCATCCAGCGAACTGGTCAGCTGTTGATGAAAGTCTGCAACGGGCTGTTGGAAATCCTCTCCGTGACACGCTGGCCAAGTTTCTGACCCGTGTAGAAGAACCGATTTCACATTTGTGTTGAAAATGCGAATCTTGTTCCTTATGCTGACTGAGTGAGAGCAGAAGATTTCCAAACTGGTTTCAGGTTGATGAAGGAGTATCTTGCCTTTCCCATTCTGGCTGGCTGAATTTGACATCTTCGTCCATTCCGCCGTCCTGTAGTTGAAACGATGCTTCCTAGTCGGATAAGTGAAGGAGGCGACCTCTGTTAAATCTCTCCCGTTGATAGTGATTGGTGCTGGTTGTTGTTGACGTCGGTTGATTGGTTATCTTCACCACCTCCATCTTCTCTGTGTTCACCTGGAGTTCTGTCTCAACTAGCTGCCTCTTCAGACAGTTTGTTGGTTTTCGCCTGCCTGCAAGTCTTCGAGTTTGTGTGACTTTTGACATATATCATCTACGAAATCCAGATCTTCTAGAGTCTTCTTATCGGTTGCCCAGCGTATTCCTGACTCCTCGCCCGCAAAAGTCTGACGCATAATCCAGTCCACCACAATTAAGAATATCATCGGTGATAATAGGCAGCCAGCTTGTCCTACTCCTGTATGCACTTCGAACGTCTCTCTGAGTTTTCCGTTGTGGATCACTTGACACGTGACGTTGTCATATAGCTGTTGAATGAGATTGACAAAGACTTGAGGTACGCCGTAGTGTTGAAGTAGTTTCTAAATTACTTCTCGGTCAACGCTGTCTGGTGAAGGCCTTTTCGAAGTCGATGAAGTTGTTGAGATAGAGAGGGGTTTGACTGCCATTCTATGCTTTGCTTTGTGATGACGATGCATAGAATTACAATTTGATCCGCAGCACATGATTTGCCTTTCCCGAATCCAGCTTGTTCCGGGTGGAATTCTGTATCCAGTGCATCCTTTATTCTCTCCAGGATGACGCGACTTGGCATTTTAATTGGCGTGGACAAGAGCATTATTCTACGCCAGTCAGTTCTTGCACAGGCCTACGTTGCCCTTCTTTGGCAGTTTGATGAGGCATCCCTTCTTCCAATCAGTAGGCACCTTTCCTTCTTTCCAAATTTTTTGCAGTAATGGAGTAAGTACATCTACCGTAATCTCCGGGGTCATCTTCAGTGCTTTGGGAGGAATGCCGTCTGGTCCTGCTACCTTCCCGGACTTCAGTAGCTTGATCGTATTCAGGATTTCCTCTTTCATTGAAGGAGTGGTGTCCATTGGCAGGCAGTTCCTTGTGTCCTTTTGGTGGTGGTGTATTTCTGGGCGACTTGGAGGTGATGGTCGATTCAAGAATCCTTTGAAGTGATCAACTCATTGTTTTATTTGTTTTCTCCTCCTTCGTAATCATGTTCCCTTGAGCATCTTTTATTGGTTTGGTCATCTGGGTTGATCTCTTCCCGGATGGGACTTGGTTATCTGATATAGTGTCCTGCTGTCCCTTTTGCCTGCGGCCTGTTCTGCTTCAGTTGCCGACCAGTGTGTCGTGAAATTGTCGTTTGTCTTTTCTAGCACTCTTCTTCACCTCTTTATTCAGTGCAGTATACCTTCCTGTGAACTCAGCTTCTCCTTCTGTTGTCCATCTTTCCGTTGAGTCATCTTCTCTTTCGCCATCCTCCTCTCCTCGATTAGCTTCCAGGTATCCGTTGACAGCCACTCCTTTGTCTTGTCTCTTCCTTCTTCCTAGAACTGTTGTACTCGTTACCTTGAATATCGCTTTCAGAGAGTTCTAATGCTCTTCCACTCAGGTTTGCTCAGTGACGCCACTTAGTGTCTCCAACTTTGCTCTCATCTGATCTGTAGCGAAGGCACCCCTTGTAGTTTTGTCCTTCAGTTTCTGAATGTCGAACTTGAATTGTGGTCTGTCTTCACTTGTTTTCATGAATTTCAGCTTCACCTTGAAGGTTACTTGAACTAGATGATGGTCTGAATATAGAATGAATTCTTAACAATACAGGAAGGAATAAGAGCAGCATTCAAACCGCCCATAAAGTCACTTAGAAATAAACTTTGTTGGTCTAAAGATCCTGTGGAGTCCATTAAACAAAATAATTCATTTTATCTAATACCTTGCAATCACCGTATGTATGTATGTATGTATAAAGAAGGAACATCAGAGGCCTTACGTAGTATTCTCAATGACGCTGGAATTAGAGTAGCATTTAAACCAACCAACTAACTCTCTCAGATATAAACTCTGTCGGCTTAAGGCCCCTCCCAACAGATTCAATTATGAAGAATAATATAATTTACCCAATACCATGGAATGACTATGAAGTCAATTACGTCATAATTCAGACTGACAGATTGGAGTCAATAAGACTATTGAAACAGAAAAGTTTACCTAGACTTCAGATGACTTGACCCTGCTAAGTTAAATAACCTAGAGAAAAGCTCGGATATTGCTTTGCATTCACTTGCATATAATCACAAAATAGGGTGCGACAAAGTGAGGGTATTAAGAAGTTAAATATAGTTAGGTGGAGAGAGAGAGAGCAGTCACTGAATCTTTACTCACCTCACACGTGCAATCGGAAATGACCCAACGCTTATACCGGAGATACGGAAAGTGGCAACAAACAACAAAGGGAAGTTGGATAGATAGATAGAAAGAAAGAAAATAAATATAAGATAAATTGTGAAACCGTGTGATTAAACTGATATGACTGAGAGCAATAATTTATGCCCCAAAAGTCATCCAGGTATTATTACTGCATCGTCACTGTGTGATATTTGAGATAAATTTCTGTAACATGGAATTACATTCTTGCACACTGATCAGGTTCTGCACTTACATTATATGACTGCCACTTTACAGTAGTAGAACGGAGTCAGTCAGATTAGTGGAGCACAAAAGCCTAGAAAACTCTAGATCAAATGATCCTAATAAGTTAAGAAATCTACTGAATAGCTAAGTGTGCATAACACATGTCTTAGCTATTTTAGCCAAGGCAGTCTTACTACTACAACAGAAACGAACTTATTTCTGACCAACAACTTGAAATAAGAATGAATGTGCCACTTGAGGACATAATGCTGGGAGTGCAGCTATGCCTAACTTCCACAGTATTTAAATTCCGACGGAAAATATACAAACAAACTGAGGGAGTTACCATGGGATCACCAATATCCCCGGTTGTGGCAGATATATTCATGGATATGTGAGAAAACTTAGTGATTGAAACGTTCATCCCCACCCCAAAAGTATGCTGGAGATATGTAGATGACACATTCACTGTACTTAGAACACAGGATATAGATAGATAGATTTTTCGAACACATTAACTCAAAGGTGGAGGCAATTCAGTTCACTTATGAATTGAAAAGTCAGGATTGTAGCGTAAAAAGGAAAAAAGGTGGGAAGTTAAACATTAGTGTTTACAGGAAACCTACACATTCAAACAGATATTTAGATTTCCGATCATCCCATCCTATGTCAGTGAAAATAGGATTGATGAAATGTTTAAATAATAGAACACAAAAACTAAGTAGTACCAAGGGAAATCTAAGACAGGAAGTGAGACATATAAAAAAAGATTTGAAACTTAATGATTACCCTGATAAATTAATCAGGAAGTATGTAGGGAAATGAAAAAATAAAATAAATAATGATAGTAGTGATAGTGATAATAATAATGACGCCGACATGCATGTCAAACATGCGAAGGATAATGACTACAGCAACAATAGGGAATATAAATGATCAATAGTACCTCCATACAAAGAAGGAAATTCGGAAACCTTAAGGAGAATTCTTAACAATGCAGGTAGGAGTAAAAGTGGCATTCAAACCCACACATTCAATTCGAAACAAGGTTCGTCGGTTAAAGAATCCTTTAAAACAAAACTTAGTTTATCTAATAGTCGCATCATCCTGGAAAGAATAAAAGATGCACTGGATACAGAACTCCGACCAGAACAAGCTGGATTCAGGAAAGGTAAATCATGTTCTGACCAAATTGCAACTTTACGCATCATCATCGAACAAAGCATGGAATGGCAATCAAACCTCTACTTCAACTTTATAGACTTTGAGAAGGCCTTCACCAGGCAGCGTTGACCGCGAAGTAATTTGGAAACTACTCGAGTACTACAGCGTACTCCAAATATTCATCAACCTTATTCAACAGCTGTACGACAACGGCACATGTCAAGTGATCCACAACGGAAAACTCAGCCAGGCGTACGGAGTAAACACAGGAGTCAGACAAGGGTGCTTATTATCACCAATGATATTCCTAATTGTGGTGGACTGGATTATGCGTCGTCAGACAGTGGGAAACGAGAAGACAGGGATATCCTGGACCGTCGTGAAGAACCTAGAAGACCTAAATTTCGCGGATGATTTGTTTGATGTCACACAAAATCGAAGACTTACAAGAGAAAACCAACAAACTGGTCGAAGAAGCCGTAAAGACAGGACTCCAGGTGAACACAGAAAAGATGAAGGTTATGAAGATAACAACAGCAACATCCAGCGCCAATCACCATCAACGGGAGGGATTTGAAAGAGGTTACTTCATTCACTTCACTTATCTAGGAAGCATTGTCTCAACCACAGGAGGAACGGACGAGGATGTCAAATAGAGCGAGAATCGGGAAGGCGAGAAACACATTCATCAACCTGAAACCAATCTGGAAATCTTCCTCACTCAACTCAGCATCAACAACAAAATTCGGATTTTCAATACAAACGTCAAGTCAGTCAGTTCTTCCATAGGGATCAGAAACTTGGCGGGTCACAAAGAATATTTCCAACAGCCTGTTGCAGACCTTTATCAACAACTTTCTCCGCTCTATACTCAAGATCAGATGGCCGGAAAGAATCACCAACAAGAAACTATGGGAACAAACAAAAAAAGAACCAATCGCCCAACAAATATACAGGGGAAAGTGGAGATGGACTGAACACTCGCTGAGGAGGCCGCTGGGTGATAGCGCGCGTCAGGCCCTCGAGTGGAACCCGAAAGGGGAGCGGCGAGTGGGACATCCAAGGGTGACATGAAGGAGATCGTGTGAAGAAGAGTTGAAACAGTATGGACTAACATGGATGCAGGTGAAAAGTACAGCACAAGACAGAAGGAAGTGGAGACGTGCAGTTGAAGCCCTATGTTCCACTAGGAACCCAAGGGAACAATAATAATAATAGCCTGCTGGAATGATTGTCAGGTCAAATACATAGGTCAGAGTAGTAGAACAGGTCCAGTCAGACTAGCAGCAAAATCTAGATTAGTTGACCCACATAAGACAGGAAATCTAGAGAATAGTTCAGCTATAGCACTACATGCAATTACACACAACCATAAAATAGGATGAGATAAGATGACAACTTTAAAGTCTAATATAACAGGGTGGAGGGAGAGATTAATTACGGAAGCTTTATTTATCACATCAACTGAAAATATGTGCACCTGGAATGATTCAACACCTGACCACCCGGATGTTCGGAAAATTCTACTACCCTTACGATGAATAGAGAGGGACAAAGCAATTTATGAAGTTGTGTATTTATGTAAAGGAAGAACACAAGAGACTTTAGACTATTTTATTAGGGAAAAATACACCGTATTTAGACATTTTTAGCCACATTTAAAGTCCGCTAGGTCGGCAGATAGTAAACTGTTCTGATTGGTTGTTGATTTCCGCAAGATTAAACCTTCAGACGGCAAGCTGTCCAACGAGATTATTTCCCGACCACAACATAAAGTGAATCCAGATTTGAGTATTAAACACGTCTACCTCTACAGCCATTGATTTAAAATGTTGTTTTCAATTTCTGCTGCTTCCTATCAATCCAAGTCTGTATACTACTGATAAGTCTTCTTAGTAGTACATGCCACAGTTATAACTGAAATGACTATCAACAATAAATTTTGTTCGTAACATCGTTATCCAGTAGATACTACTGTTTCACTGTGTGATTGCAGTAGACTGGATAATGCGACAGACAGCGGGCAGCGAGGAAACAGGCATAAAATGGATACACACCAAAAACTTAGAGGATCTGGATTTCGCCGATGATATATGTTAGATTTCCCACAAACTGGAATATGATGTGCAAGTGAAAAGCAACAAGTTGGCAGAAGAAGAAGCATCAAAGATAGGACTCCAAGTGAACATAGAGAAAACAGAGCTGATGAAGATTCCTGACCAACAGCAACAACAACAGACAACCATCAGCCAGCATAAATGGGAGGAGTCTGAAAGAAGCAACCTCCTTTATCTACCTGGGAAGCATCGTTTCAACTACAGGCAGACGGAACTGATGAGGATATGAACACGAAGATCGGGAAAGCAAGTCAAGCTTTCATTTCTCTCAAATCTGTGTGGAGGTCAACAGCACTCAGCATTAAAAACAAGATGAGGATTTTTAACTCCAATGTGAAGTCAGTGCTACTTACTATACGGATCAGAAAGATGGCGCCTCGCCGCGTCACGAAGGCCACTTCGAACAAACTGCACACCTTCGTCAACAGCTGTCTTCGCTCAATACTACTCAAGATCAGCCGGCCAGAAAAGATCATCAACAGGGAGGGATTTCTGCCAATGAACGAACCAACCCAGCAGGAATCAATTCTGCAACAAATATGCTGGAAGAAATGGAGTTAAGTGGATTGACCATACTCTGAGGAAACAAACCATCAATTGATATCACACGTTAGGCCATAGCTTGAGTGGAACCTGAACGGGGAGCGGAGAGTTGGTCGTCAGTACGAGGGTGGGGTGACATGGAGTAGGTCATGTGAAGAGAAGATGAAAGCATGTGGGCGGCAGATATGGAGCCAGGTTATAAAGCCGTTGGCAAAGAACCAAACGCAATGGAGACGTGCAGCAGAAGCCCTATTTTCCTCTAGGATTTAAAGGAAACAGTAATAATATTAATAATAACTGTGTGATATATCTAATCAACAAATTAATATGGAATTACGTACTACTACAGTGCATTATATATATATATATATATGCTTTTATTATACCTCGTATACTTGAGGATGTACAAGCGAAAACCAACAAGTTGTTAGGAGAGGTAGAGAAGACAGGACTTTGGGTGAACATAAAGAAGACACGGGTAATTAATATACCCACTCACCATTAACAAAAACAAGCATGAATCACCACCAATGGCAGCATCGTTTTAACTATAGATAGCACGGACAGTAATTTAGAACAAGATCTGAAATTTCAACGCTAATAGCAGACCAGTGCTATGGAATATCGCGCGTGTCAAGCAAAGCATGTACATGAAATAGACTACTACAGACTTCCATCAATAGTTATCCTCGATCGATCCCAACGGTCAAATGGCTGGTCAGAAATCAGAAACAACAAAAAAACTCTGCCCCTTTAGCGAACCAGTTAATAACTTATCGCTTTGTACGTATGCAGAAAGAAGTAGATATGGATTGGACACATGCTGGGAAAACTGTCGAGTGATATCACGCGCTGTGCAGACCCTTGAGTGAAGCCGGAACGAGTCAAAATAACCTCTCCGACTAAATTTCTCACGCTTTGCATTACAGTATTGGACTGAAAGGTCTGGTACATTGAAGATCTGTTATAATCAAAATGAGTGCCTGATAATAAATAGTGATGTTAACGATAGCAGTAATATTTCTGTTACTTCATTGCATTATTTATATAGTATTAGACAGAAATCTAACTCTTATGCAGTTGAAAAACACTTCATCCTTCTCTCTTACACTTATTTATCTCTCACATATATTTTAGTCCACTGAATGTAGATTAGATAGGAATCCATAAATGGCCTTAGTGAATGTGATTGTAAATGACGGTAATATCCTGTAGACGAATGGATAAATTTCTACAATTAACGAAAATGAACATATACTACTGATAGGGAAAATGAGTAGAATGGATATTATCAGATAAGTAATCAACTTGTTTTCTTAATAGAAATCCAGACAGTGAGCGAGCAACAAATTAAGGGATATAATGAGTTTTTACGAGTTCATCAAGTTTCCGTAGAACTTCTCAGTTGATGAATACTTAACGTACAGTGATATATTATAAGATGGTTGGAAGCAATAAACAGGAAGTCGTCGATCTGGGCTTCGTGATTATTGGCACACACTAGTCAGCAAGGCGTATCTCCAACTACCTTGAAGGAACACTCATGTCCCTTCTGAGATTCGAACTCGTGTCATTCGGTGCTGCAGTCAGATACGTAACCGCTGAGCTACTTGGGCTCGCCACTGACCCCGCTTATATCACTTAAATTAACAATTCAATATCAAAGAGCTTAAAAATATCAAGAATTACAGACTGGTGTCTACCATTTTGAGTGTAGGGATAAATATTCCAATATAGAAAAAAGCCCCATTTAGACATTTAGAAAACAGAGAGGTTGAGCGAAGAAATATTTACTTTTCAATTAGATCCTCATCTCTGGTTCTACTCTAATATATATCTATAGCATTTTTATTACAATACACAACAATTTACCAATCAAGTGACACTGATATGTTTGTTAACAATAATTAGTCAGTATCAACATTTCAATGTGACTGGTGATAATTAACGAAGAAAACTAATGCACACAATTAAAAGGTAGAAATGGTTACAACGCATAGATTGCATAATGCATAATTTTGGAAAAATGAAGAGGAGCAATTAAGGAATAAGCGTGTGCACAGGTTGATTACGTAACAGACTGTTACAGAAAATAAAACGATTTGGACAGTGATAATTAGTAACTAAGGATGAAGTGGTCATAAGAATAAAATAATTTTACAAGGATAACACGTAATTAAAGATGAAATAGTCAGAAGAAATAAAATGATTTGGACAATTATAATTTTTATAATTTTTAAAGGTTTAGGGGGAGGGGGCGAAGTAGTCCGTTTTATGCATTCGTGTAACGATGACCACGGTAAGGAAAGTGGCTGGACAAATTTCTTCTAAACCCACAGGTTTGGCTTCTTCAGGTGGATTCCTATTGCTTCAGCTGTCTGTAGAAGACGAACTTGTAGAGCAAAATTAAGATTAGTCGGAATGCGATAAATAATTTTAAATGCAGTATTAACATCAACCTTATGCTCAGTATCTACAAGGTGTGCTAAAATAGAACTTCGAATAGATCTTGTTTGTCCCTTGCTTAACCAAGCTGGATGATGTTCGGAAATACGATGATGAACCTGCCTAATTGTTCGCCCCCCGATGTAGCTGGCTCCACAGCTGCAGTCAAACTGGTAGATTCACATAGAAGAGGCAAATTTAGGCAGTTTATCCTTATTTCTCGAACGTAGACAACTTACCTCTGCTGCATAGTAAGCTTTTTTAACTGCATTCTTCAGGTGCTGTGTTATGATTTCACTGATGTTCTCCCCGAGGAACTGCAATTTTATGAACATTGGTTTTTTCGGAACTGTTGCCATACTGACTCTCCTAGGTGCTGAATTCATATTTTTCTCAGTGAACTTATCTGGATGACCATTTTTTCTAAGTAATTCTCTAATAATCTTAAGTTCCTTATTGAGGCAGTCATTTGAACAGATTAACCCAGCTCTATGAACCAGACACTTCACCAGGTTGCGTTTGTATTTCAAGGTACAAAACTCAAAATATGGGTGTAATGACCTGTTGTTGTAGGTTTCCTATACATCTTCTTCCCTTGCCATGAAGGCGTCTAGGAATGAGATACTGTCATTACTTTCTTTCTCTATGGTAAAGTTTATTGCTTAATGTGCATCATTAAACTTGTCAAAGATGTTCATTGCATCATTCTCCTTTTTCATGACCAGAAATGTATCATCCATATATCAACATTAGAAATCCAAGTCATTGATTACTCCTTTCAGTAGCCCATTCTCTAACTTAACGAGGAAAAAATTCAGCTAGGATTGGACCTGATGTGGAACCCATAGCTACACCATTAGTTTATCTGTTATATTCCTTATTGAATAAGAAATGAACATTCATTGTACATCTTAAAATAAGTTCCTTCAAGGAGGATACAGAAATGCCGATGTCTATGTTTCGGGTAGTAATCTCACCATATATAAAATCCACTGTCTCCATTAACGGTACATTGGTGAACAAGGAGGATAGATCAAAAGATATCATAAACTTGTCACTCACATTAAGATCTCTTATTTTTCCGACAAATTCAAAACTACCGTTTACGCTATGTTTTACCAATTCAATATGGAAAGGTTTCAAGAGCTTCACTAACCATTTTGCTGTTGCATGAAATGGGGAGTTACACATGTCCAACAGTGGTAGAAGTGGCAAACCAATTTTATGCTATTTTGGTTGTCCATATAATCTTGGTGTAACCATGCCAGTAGGCTTTAGAGATTCATATAAACCTCCTGTGATGATACTTTGTTGTTTAAGTCTTTTAGTTGTTTCTCCACGTTTTCTGTTGGATCAACGGAAGGTGTAATTTTATTCATAAATATTCACCGATGAAATAGGCGGGTAGTGGTACTAATTCATGGCTCACTGGATTCCATCCGAGAAATTAGGAAAATCAACACATTGTATAAATTTGTGATTTCATAGACTCCTAAGGAGGCCACAGTGGTAGCAGTACCTGAACTTGTTTCTTTTGTACCCTAAGTTTGAAGCGAACAGCCATGGCTTCTTCTGTGCGCAGTATTCCCTATTGTCCGACATATTATATCGATGTCTGGAGCTAGTGATGAATGAACACGATGATTCCACAACACCTATGAGTACTGGTCATGAGACTTTTCACTTAGTACTCCAGGAAACTCCATCCTGTGGCAAATGACTAGCGAGCATCAGATTAATTTTATTTCAACAGTTGGTTTGTAAGGATTAGATTTGTTTCTACAAGTACAAGTCCAGTACTCCGTGGCTGGTTTTCAATGGTTCTCTAACTGATATCAATTCGTGGTCAAACTCGTAAAACACAAATCTAATCCTTACAAACATGTGAGTACTGTCAAAAGAGCCTGTATGAGAAGGTTTTTCTCTTATTTTCCGTCTTGAGTCTTTCAACTTTGATGATGTAGACAGCAGTCGTCTGCTTCTGCTGCTAAAGGAAGTTATAATAATAACTATCGGTGAACTAACTCACTTCATGATGTAATTCTAATCAAATTCTCAGAAACCGCCTTTCTAAATGTCTGAAGAAGACATTTCCAACAGCCACTCTGCTTATCACATTTTCCTATAGACAGTTAATCCAGTCTAACGCTAAGGACAAGATACCGCTTTTGGCCACTTCAATGTGTATTTATCAATTTACTTGCCCGTGTGGAGCAAAGTATACCGGTCGTACGCGACGTCAAGCCCACTAACGTATTCTGGGACACTGCCCAGCTTGGTTATCCAGAGGAGAAAAGAAAAATAGCAACAGCTCGATCCTCGAACACCTTGTCATCTCTGGACAACGAGCACTCCCACATGAATGCTTCACAGTGTTACACAGAGTCCCTCAATATCGTACAAAGGGACTTCAGATACGCCATCTGTACATAGCTGAAGCATTAGCTATTCGAGATCTGAAACCGGACCTCTGCATTCAAAAGCGATACATACATTCTCTCGCCCTACCGTGGCCAGAGTAAAGTTCTTGCTATAATCTTGCTTCTTTCCTTTATTATGTAAGTTCACTATTATTATTATTACTTTTATTATCATTATTATTCCCATCATCCACATTTTATTACCACTATATTACTGTTTATTAATAACATTGCTGTTTCATACAGATTTTATACAAAAACACTTTATAGCCTTTTCACTAGTTCCTATCCATTCTACACGAGCTTATTGATTAGTCATTATCTCACACTTATTACGTCATGTCAACTTCTGTCTCCTTTCTAACTTACAATTAGTCATCCCTTCTTACACCGTACATTATGTAATACAATTTTTCAAGGACAAAGTTTACCAGTATCTGATTGGTCTTTGTTAATTATAATCACGATTGTACAGCTCATGAAAATGAATCGTCGAAAAAAATTTTCTTCGCTGTTTGTGCCTTTTTCTAATCAAATTATTAATATTGAAGTGTATAGACTAACGTGCATTATGCCAGAATAAAATGCAACCTGGGAAGTCTAATTTTCAAAAAATTCCATTGATCCCAGTGATCCGATATTATCTTTTTTTAAAAATTAGTGTCGTCAATCATATTTTCCCTTTAACGATTACATTCAGTGTGCCCCATTTGTCTGTTTATATTAATTACTGTGGTATTCATATTCCTTTTACGCCACTGAACATAACTCATACACACACACACAAACACACACATATACCGAAATGTATATTTTGTCCATTTCAAATACACATTAGTATGTCACTTAACTGTCTACTCACATTTTATTTTGTGTTCTGAATGACTGTACATTTGACAAACATTTAATTGACAATGTTATTATATTTATTATTCGCTTGCGTTCCAAGTGGAACATACGGCTGACTTCAACAACACATCTCCACTTTTTTCGGTTTTCTGCCGTCCTCTTCAGCTGGCTAGCCACATGATTGCCTAAAGTCTCTCATCTCTTCCTCATACGATCTCCTCCATGTCATCCTTGCACTGACGACCCACTCGTCGCTTTCTGTTTGGATTCCACTCGAGTGATGAACTGGCCTCCTTAATATATGCCCGATCCATCCATCTCCACTTTCTCCCAGGTGTTTGTTCAGCGACCGACTCTTGGTTGGTTTGTTCACATAGTTTATTGTTGCTTATTCTTTCTGGCCATTTGATCTTCAGTATGGAACCAGAGAAGGCAGCTTTTGATGAAAGTCTGCAAGCTGTTGGAAATCCTTTTCGTGACACGCTGACCAAGTTTCTGACGCGTGTAGAAGAACCGACTTCACATTGGTGTTGGAAATCCGAATCTTGTTCTTTATGTTGACTGAGTGAGAGCAGAAGATTTCCAAACTGGTTTCAGTTTGATGAAGGCGTATCTTGCCTTTCCGATTCTGGCTGGCTGACTTTGACATCTTCGTCCGTTCCGCCCTCCTATAGTTGAAACGATGCTTCCTAGGCAGATAAGTGAAGGAGGCAACCTCTGTCAAATCTCTCGCGTTGATGGTGATTGGTGCTGGTTGTTGTTGACGTTGCTGTTGATTGGTTATCTTCATCACCTTCATCTTCGCTGTGTTTACCTGGAGTCCTGTCTTAATTGGCTGCCTCTTCAGCCAGTTTGTTGGTTTTCGTTTGCAAGTTTTGACAATGTTACCTAAAGGACTATTATTCCATATTATGCTTGTTTCACACAATACAGTTTCCTGATGGAATTTAGATTTGCCTTTACTGGCTACCTTCAATGCAATAATTATGGGTTTGTAAATGTAGAGCCTGAAGAAGAAGTTATTGAAAACACCTGTTCACTCAAAAAATATCAACATTTCTGAATTGGCTGACCACCTGAATACTATTCACATCCAGTGCCAGGGCTAGCAAAAGGTTGATGGGTATGCGATTACATTCATAGCACATTTCTGAGCTACCGCAGAAGCCAGTGCTTTCCGAATAATACCGCTTATTAAATGACGATCCCCATCATGTCCGGATACATGCCGCTGGACGTAAGAATTGCTTATATGATTATTCCACCGGGTGCAAGAGAATCCACGGAGACGGTGATAATTGAAAACACAGAATTGCAGAACATGATCACCTCGGAAGGGCCAAGTTTCATCACAGGGATACAACGAGAGAGTTTGAGACCAGCCAGCTGAAATTGCCTCAATACCCGTGTGTGGTGATGTTTCCGTTGAGATAAATGATGACAACAAGTCGGACTCAAAGGTATCATCGAATCTGACACTCTAGTAGCCGCTATGTCAACAGGCACAAATTACTTCGGTCCAGTAAGGTTGTAACAACAGAAGCCAAGGGCCACACAACAGATCGTTTGTTGAGAAAATCAATAGTTATTCATAGATGTTTATGTACATTATTATAAGCGTTATTGTTAGCAAAGAAGCAACGTCTTCTGATTGGTTGCTTTCTTGCTCAAGGTTATTCTGTCATCTCTTTGTGGCCGTTTCTTTGAAGGTCAGGCCATATACCTGCGAATCGTATCTGCCCACGTTAAGTCTGCTGTGATTCGTTGTTGAATTCCTCAAGGTTAGGCTTTGTTCTTGTCTTTTCTCATAATCCCGATTTGGGACGTAAACACTGACGTAAATTGTTGCTTACAATTTTGGATTGCAGAAAGCTCTCACCTCAAGGTAAACAATGTGAAATTCAGAAATCGTAGTAAATTACAATTATCACATGTTGTACAAGTGGTAGGTAGTCAAGGTGATAGATAAGCCTCTGAAACGGTGGATACCATTCGGAACGCCGTCATTCATTAATGCGAAGGTACACCAAACTACTATCTACCAACTAAAGGATACTAGAATACTGCAGTGCTGTCTTCCTCTCCTGAAATCAGTTTGGAATTCTTCCGCTCCACTCGGGCATATGTCTGGCACACAATGTCACTCATCATCCTCCTCTGTCTGTGTACGAATCATCTTCATTTTCTTCGGCTTATTTGTTAAGCAATAGTTCCTTGATTGATTTTCTCCCAGAGTTTCTGATTGCTAATTCTTTCTGACCATCTAATCTTCACTTTGAAGCCAGCGAAGGTTGCGGCTGTTAATCAAAAGTCTGCAGATGGCTGTTGGAAATGCTTTTCGTGACCCTGTAGTCAAGTTTCTGACCCATATAGAAGAAATGACCAACTAAACATTGGTGTTGAAAATGCGAATTTGGATATTTATGCAGACCTTCATTAACAGTTGTCTTCGCTCAATACTCAAGATCAGATGGTCAGAAAAGATCAGCAACAGGGATCTCTGACAATGAGTGAACCAACCAGGAACCGATTGCGAAACAAATAGGCAGGAAGAAATGGAGATGGATTGGTCATACTCTGAGGAAACCATCAAGTGACATCACTAGACAAGCCATTGCTCGAGTGGAACCCGAAAGGGAAGTGGCGAGTTGGTCGTCATGGAGAGGGTGACTTGTAGGAGGTCATGTGAAGAGGAGATGAAAGCGTGTGGGTAGACTTGGAGCCAGGTGAAGACTCTAGCAGAGAACAGAACTCAATGAAGACGCACGGCTGAAGCCCTATGTTCCTCTAGGAATTAAAGGAAACAGTAATAATAATAATAAATACTGAGTGTAGAAGATTTCCAAACTGATTTCAGAGTGATAAATGTCTGTCTTGCCATTCCGTTTCCAGTTTTAACATCCTCATCCTTACCACCGCCAGTAATTGATACGGCTGAGGACATCGTGCTGGGTAGTGTTTACCAACACGTTTTGGAAAAAAACACGCATAGAATGTTCCATGTATCCAGCTCCACAAGAGCAGGTGAATTCACATGTGTGCATTTGAGTGGTCTAATTCGGGGGTTTGTCCTCCACACTGCTTAGAAGCAATTGGAGGTAAGAGTATGTCACAACTTAGTGTTGCTGCACGAAAGGTCTTCTTTAAACGGAACTAGAGATTCTCTTCTTTAGAATATCTAAAGCTCATTCTCTCCTTAAATTCAGGTTCGTACGCACTATTTTAGTATAGTATATTTAGTGCCATTACTGCTATAATTATAATTATTATAATAACAGTAATAATACTGTGGTGAGAGCTGTCTGCTAGCCAAAATTGGTAGACACCAATTTACGTCAATGTTTACGTCCCAAATCAGCGTCATGAGAAAGAAAACAAGAACAAAGACTAAAGCAATAATCAATCACAGCAGACTTTGCGTGGGCGGGATACGATTCGCAGTTATATGGTCTGACCTTCAAAGAAACGGCCACAAAGAAATGACAGAATAACTTCCAGTGAGAAAACAACCAATCAGAAGGCGCTGTTTCTCTGTTTATCATAACGAATAATAATGTACATAAAAAGGTATAAATATCTCTTGATTTTCTCAATAAACGATCTGTTGCCTGATCCTTGTCTTCTGTCGTTACAATACTTATGCATTACACAGAAAGATCAATTAAAATGTGTGAAAAGCAAAGTGGGAGATACAGCAAAAGATAAATGTCATATGAATGAATGAGTGAGTAGAAGAACATTAAATCTATAGGCAGTAAGCGGACAAATTGACAAGTTAGTAGTATGACAGGGTAGAAGTAGAAAGCAGGAAATTGTAAAGCTTATAGTATTGGGGAAAATTGTCAAATCTGAGATCTCTGTGAGATCAAAGATTGACTATATCTACCTTTTAATATCAGTAAAAAGTTTGAGCATTGTGGATTAGATCAAATAAAGTATAATTATATTTTAATAGTTTACACACAATGATAAGTTTTGTTATTGGTAATATTTCGAGCAAAATTACTGCCCGTGTTCACACCAGTGTGAACACGGGCAGTAATTTTGCTCGAAATATTACCAATAACAAAACTTATCATTGTGTGTAAACTATTAAAATATAATTATACTTTATATCTACCTTTTATCACTATAAGGAAAAAACCAAAAATAGATTGAGCACAAAGTAACATATTCCGCTTCAATTAGTTCTTCGTCATCAGCTCTACAGATGGTCTGTTAATCAATGAGGATTATCAATTTTAAGATATGAAAGAGGTGAAAATAAATGACAGGAAATCTTCAAGTATTGGCTAGCGGTTACGCTATGTCGTGAATTGGCATAAGTTGGAATTTATGGAACATTGGATTGGATCCCAGTGGCTTAATGGTCTACGAGCTAGCTTGCCTTGTAACCAGAAAGTCCTGGATTCGAATCCAGGTGGTGAGTAATGATGAGGACTCCCAAACCAGGACAAAACAGCTGTCCAGTAATCCCAGGTTTTCCAGTGGTTCTCTAACCAATGTCAGCTCATGATGCAATCCTGATTAGAAATCGTCAAGACAGCTTTATTTATTAGAAGCTGACAACAGAAGACCTTTTCTGAAGCAACTCTAGGAGAGCAAGAGATATGCTCTAGTCAACCATTGTTTCTACGCATTTTGGAGAACGAACCCCCGCATATGACCCTAACTGTATGCTCCTGTGAAGCTAGATAAATAATTCATTCTATGTGCTTTTTTTCAAAACTTGTTGGAGAACACTACCCAGCATAGTTGCAAAGATGAAACACTGGTTCAGTCAGAAGCGCTTTAAGTGAACACCTGCTGTCACAGCATCTCGACTGACTCATTATCATTGAGAGTCGTTTACAAAGTGAACAAAAAAATATCTGCTAAAGGCAGTGCGTTTCTGACTTCTTTACACGCTGCAGAAACCCCCCCCCCCCCCCGCGCTATATGCATCAAGAAGCCAGAGATATGTGTTCAAAATAAAACTAATCCAACCTCTAAATTTACCATACATCCGGTTCTGTTCGTTCGTTTGTTTTTCCACTCTCTTCATTTTCAGTTATAAAAACTATTAATGATTATTTCAATTTGTGCCGATGTTTATCCCAATGAAAGCTGTCTTTGTTAAAAACCATTTTACGCATTACGCGCAACTATTCTCTAATCCTGTGTAATTGTGTTCCTCTATTTCCATTGTATTCTATATATTCACACCTTCAAACTTTCATAGCAAGCTGGAAATTATTCGTACCTTTAATCTTCTTTCGTTGTCATGTTGAATTAAATAATAATAATAATAATACCTGCCTACTTCAAATCTTCAATAATGCCCACCGAAACATCGACTTCACCCTGGAAGTTGAGTTCAACTTAATATTTCATTTCCTTGACATTCAACTACGAAGGAATGCAGACAACCCACTAAGAAGATCCATCTACAAAAAGCCCCCACGGAATGGACAGTTTATTAAATTTCAAAGCTGTGCGCCTCTAAGCATAAAGAGAAACCTAATATACTCTCTTTCCCGGAGGATCCGGAAGATTTTCACTGAAGAATCAATCGATGAAGAATTAATTACAAAATCTCCTAGGGATTTTGACTGAAAATGGATTCCCACCCAGATTTATAGACAACAATCTAAAACCAAGAAAAAAACACCTGAAAAGGTCCAAGTTGACTCCAAAAAGATGCTGATATTGAACCTCGAATTCAAAATTGATACCGAAGTGGAAATTCTCCGTAGACGGCTTTCGAAGTCTCTCTCGGTAGAACATACTTCACCGCCAGCCTACAAATAACATTCTCCTGCAAGAATCTAATCACCCAGCACGTGAAAGACAAGCTGTCTCATTGGGCCACTTCAACGTGCATATACAAGTTAAGTTCACTTGCTCTTGTGGAGCTGAATACATTGGCCGTATCATGCGTCCATTTGTAAAACGAGCTCGGGAACACTATCCAGTATGGTTATCGAAGGGAGAACGCAAAAGGGGTATATAGTTCGATAACATAAATATCTGGTGAATTCTGAACATTCAGCCCCATTTGAAAAGTCCTTCAAAGCCATATATACAAGATCCGATCCAACCTACCAAAGGGAGTGAAATCAAGACATTTAGGAATAACTGAAGCACTGGCGATCCAAAAAACTCAAGCCCACTCTATGTGTCCAAAAGAAATACGTTCAACCGTTGTCCCTACCGAGGCCATCATGAAAAGTCATTCTCACCAATAATGATTATCCTGTTACCTTTCTTGTCCAACCTTCCCGTTTATTTGTTATATTTACCTTTTTAAATGCCTATCTGCATTATTAGATTTGGTTACTGTTTTCACTTTTATATGTCCGAACTTCCTACCTATTTTATTAATACTACGTCCTTAACCTGTAATTATACAAACTGACGAGTTTTCCAGTAATCATAATCCTATTTTGTCTTTTCTACCCAATCTTCCTGATTATTACACATTGGAATTTTTGATTTGACCTTTGATCTAAAATATTTCTAGAATAGTGCCACTACCTACCTACCTTCTGTTTATTACACTTAGTAATTTTGTTAATCTGACCTCTGATCGGAAATAATTCTGGAACTTTCTCACACAAATGTAATATAAGTATATGAATGTACAGCTTCCTAGTTGATGACTTCATCAAAAAGAAAACTTTCATAGCTGAAACCGTCTTTCTAATAATTCCTATGATCCAGTGTGTATATTCCGTGATAATAACAATAATAATAATCAGTATTATAACTATATGAACTCAAGGACGCAAAAATGCAACTGTCCAGCTGCCTTTGGAGTCGCTGCTTGCTCTAACCACACCTCATGTGGGACGGGGTCGATCTCCCGACCACGGACGCATTTCTTTACCTCGCTAAGCCAGTAAATAAGACTAGTCAAGAGGGAAGGTGTTGGGCAACACGAGGCTAACAACCCCATCCCGTAAAAGTAATAAACACCACTGCTACCGATACTTCAAAAAGCTCTGGCTTGAACCCCCCCCCCTTGTGTTCCACTAGGAACGTACAGCTGCTTTTGAGAATGAAATCGACGGAAAGATAAGTCTGTTTGTGGAGCTTCTTGTTGTTTTCTCTCTCTCTCCAATGTGAACAGGGGAAATCACACACACACACCGCTTTCCCGCTACTGCCCACCCACTGAACAAAATAAAATGAATACAGTGTCTCATAAAAGAGGTATGTATATATTTTGTAAAAAAAAATTATTATCTAATTTTCTATACACAAATAGTCGACTAAAGAAGAGAGATAAGGAAAGAGCGAGGGAAACAAGAAAAAAAAGGCTGGGGAGCGCAAAGGTAATTATCAAGTTGAATTAGCGTTTTGTACATTTTTTCGCCAATTCTTCAGCTTTCAACAAGTATTCATCTGCTTTCACCTTATCGACTTCAACTCCACCATCACCGTTTGTATACATTTTAGCAATATTACGACATGATAATTCATGACCTAACCGACAACCATCCATCCATGCTTTAAAGGCTTCACTGAGCAGTTGTTGTTGTCGCTGGTGATGCTGACTACTGCCACTGCTAACCGATTTATCAGAATCGGCTGTATCAATCGGCTTTTGTACTTGTTGTCGTTTAGCTAACACCATTGCTGCCCCACCAAGGTGGAAACAACTCTCGGGTAGATTGTACTGACAGCCTAATCTGAACAATGGCAGGGCTGTAGACAAATCTGGTGTATGACTAGCGATACCCTCAGCGACAAGACGACCAGCAGCCTAACAGGAATGATGATAATGTTTTAAAAAAGAAAAACAGAAAACGGTAAGTTAATTAAAATACGTCAACCAAATTAAAAGGGAAAACCAACCTGTAGATAACAGAAAACTTGGGATACAACAATATGAAATGATCACAGCTTTGATCGCGAGTTGACCACAGCCATAGAACCATTGGCAAAACCAGGAAGTACTAGAGAGCTGTTTCGTCTCAGCGCTTAGGACTCCTCATCAGCCCACAATCACCAGGATTCAAGCCCACGACCTTCCGGTTACAAGGCGACCTTGCTGACTGTTTAAAGCCACTGAGGACCATAAATTCCAACTTCTGCCAATTCGCGATATATATATATATATATATATATATATATAGTGCAACCGCCAGCCAAATGTCATAAGCGAGTAATAGTTCTCTCGCCTAACTTGATGGACCCCACTGATCACTTTTCACTGAGACTCTAGGCAACCTGACACATAGAACCCTCTAACCGGAAGGTCTTGAACTTATTTTTTTTTAATTTTTATTTTTAATTATAGCTTGATTCTACACCGTATTTTTGGTACAAGTATGGAATTTTCAGCATACGATACCGATAGCCCAAATTTTGCAGTCCAACCATTGATATTTGGTGTGCGTCAGCTGGGGATCGAACTCCGGACCATTTGCATGGTCGGCGAGAGTCCTAACCGCTGTGCCACCGACGTACAATGAAAGTTTCGAACCCCGATGGAGGCGTACTGATGAAAAGTCGCATACTACGACGAAACGGTTGTTCAATACGTTTTGGTTTTTTAAATGCTCCTCTACCTGATGTCAGCTCGTTAGAAGACAAAAAAGAAGAGCTAAGCATTAAAAAATATTCTTCATTTAGTTGTGTTCTCTGAGCTGGTTGATTTAATTATGCACAACACAAGATCCAACAGAAAAACAAAATTAAGATTATTGCCGTTTGCGAAATAAATTGCATATGAACTGAAATAAACATTACATTGCTCAAATTAGGAGTCACCTTCGAGTCCGAATCTATGAATACAAGTTTGATGTAAAAACACACTATATGCAATCTTTCAGACTGATGGTTGCAGATAATTACGGAAACGGATTTCGTCGGGATAATGTAAAGATTTTAAATAAGGGGAAACACCAGACAGTAATGACAGGGAATTTCTAAAAGCCTTGTACTCAAATGAATTGCTACTGACCAAATTTACCAATGAATAAAAAATAAATCACATAACAGGAAAGTTCAAATTACCGGTCAATAAAAATAATCAATAGAGAAGTAAATTAAGAACCAATCACGACAAAGGAGGATGTCAGCAGACACATTTATACCATTCATGGAAGAAGAAGAAGAATACGAATAAGTTCATTTCATACTGAAACCTGTGCTGAAGATGTTGTTGTTTAGAAGGACAATACCATCTACCAAAATCTGATCTTCACCAGCTGTGTGTCATAGACACTATGTTGGTCATAGTGCGCAGTCCCCTTCGTCTCCGAGTTCAAAAACATAAGCTAGCTACGGGAAGACACTACATGTATTCCTGGCTTCACATCGATACATGCAGGACAACAATACACACCACCAATTTCACTGAGAGAATGTAGACATTTTCAACAGTGGAAACACCAGAATTAATGCCATGGAATTCCTAGAGCCTTAGTACTCATATGAATCAGCGATTAACAGAGACATTACTATGGATCACATATATATCAATTAACAGAGTGAATAAATTATATAACACAAAAAGAGGTTCTAATTTCAAATTAATAAGAAAGACCAATATTATTTAATTATCATTCTATTCCTTTACGTTCCCAGTGGAACATAGGGGGCTTAAAACTAGAGCTCTTTTGAAGTATCGGTAGCAGTGGTGTTTATTTTTTATTTATGGGGTGGGGTCGCCAGCCTCATATGCCCAAAACCTTCCCTCTTGACTAGTGTTATTACTAGCTTAGCGAGGCAAAGGAGTGCGTGTGGCAGGGGGATCGAACCCCAGACCACATGAAGCGTGATTGGTTCGGCGAGCATTCTACCATTGTGCCACCAACGCACACAAGACCAATAACTCATACAATTTAACAAACAATCACAACAAAGGAGGTTTGTCTAGAGATACAATTATATCATCACTCACACAGAGAATTCAAATAAGTTCACACCTCATACAGAAGTTTGCACCGACGATGTTGTCTAGAAAGACAACGAAAGCTTCCCAATTAAATCAACCATGTCACAGAGAACATACACAGAAATCAAAAACTAATGAGTAGAGTTTTGATTTAAAAGATGACAAGACATGGATACATAGGCGCCATTGTAAACAATTTAGAGCCATATTTTTTTTAAAGTCGCCAATCATTAATTCTCAATACTTCCAGGGGTGTCTACCCGCACAATCTACACTACCATCACCACCACTACCCCGCTATTTCTTCCAAACTAATAACAGTAGTCAACAAATTCATGTTTACTGACAGAGAAAAATAACAAAAAACGGCAAAAAATAAAACAAAGCTAAACTGGTGATAAATCTGCCATTTTAGATCTTACCTTTACATTCCAATACAATATAATAATAAAAAGAAAGTACATGCCGCATACCCCTTGTCTCATAATGATTATCTTAAACTGGGGTATTACTCTCTGTTTGGTGTGTTTTGTTTTTATACATTTGCGTCACGATATCTGTATCATACCGATCTGCTTACTCCAAGGTAAAGTTTCCTGTTCCTTAATTGCTTACAGCCTCTCCCATACCTCAACCCCCAAGTCCTCGTTCGCCTCGTATTACGCATAGAAAAACACTCCTTTTCCTACGACGTACTGCCACATTATTACGATCAATAAAACACAAAATTGGAACATTAAAGGAACCAAGCGATACACTGGGATACTCCTCGGATGTCCAGACCGAAGCGGGTGGTCGTCCTTAGAGGTCACCCAACCCCCACGAGTCCAACCAGCACCCACTGACTGACTGACTAGTTTCAACACAAAACTCTGAACAGATGTGCACCAATTCAACTTGCCACAGAAGTGTGATTCAGGGAAAAAGAATAGTAAGAAAAATGGAAAAACAATAGAGTTTTATTGGACATGACAAATCACAACAAAGAGTGAGTGCATCTGCGCCAGCCATTCGGAACGATTTTCAGTCAAATCACCAACTGTCTCCAGCCTTCATTGGTTCTTACCATCCTGAGAACCCCAAACAGTCAGGCAGTCTACAGCCATCCGCCTAAGTGGTTGGCTTAAACTAACTGTTATGGATTTCACTGACTAATGAGGCCATGTTTTGGTTTGACCACCACTAGCTCTCCTCCAAGCTGATCCACAAGTCAGTGAAGCTGCATTCCTATGGCTGCCGGTGACTAAAACCCATTCGATCTATTGGGATCCTGGAGCCCATATACACCACAAAGTTTGTAACCAAGATTTTTCCAGATCCCCTGGGTAGGTAGACCTGCATGTCCACCGGTCCGGTTGGAAGAATCAAACGTCCGCATTCACCCTTACACTTTTGTGAGGAACGCCCCCACCCGACGTGAGGGCAGTGAATAACGATTTATTTGCCAGAGGTAAGCTGTGAACACATGGCTATATGAGAGCATTTCAAGAGGACGACATAAGTCTATCCACCCGTGGCCGTACCATGCCGTCCACGGGATATGATACGACTATGAGCAATAGATTGTGCTCGAAACGTGGTCATCAGTTAATATTACTGTACAACACTGTGTGACACTTTATCAAAATAAAATCTCATCCATAATGGAGTTATGCTCTACCACAGTGCCCAAGTTTTATACTTATATCGTCCAAGGGAGTTTAATCAATATGACCATATATGCATGTTTACTTCACTACACGCGTTCCGGAAGGAACACAGGGGTTTAAGTTTTGAAATTTTAATAGACGTGATGTTATTTTTTACAGGGTGGGATTGCTAGACCTACCATTTTACCACACTGGACACCACAGACATACACGACAACCACCTACAACATAGTTATCCTTTCCGTTTTTTTTTTCATGTTGAAGAAAATTAAGCCTATTCATCCATGGAAGGAAAAAGTGCGTTTTTTTTCCTTTCCCACTAACGCTCTGCCGCCTCCCACCCTCCTCCTTTCGTTGTGTATCATTATTCATCTACGATTCCATGCGACAATTTCTCACTCATTAAGTAGGCAGAAACAAGTGAGACATGAAAATTTACGTTGAGACGTTATATTTAAAACAAGAACAACAATTAAATCAGGCGGAAAAAAATATGTATACATGTATGTCATAAACAGCCCTGCACTAATTGGAAAACAGTTTCTAAACAATACAACCATGAGAAATAGCACAAAAAATCTACATTAAATTAGACAGTATTGTGGTTTGTTTTCTTTTCTAAAACATATAAATATATACTGTGACATCCGACTATTGATTAAAAGATGTTTATTATGCAACAGTGCGTTCTACTGTTCTACTTCATGTCTGTAAAACATGCTCATCGATGCAAGTGGGACATAATTATTGGGTTAGACATCTTTGATCATAGTTATCTGCATTCCGTCTACCGTATTAGACGGCATAATATGGTCAAAGTATTCGTAATCTTCGCCTAGCTTACTAGGCAAAGACGCTGACAAATGCAGAGGCTTCTGAACATCGTGAGCTGCAATCTACGAATGTTTGGCATGCAATTCGCTCCCACCAAATGTAAGATGATGCTAAAGGACTAGACTGGACTACACTGACTCCTAGTTCAGAAATAGGGAGTGAAGTGGTAGAGCACGTTGACCGCTTCACTTATTTGGGAAGTTGCATCAGCCCTAACGCGTTGATCTCTGACGAAATCTCAGCACGGATACAGAGGGCTAGTTTCGCATATGCCAGTTTACGCCGTCCCTGGCTTAGTAGACGTGATATCCGCCTATCAACCAAAGGGCGGGTGTGCTGTTCACCAGTCTGCTCCGTCCTCCTTTATGGCTGTCTGCGGGGCATGGCCATTGAGAGTAGAAGACATGAAAAGCCTGATTAGTTGTCTTTGATCATAGGTGCCTGCGTTCTATCTCCCGTGTTAGGTGGCACAATAGGGTGAGCAATATTGAGGTTAGGCGTCGAGTGAGTGTTAGGTAAGGAGGGGAAATCAATCGACGAGGCTGTGAAATTACACCGACTGAGATAGTTAGGCCATGTATTACGCATGCCTAGCCATCGATCGCCTTCCTCGACGGGCAATGTTAGCTGACATAGGGTCAGTGGTGGTCAAACCCAGACATGGCCTCGTCAGTCAATGAACATAACAGTTAGTTTAAGCCAGTCACGTGGGAAGGTGTAGACTTCATAGTTGGGGTCCTCGGGACGATAAAACCAATGACTGCTGGAGACAGTTGGTGATATGGCAGAAGATTCTTCTGAATGACGTAGATGCATTCGCTCCTTGTGACTTATGATTTCCAATTAAACTGTATTGTTCTTCGTTATTACTATTCCTTTGTCTCACACCTCTGTTTACTGTCTCTATTATGCATTTCTTCTACTTTCTTCTCCTGCTTTGTGTGCTACATAGAATGTGGCGAATTGAACTGCTGCACATCGGTGCAAAGTTCTATGTCGAAAACAGACAGACTAGCTTACTAGGCGATAGTAAGTTCCCCGGAGAAGAGGGAAGTTTACAAATGAAACAAGCAATCTTACATCACCAGTAACAAATCACAACTCTGCTAATGAAACTTCAAAGTTTGAACCTCTATATATCACTCAGAAGTCAAAGGAATCCAAAAAAAAGTAGAGGGTAGAAAGGGAAACCAATCGATAAGCTTTGGCAGCTCTACACCTTGACTGAGATGACAGCTAGGGCACATGCTACACACACACAGTAAGCCATCGTCTTCCTCATCCATTAATGTTAGCTGAAATATAATTAGGTTGGAAAAGATCTAGGGTTAGTCAAAGCATCAATTGATGAAGACTTTGGCTATCGATTCAAACCATGTAGGCGAGTGTAGACAAACAGTTTGAGGTGAAATTATGTAGATTGTTCAAACAAATTGAGAGTTTTGTTCAACCTATCGCCAGTTCGAACAAGAAGCTACAGCCGGAAATCGGATGGTTTAAGCAGATTCAACTCATATAGCCGAGTCAAACAGGATAAACCTCCTCTGATAAGATAAGCCCCAAACGAGGGGGACGGTTATCCGGTGTTTAAATCACTTCAGTTTGGCTGGTATCGAGTGCTAGGTAGGGAGGCAAAATCAATCGCAAGAGGATGAGAAGTTAAATCGATTCAGATGGTTAGGACATGTGTTACTCATACCCAGCCATCGCCTTCCTCGACGGGCAATATTAGCTGACACAGAATGGATCAGGTTGCAAAAGATCAAACCAAAACATGACCTCATCAGTCAACTAAGTCTATAACAGTTAGTTTAAGTTAGACAGCCAGCCGAGTAGGGAGGTGTAGACTGGCTGGCTGTCTGGTTGGGGGGTCCTCGGGATAGTAAGAACCAATGACAGCTGGAGACAATTAGTTATATGGCTCAAAATCGTTCTCAGTGGCTGGCGTAGATGCATTCACTCTGTGTGACTTATTTATTATGTCCAATAAAACTGTGTTGGCCTTCTCTATATTACTATTCTTTTTGTCTTATGTTTTTGTTTATTATCTGTCTTTTGAATTTCCCTTTACTCTTTTCTCTTGCTTTGTGTGTTACATGGAGAGTGTGGCAACTGGAACTGGTGTACATCTATCTGGGCAAAGTTCTATACTGAAACCAGTCAGCCAGTCGATCTGGTTGGTTAGCAAGCACTACTGGGGTTGATATGAGTGATATACAACTGCTCATCTCAATCAACCCATCAGTGTGTGGTTCTATGAATCAGTACACCTCAATCCCGTATGAGGCCACTCAATATGAATAATCCCACTGGGAGTCAATTGAACAACATATATAAACGAGATGCTGGGTAGAATAATTTCCTCTTAGAACAGGGAAACTTTCTTACAGACACATCTTAATAAGCATGATCCACTAAATACTCGATGAATAAACCAAAACTAAAGCACATAAACATTATCTATCAAAGAACCTCGCAGTTTAAATTCTCCTTTCATTCCTTTGCGTTTCGAGTACAACATGGAGCTTTACGCTTGAGTTTTCAAGTGTCAGTAGCGGTAGTCTTGTTATTTTTACAAGATGGGGTTCCTACTTTCTCAGGATTATTACTGGCTATGCGGTTTAGGATTGCGTGTGCTATCACTGGCTAGCTGAACCGCTGACGCTCTTTACAATACATTATATTATTATTATTATTGTATCCTTTAATTCCTACAGGAACATAGGGCTTCAGCCGTGCGTCTCCATTGCGTTCTGTTTTCTGCTAGAGTCTTCACCTGGCTCCATGTCTGCCCACACGTTTTCATCTCTTCACATGACCTCCTCCATGTCACCCTTGCACTGACGACCAACTCGCCGCTTCCCTTTCGGGTTCCACTCAAGGGCTTGTCTAGTGATGTCACTTGATGGTTTCCTAAGAGTATGGCTAATCCACCTCCATTTCTTCCTGCCTATTTGTTTCACAATCGGTTCCTGGTTGGTTCGCTCCCAAGGATCCCTGTTTCTGATCTTTTCTGGCCATCTGATCTTGAGTAGTGTTGAGCGAAGGCAACTGTTAATGAAGGTCTGTAGTTTGTTTGAGATGCTCTTTATGACGCGCAGTGCAAGTTTCTGATCCGTATAGTAGCACTGACTGACTTCACATTGGAGTTGAAAATCCGGATCTTACTTTTCATGCTGAGTGTTGTTGACCTCCACACAGACTTGAGAGTAGTGAAAGCTTGTCTTGCTTTTCCGATCCTTGCTTTGATATCCTCGTCAGTTCCGCCTGTAGTTGAAACGATGCTTCCCATGTGGGTAGGTAAAAGAGGTTGTTTCTTTCAGGTTCGTTCCATTTATGCTGATTGTTGTCAGTTGTTGTTGTTGCTGGTGGTGGTGTTGCCCAGGAATTTTCATCACCTCTGTTTTCTCTATGTTCACCTGAAGTCCTATCTTTGATGCTTCTTCTGTTAACTTGTTGCTTTTCGCTTGCATGTCTTCCAGTTTGTGGGAAATCAGACATATCATCGGCGAAGTCCAGATCCTCCAAGTTTTTTGTGTGTCCATTTTATGCCTGTTTCCTCATTGCCCACTGTTTATCGCATTATCCACAATACATGTTGTACAAAAAATTGATAACAGCAAGTGGAAATAGCATAAATAAACATTCTGAATTCTTTCTCCTGGTTTTTAATCACAAGTTCAAGAAGAGGACCATGGAAGTCAACTTTAATAACTGACTGACTGACTGACTTCTGTCACCTAAGACTTTACAATTCACATGTGACAATTTAACCAGATGAGTGTAATGCTGCAAAGCAACGGTTCCTCCCCCCACCCCGCTACCCTTATTAGAATACATTTCGCCGTGCAGTATTGCGTAATACACTTAACTTTCAACGAGCAACTGTATATCTCATTTAGAAAATAGCTGACAAATCAGGATGAAAACCAAAAGTACATTTTGTAAATATGTACTGACCAAGGCGACCAACAAACAATTATTAACCAGCTCTACTACAGGTAAAATGACACAAAATAAGATTTGACACCACTTTAACTGTTTAGAAAAAAATCATTGTTAAGACGGTAATCAACTTTCATAAAAAAAAGGGGGAATAACTCACCTGACAACATTTTCCTTGTTTCCCTGCCTTACACCCATGTTCAAATGCTTGATAAGCTTCCAATGGATCTCGTAATACACCAGTATCACCAATCACCTTCATAGAACCAAGTTGAAAACAACTATCTGCATAATGACGCTTAAAACAATTCTCTCTGAAGATATCCACAGTTTTATGAAGCATCTTTTTATAATTTTGATACCAAACAGCCCATGAATGACAACCTTTATTATTATTTTTTTTAAATCATTAGATCAAAAAAATGGCAACCTACTCACTGACGGGATTGTTTTCACGTACACAACCATATTCAAAGCTCATTCCTAAATTTTCCAAGTCATCGTGCATTTCAGTTGGCGTTTTTACAGTTAACATTCCAGCGTCAGTCATTTCTAAATAACAAAAAAAAACAGAAAAAGCAGAGCAAGAGTTACTTCAATTCATTAGAAATACAAAAAACGAATGCACGAAAGACAATTAAAAAAATGAAACTAAGTGAAAGGACTAAGAAATACGATTTATTGACCTGAAGAGTAATAAGTAGACTTCAGAACTGTTTGTTTAACCAGCTAGATAGCACTACCAATGCTCTACATACCTACTCTCCTAGCTTAAAAGTAGGGAGTGAAATAGCTGAGTATGTTGACCACCTCATTTACTGGGGAAATTGTATCATCCCTAATGGATTGACCCCAGACGAAACTTCAGCATAGACACGAAAACGTCGTGAGGTAATTGCCAACTTACGTCATCTCTGGAGTGGACGTGATATCCAGCTAGCAGCCGAAGGACGTGTGTACTGCACACCTGTTTGCTCCGTCCTCCTTAAAGGCTGAGACATGACCATTGAAAGTGGAAGACATAGAATGGCCAACTATCTTTGACTAGAGATGTTTGCCCTCTGTCTCCCGTGTTAAGTGGTATAATATTAAGGTTAGGGGTATTGGAGTGTTAGGTGAGGAGGTTAAGTCAATCGATGAAGTTGTGAAGCATCTCAAGTCACCATGTCCTTTAACGGGTTTATGCTGGAGAAGAGTTAGGGAGTGATCAAATCAAAACCTCGGATCAGTCTATGAAGTCCTTGACAGTTGGCTTGAGCCGGTCACGTAGGGGTCATCCAGATGCTAAAATCCAATAGCTCAAGGTTATTGGTGATAACTGGCTTAAAGTTATTTTTCAATGGTGGAGATGCATTCAACTCTGTATGATCTCCAATATACATTAAACCTTATGTTTTGCTATATGAATATTTTCTTCTCCGTCTCATTTTCGCTAATTATAGTTCTATTGAACATCTTAACTCCTTCTCCTTATCTTTGTGTACTATATGGAGTGTGGCAAGTTAAACTGCTACACTTTTATGCAGAGTTCTATATCGAAATTCAATAGGTCAGTCAGACAGGCTACACATCGAGTGCTGAAGTTAGCGAAGTGTATTTCAAATTTATCTGCGATTGGTGAGAACCACTTTTGACAACAGCCCATTATAAGCCAGTGGATAAATATGTCTGCATAATTGTAAACTGTAAGAAATATCATGACTGTGAAGCTGAGCTCAAGAAATTATATTAAAACTTCTATTTGTTTTCTTAATCATCACAGAACACTTGTCAAACTGGGTGGTGGAAATTTAATCGATTTCTTTTCTTTCATCTGTGAGGGATGCCCACTATCACCGTTTCTATTCAATTTCATCATAGATGTACTAATGGACTTAACCCTAACTTACTTCAGCGACTCATGGATTCACTTGTTACCAGGGAATAATCTTGTTGACTTTGAATGTGCAGATGATACAGTCCTCCCAGCTAGATGAAGATGCTGACAAAATGCAGTCTTCTGAACGCTTTGAGCTGCAATCTACGAATGTTTGGCATAAGATTCGCTCCTGCCAAATGTAAGATGATGTTACAGGACTGGACCAGATTGACTCCTAGCTTAGAAATAGGGAGTGAAGTTGTTGGTGAGGCGTGTTGACAACTTCACTTATTTGGGAAGTTGCATCAACCAGCGCCAACAGGTTGATCGCAGACGAAATCTCAGAACGGATACAAAGGGCTTGTTTCGCATATGCCAGTTTACGCCATCTCTGGCTTAGTAGACGTGATATCCTGCTGGCTATCGACCAAGGGGTGGGTGTACTACTCAGTCCGCTCCGTCCTCCTTTATGGCTGTAAGTGAGACCTGGCCATTCAGAGTGGAAGACAGGAAAAGCCTGCCTACCTGTCTTTGATCATAGGTGCCTGAGTTCTATCTCCCGTGTGAAATGGTATAATGGGGTGAGCAATATTGAAGTTAGGCTCGAGTGCTAGGTAAGGTGGGGAAATCAATCAATGAGGCTGTGAAGCTACATCGACTGAGATGGTTAGGAAATGTGTTACGTAGGCATACCTAGCCATCGCCTTCTTCGACAATGGGCAATGTTAGCTGACATAGGGTCAGGCTGGAAAAGAGCTAGCGGCGGTCAAACCAAAACATGGCCTCACCAGTCACTGAAATCCACAACAGTTAGTCTACACCATGTAGGAAGGTGTACACTCTGGTTGGGGTCCTCGGGACGGTAAAAACCAATGGCTGGAAACAATCGGTGATATGGCTCAAAATCATTCTCAATGGTTGACGCAGATGCATCCACTCCTTGTAACTTATAATTTCCAATGGAACTTTATTGTTCTTCGTTACTACTGTCCCTTATGTCTCATTTCTCTGTCTACTGTCTCTATTATGCATTTCTTCTACCTTCTCTTGTTTTGTGTGCTACATGGAGTGTGATGACTCAAACTGCTGCACATTGGTACAAAGTTCTATATTGAAAAAAGTCTTTCATCTGACAGTATTACTTAAAAGCGAGATACTTTCTGCTCGAATTTTTTTAAAAGCATTACAAAAATGCATCAGATGTCAGTGCCTGTTGCATAGGCCTGACCAGACTTGTATAGGACACAACAAAATCCTTAAAAGTATCATTTATCTTATAATACTACGTAAACATTATTGCACAGTTCTCTTCCATTTCATACGTTATCCACATTTTATACAAAAAACAAAAATCCAGACCCTTTAGTCTATCAGAAAGTTTCAAACTTTTGAAGGTATAATGAAATTCAAATATTTGATTGTAAAAAGAACGAACTTGTAACAACAGAAGGTTAACAGTGAACATATTTATACATGGTGAGAAATGAATGTACTCCTATGTTAAGGTTTAGGGTACTATTTAGAACTAATGTAAGTCTTACTTCCAAACCTGTATATTCCCAAACTTCAAGAAGTTCCGTTTCTCACTATAGAGTTCCCGACCAGATAATGTCCTTATTTATATTAACACTAAAGATTTTCAGTGACAGTGTTCACGCTTGGTCATTTAGTAACACGGCGAGTCACACAATTACCAACACTGTTATGAGCCATGCCTAATATCATGAACCACTGAGTCACATGATTATCTAAGTCCTACCTGCAGTCGCGAATAGTTTCATTGATAGCTAACTTTGTGGCATCGGTGGATCATATGAACTACGCAAAATGCAGAGTCTTTTGAACACCTTGAGGTGCAATAAACGAATGTTTGGCATGAGAGTCGCTCCCGCAAAATATCAGGTCAGGTTAGAAAAGAGCTAGAGGCGGTTAAACCAAAACATGGCACCAATCCACATAAGAAGGTGTAGACTTTCTGGACAGGGTTCTCGGGACGGTAAAAACCAATGGCTGGAGACAATTGTCTCGGCGATATGGCTCGAAATCGTCTTCAATGGCTAACGCAGATGCATCCACTCCTTGTGACTTATGATTTCCAGTGAAACTATATTGTTCTTCGCTATTACTATTCCTTTCTCTCATATCCGTGTCTACTGTCTCTATTATGCATTTCTTCTACTTTCTTCTCTTGCTTTGTGTGCTACATGGAGTGTGGCAACTTGAACTGCTGCACATCGGTGAAAAGTTCTATGTTGAAAACAGACATCATATAAACTAGAACAGCTTTCGAAAACTTTTAGACACCACCGAACAAAAGCACGTTCCATACATTAAACTTTGCAGTGCTTACTTCAGAGTTTAGAATGGACAACCTAGCTATCCCACTTACGTGTAATAAAACCGACAGCAAGTGGGTTCATGCTAACATGTTAGAAAAACTGTTTATATTGCGTTTTGATTCGCTACAGCAGCAACCTTTTAATGGATTCTTCTAGGAACTTGGACTCTAGTCAGGTATCTAACTGAGTTGATTTTACACCATTTACTGAGTTCAAGCTTGCAACTTACACGATTTTACCATGTTATCTATGAAAAACATTTTGCCTAACGGTTTGAAAAATCAGAAAAAACGACTAGTTAGACCTTATATATTTACAAACGAATAAGAAGCAAGCTAAAGCTGCCTAGTAAACCTACTGCAATAATCCAAACGTTGGTAAACAACGTGATGTAGCGCAAGATTCAAGCCAGGTCAAAAATAAACTGAAGTCCAATATTTCAGGTTGTAATGGAAGGCTGGCAAGACCATAAGATATACCTGAGAATTGCTTGTACTGCAGCTACAACCCTCTCAGTCTTTCAGAGTAACAATTATGCTAAAATTAGTGATAATGTCATATTCTGATTATATGGGATTTTGTTTGCCTGCAAGCCCATGTTAACCCCTAATTAATAAATATCTGTGCTTCTCTAACTCGCTTTTGACTGATGCGTTTCGGCGCATAGATACTGAGTTTCCCAAGGGTTGGTTCCAAGAATTTATGATTCAGCGAGAAATTACTCCAATGTGAAATGGTTCCTTAATGGTCTTCACACTCCCTTGAAATATCCTTCAAATATTCTAACCTGAGGAAAAAATAGGACAGGTCAGGTATCTAGGCATTTCTTAGAGTTTCGATCCAATTTCCGCCTACTTTTTGATAAGATACTCAAATTCTTCTCCATTCCTGGCACTATAAGTTGGTTGCACCAGTAATTTCACGTTCTGCGTTTCTTTAAACTCTCCCAAGAATTTACAAGTCTCCCTATTTGCAAGGAATGGCCATGTGGATGGCGTTTCCAAGTTTTGACCGCATCACATACGCATACAAAAAAGTGGTAACTCCACTAGTAATTGGATATCACATTTGCGACTGTGACTGACATTTACTCGATATTAGAATATTTGTAACTGTTTGTTAGTTCGTTAAGTGGGACATGCTTGGGTGCGGCATTATATTCTGCCTTCTTGGACGCCTATTAAATCTACGCTACCTGACCACTGTAATATGATGTGAGCCCCATCTCAGTCAAATCACCTTTGGCTATACTATTCAGGCGCCGTTTAGGAAGGAGAGTATGGACAACGTCACTTCCACTGATTTTTCTTATAATATGCGAGAGCGAGAAGATTCTTGATGACTCTAAACTATAGCAGCCCAAACTGAAACTATCTAGTGAACGGTTAAATGATCTTGACAGCGACAGCGTTGACCAACCAGACGCGTCTGTGGTAAAAGCACATAATTTGTATAAAACGTTTATATAAATGTAATGCAATGTTAAAAAATAGCTACAAAGGATAACGTTCTCGTATATGTCCGAAACAGCCTCCCAATTTCTCATGGGAGGCTTCACAGTTATGGTAAACCAAATTGAGATAACTGTATATCATTACATTTCTTGATCCATTCACAGATCTGATCCGGTTTTTGAGGTGATTCCAAAAATTTTTGATGGAATTATTGTGAGTTCCATCGAAAGGATTGATGAAATCATTTGTATGGCTGCGACATGACGAAGATAGCCCAGGGTTGATAGCTGACTAAAACTACTCCATTCATGTTTATGAACAGTTGTTTCAGGCAGCACTAAGCTTTGGATAATAGGCAATAAGACATTTGCACTGTGATTAGGGATCGCTTTAATATATCCTTTGCGGAGGGTGGCGTTATATACCTCCATCACCCACTGCTGATTCGCACTCGATACCCCCCAATTATATTCCCTCTTTATCAGAACTGCCTCATCCAGGTGAACAATGACTCCAACTCCGTCAAGTGCGTCGGCGGCGCTGGGGTTAGGACTCTCGCCGACCATGCACATGGTCCGGGGTTCGATCCCCTGCCGACGCACACCCGATATCTATGGTCGGCCTGCGAAATTTGGGCTACCGATATCCATGCTGAAAATGCCATACTTGTACTGAAAATACGGTGTCGCATCAAGCTGTAATCAAAATAAAAAATAAATAAATAAAGTACTTGAGCCAGCCTGTTCATTTTACATGATGTTATGTCTCTGCGGTACTGGTACCATTGCACTGCAGACACTTCTGAATTTTCTGTTTCATACGCTGTTGCTGTTACTGGTCTTTTAAGCACCCGGTTATGACACATCATTCAAATTTTAGTTAGAGGTAACTTAGACTTGGCGAAAAGTACCTATGGAGTCTGTAGGCTAAAAAACGGCATACCTTCTCGAAATGACTTTCGGTTTCGGCACTCATCGCACCTGTAAACAGATCCATCAATGCACCTAGTATGACCTTCCTATCAGTTTGTTCTACATACAGTAATGAAAAACAAGATCTGGATCGAATTTGACACGCAAAAGGTGTACAGCATTCATAAGTACGTCAGTGTAGTACGGATTCCTCCGATTGGTTGCTCAAGGTCATTTATCCGTTCGCTAAGTAGTTTCGGTTTGGGCCACTATAGTTTAGAGTCACCAGATTCTTTTGAAACAGGGATTATTCGTATGTTTCTGAAATAACAACTGTATAAATTGCCCACTGACTCCACAAAACTAACTAGCATATTTCAAACAAACTGCCATCAAAGTGTAGCCTATAAGTTTCCAGCCAGACAACATATCTTTCTTGAAGGAAGAAAAAGACTGACAAGAAGCAGCAGCGTTAAGTCCTAACTATGGCACCACTGAAACAATACCACATGGATAAAAAATACTTACTGGCAATAGGCACACCAGTTGGTGACAAAATGTAATACTGAAGATAGGGGAGGCCTTAGGAGCTGTCTTAGTGAATGACTCTTCTATTAGAGTGGTCGCAAAGCAGCAGATTAATGGCGCCTTTAAAATGCGGAGGCTACGGCTAATGTTTATCACGTTATTCATAAGCGTGCTGGCGAGTAAGTGAAGCAAATATGCTTGATCCAACATGAAGGGACGTTCATCAATCAACACCGTTCAGTAAAGCATAGAGACTTTGCAGAGAGTGGTAAAAACAACAAAAATAGTAATAATTTTACTCTGAAACATTGCCATTGCAATGTGCAGAAGTTTTAGCGGATCTTCTGCGTAACACTTCCTCTTCCTCCCAATATCTTCAAATAAAAGAATAATTGACAGTAGATCGTGTGATACAATTCTATCTGACGTGAAGCACAGGCCAAACCATCAAGATATCTCTTCTCTTTCGTCTTCAAGAAATATTCATTGTTTTGTTGAACATCAATTAAAAAGAGTTCAGGAGTACATTTTGCGAACCAAGGACACCACCCAGGAATGGTCATCTCATGCACTGTGATAAACTACCATCATAAAAATAAATCACTCATCTCAAATTATCACCCAATTTAAATATAAATCAAGAATAAGATACGATGCCTCACACAACAAATTTATATGGAGGAATTGACTTCGAGCTTCATTTTTTCTCAAATATTCGTAATCCATCTAACACATACTTGGTTTTTTTGTTAATGCGAAGGCAATATTTCTATATTTCTTAATGTGCTCCATTGAATGACTAGTTAGCAGATTGTACTCACAAACTAACGTCAGAAATGACAAAGAACATGTGATTTCACCATAAATCAAATTTACGTAATGTAAGTAATACTTATCCATGCCTGTGCAGCTGGTGTGTCCTACATTGAGAGGAATAAATATATATTAGTACAATGCTTTCCCATATTTAGTAGAAACTTGCAAGTCAGCGGGACATAAATGTTTTAAATACTCCCCAAAGTAAACAACACTACTGCTAGCTTCACTCCCAGCCTTCCCTCCTCCCAGGTCTTACTAACGGCCTAGTGAGGTATAGCTGTGCCTCGGCTGAAGACCAAACATCAAACCTTTGACGTGGTTTTCTAGCGTTCTGCTGATGAACCACCGACACAGGCTGTTGTCATAAAATCTACTATTCTCCTCAGCTTCTTGTCAAAATGCGATGTCATGAGTCCTCCTCAGATCCGTGGGAAGTCTTTCAATCCCAATTCTGACTAAACTGTAACGTATATATCTCATAATAACTAACTCAAGTACCACTATATTCTGATATATCTTATATATATCTTATGTGTCCAAGGTCTTTGTGAGGCTAACATTAACCCTTTCAATCCGTAATTACTGCTCTCCTAAATTCTGGTTGCGCAGAGGAGAAGGTTCCCTGTTTGAGCAAAGCTATATTTCCACTGAAGACATTACAGACCAATATGGCCAACATTAGATATTACAAGTGAACATCATCGTTTTAATTACTGTCCAGATTCGCAGTGTATAAATTATTTATATGTATTTTTAGTGATGTATTCTAGAAACCAATTAACTGGTCTCCTTGAATAACTTCCAGCTTGCTCCCAGCTGGTTTCCACTAGAAATAACGCTCAGGATTGCTTTGTGGTCATTTATCCTCCTAGAACTGCACTCCAAACAAACTGCCTACTGAATCTTTAGTCTGGCCCACCTAACCTGGTGACCAGGCTGTTATTAACACCAGTCGATCTAGCGAAGGCAGAATATATTAATTACGGACTACTGGAGATGAAGTGAAAAGAGAGTAAAGATGCGCAGTCATACCACAACGAAGCTCTTGATCTCGCTACCACTGGAAATTCAACTGACCATTCTCTGTTTCACTCTGTACAGACAAACAAAATGATCATTGAAGGGATGATGGTTTGGAAGAACCTCCTTCACCCGCTGCAGTAATATCTTTACCTCTTCTCTGCTACGCTTTTCAGTTTCCCAGAAAGATTTTTCTTCCTGGAATAACTTTCAATCTCGCGTGAAAGTGATACCTACTTGAATATTGGTTAATTATCGGTAGGAAACGAAACAAAGTATAGGCTTCCCGCTCGAGCTTGATGACCTGCGTGGGTATTGCGGGAATCGATATTTATATGGCCTTGTTCTAATACCGCATGTTATAAATCAGCTGCTTAATATATAGAAACAGTACTAATTTATTGATATCTTACGATCCGAAATCCATATCATGCATGATCGTGCCTGTGAAATTGGCACGTCCACATGAAACAGAATGAGATGGTCTGCCCATCACTTTAAGAAGAATATCTCTGTCATCTGAAAGTATGTGTTAGTGCGAATCATTTTTTCTTAAAATTCCTGTAGCTTTTTTATACTTTATGCTTCCCATACTACACATTGTGTATATGGCTGTTCTAAGATATCAAGCATCGCTTCATCAGCCCTGGAAATTACTACTGTCTGTGGACCATTTTGTCCTGTCGTTCCAGGCTGCATTAGGCCAACAACATTCCGCTATCCTATCATAGTTTATCGCCGCGAATGTCTGACCAGATTAGGGCTCATGCAACACTGTGGAAAATTATGGAAAACAAAGAACATGACTGATGAGTTCGTGAGTAACCTTCTTGTAAACATCGAAACCGTGGTCTAAGGAGATGAATGTCTTAATCGTAGAAAGTTAACCATTCTATCGACATTTGGTTGCCAATATCGAGACATTGATTATTTTTATCCCAATAAGATGAATTGTAATTTTGATCTGATTTACCCTGGTTTCTAAACTGGAATACCAGCCGCCGCGTTCGCGTCGGGTCTCGAAAATTTGCTCACCACACGATGAACAGAACTCGCTGCTGATAAAGTAGGTTTGGGTTAATAGAGGAAGAAAAATGTTGAGGAATAGCCGGGAGCAGCCTACCCAGTGCAGCACCAAACAGTTAGGATTCGGTCTGCGTATGGCCGAAGAGGAGTGTTCTACTCACATCTTTAAGAGACACCTTTGACATGAGGAAAGAGGGAAAAGACCAATAAAACGAAGTACTCAGCTTTATCACACACTGAACGGTGCTTAATGCCCACACAAAACATTGAGCGTTTGATGGAACATTATATAGTGTAACTGTGTTTGACGGGTTACGTTCTGACAATTGGGAGCTTATATT
The DNA here is from genome assembly GCA_944472155.2 of Trichobilharzia szidati. Classification (NCBI taxonomy): domain Eukaryota; kingdom Metazoa; phylum Platyhelminthes; class Trematoda; order Strigeidida; family Schistosomatidae; genus Trichobilharzia; species Trichobilharzia szidati. The sequence continues at coordinate 79,843,446 of OX235276.1, read as the reverse complement.
CTGTAGTCTTAAAATGGACAAATTCACAAGCGGAACATTTGCATACCTAAAAAGGAGACAAGAGCTGGAGCTAACGCTATAGTTTGATAATTAAATCCACTGAACACAGACATCATAAGTTTAAATGTAAGATAAATTGGTGACCATTCATTTGAATCCCGTCGTTGAGAATAAAGTCATCTCAGAATAAATCCACCAAGAGTGCTCAGAGTATGGGGATTTGCTGTTAACTGGTTATAAATAACCTTAAGGTTTACTAACCCGAATAAGCCCATAGAGGACTGAAGGCAGAGATAAGGGATGGAGACATTACTCCAAGAAAAACTGCACTGTCACTTATGAAACCCCCAGTATCGTGGGGAATCATCAACTTGAGGTCAAGTGACAGTGGCTGAGAAGTTGTTCAAGATGCCAGTCGTCAGTTTTGACTTCTACTGAGATGGAGTATCCGCAATATTTCGGGGCTGGCTGGAAAGCTGTCTAGATTTTAAGGGAAGTAAGAAGACTTAGTATATAAGAATCAGAACTATGAGGTAGCAAATGGGATGGAAGTGTACTCTTCAGACTGTTAACTAAAGAGTCAATGATCAACCAATGCTTAAGAGATCGGCTTTTATATCAGAATAGATATTCAAATTACTGATCGGTAGTTGGTACCACTGCAGAAGACTAACTCTGATTTTACACGTTTGTTCATGAAAGCGCTTCAGTTGGCAAGTGAGGCGGGTAATCTAGTGAAAAATACGCATGGGAATTCTCCCTTCAATAGATAAAGAAAGGGTAATGAAGCAGATCAGACTGTAAAGAGATATGCAACAATAGTAGAAGCTGAGTAATCCCCAAAGAGGGCTTGGAAAAACTAGGCGTTTCTAAGGTATTCAGACTGTGGAAACTGGAATCATTTCGCTTTTCAGATTCAGTCAGGAACTGAAAACGTTTACAGGAGTTATTGAAAAGCAGGGGACACCGAACGGGCATTTCGACCTTTTCGGTTCTTTTTGTCAGTGAACGCTTTCACCCCTACTACGGACCGAATCCATGACCACTGAGTTAAGAGACTAAGTTCATTTGCCATTGTGCCACCTGGGTTAGAAATAATGAAACTGGAATTTTAACTTCTATGGTGCAGCAGAACGGGCTGCGGGTAAAAGACATCTCAGAGCTCTGTAACAAATAACTGAGGCTTTCAATGTACAGGAAGAGACCGATGCTGGTGAGAAGTAGTAAGAGAATCCTAATCACCTAGGAGGTGGTGATCATTTAAAGGGAATCTTGGGTTATCCACAACCCAAAGGCTGTCCAGAAATACCACCTCCAAAGGACACATAAACTCTGATAAAAGCCAGTCTCTCTACAAAGTTAGAGTTGCTTATTAGATAAGTTTATCTAAAACGATGCGCCGTGACGCACTATCAACAACCAGACGACGTCTTTAACATAAATTTGTGCTCATGATCACACCAATTGAATGCCGTAGAACTGTCAAAAGCCAGTAAGTTGGAGGGACACTGAAAGCTGACCCAGAGACCCCAAAGAATATTCACATGCCACCATTGCCGAAAGCTTGAAAAGAAAGGCACTTTGAGGCTGGATAAAGGGGTATCTCGTCTACCTATCAAAGAAAAGTGACCTAGACAAAAGAGGGGTTCAGCTAAGAGTTACTCTTTACGGCGATGTCATTCTTAAGCTCCAAAACTGCATATATATAGTAAACTATCCTAGCAGCAAAGGGATTATTTCCAAAGATGTGCCACTTATATTAGGAATTTTGGATAAAAATTTACGTAATGTAAAAACCTTAATCGGGTAGAAACTTAAACAGAACTAAATAAGTAAACTGGGTGACTTACTGTAACTGATAGGGTTGAGTAGAATTCAAATAAAATTTGAACGAGAGCGAATTTATTAACAGTGTTAATAGGGGGTACGAGATTAATAGGGAGTGAGGAAAGAAAGTAATGCAATTAAGAAACAAAAGCAAAAGTTATATATCTCGTGTTAAGACAGATCACCTCCATTGTAGATTTAATGACTGAACGAATTGCTCTTATATGCAGAGTTGAGGATCTAACATGAGAACTGCTATTACTTCTGCGGTTCGATGAAGTTTGATTCGTACTCTTTTAGTAAGATTATCATGTATTCTGTAGATAACTTTGAAGATCTTATATGGGTTAGCTTGGTGTCCAGATTCGATCAGATGTTCCAGGACAGAGGCATGGCTGGTAGATCCTTTTTCTCCTTTATAAAACCATAAAGGCAAGTGTTTGGCTTTACGTTTGGATGCCAAACGCTGGGTACGGCGGACATAACTAGCTCCACACGAGCAGGTGGATTGGTAGGCTAACAGCAGTAATTTATCATTCACGTTCAACTTAATTATTTAAGTTTATTCTATTTTCTACCTAATTAACCTATTCTGCATTACGTAATTTGTCATCTAAAATTTACAATTTTGATGACATATCCTTGGAAATGTTTCTTCTGTTGCTCAGACGATTTACTATATATACAAATATATATGTATGCAATTTTAGAGCTTGAGAATGATATCACCGTAAAAAGTTATTCTTCGCTGAACGCCTTTCCATTTATATGACTCAGTTGGTATATTCAAGTTGCTTAAACATTGCAAAATGTGACTTAGTAATTTCAGAAACTGGCGTGGAGCGATTCCCCTTGCCACGCCGAGTAAAATTCTAATTTGGATCATCATGGATAGACTGGAAGTCGCTTCTTATGCAAAACACTACCCAGATGGAGCTGAGTTCAGGAAAAGTAAATCATGTAGAAATGAAATAGCAACGCTTCGCGTCATAGCCGAAAATAACACTGTATAGCGACTAAATGTCTATATCAATTTCATTGACTCTGTAAAGGCCTTCGACAACGTTGATTGCGAGGTAATCGGGATATCATAAAGTTGATAGAAGTCGATATAAGGGGCAGGACCAAATGCGATTCCTACAGAAGCACTAAAGAGGGATATTAAGTATCAGTATCTATGTTCACCACTTTACTGCAGAAGGAGAGGAAGGAGGGGAAGGTACCTGTTGACTAAATATGAAGCTACCTAGCCAAACTATCAGGGTGGCGCGATTTAGGCTTTCGAAACAGCTGTCCATCTGAGACTGAAATATCAAACCACGGCATCCTGAGATTGTTAGACGGTTTGGTTGTGAAACTCCGCCCTAAGCAAGCTGCATTCGGGGAGAGTGAGTCATGAGTCAAGGATTCTACACACAACGAAGTTATGTATGAAAATTGACTTCAAGCTTTATTTTTTCCCTGGCAATTATAATACATCCACCAAAGACCTGTTTTTTTTAATGCGAAAACAATACTTCTGTATTTCCTGATGTGTTGCACTCACTGACAATCCAGCAGATTTCTCCAATTGTGCACAGAAATGATTGCATAGAAGTGAAAAGGCTGTTTTATACTACTGGGATTAACATTTATATGTATAATCTCCAGAGAACATGTAAAGCATATCTTGCTACCGCCTGTAAATTGTGATTGGATTATGTGGTTCTATTTCTGTAACAATTTGATGATGCCTGTAAACTGGCGTCATTCATGTACTGTACTGTGAGAACAAATTTATTTATTTTATGTGGTGATCAAACTTCAACACCACGTGTAATCATCATGGAACAGAGCCTGGAGTAACAGCAAAATACTCACCTCAGCTTGGCTTGACTTTATGAATCCCCTAGACAGTATCAACCGTGGAGTAATTTGACTACCACCGCGACACTCCGGAGTTCATTGTAAAAACATTCAGGAGCAGTTATGTGGTGACTCCGAATGAGAAATGATTCACAACAGAAAGCCCAACGAAGCCCCTTAAGTTAAGATAAGCTGTAGGACGAGGCTGCTGACTGTTACAGATAATATTCCTGATTGTGATGAACTGGATCACGGGGCAGGTCACAAAGGCGTAACAAGACGGGAGTACGATGGACCGACGATTTCTTCACGTTAAATATTGTTTGAATATTATCAAAATATATTGTCCGATTTTGGGTGTCTAACGAAAATTTGGCAAATTGCAAAGAAGGCAGTAAGTTGTGTAGATCGTAATAGGTCGGTTCCTGCGTAGAGACTGAAATACTTCGGGTTCCGACTATTAGTATAACCAAGAGGAGCAAGTCTTGAGCTTTTAACCTAATTTGGCCTGCGTAACACCTAATGCACTTCTAAAAGACCGTAGACTATCAAAAATAGCGTTCTCTCGACACTGAGAATCAAATGACTGATCGTAAAGGATAAGTTATAAGTTTCCAGACCGTAGGTGTTACGAATTTCCTGGAATGGTTTGAGCACCGAGTCAGATTGATTCATTATGAATTATTTAAATTAATCCCAGCGTGTTAAGAAAATCAAAACAAGATTTTTCTGAATGTTTCACTATGGAAGCCTCAGCTTCAGCCTATAAGTGCTCACAATCGTATTGATGGGATAAAAAGAAACTCTAGGAATTCACAGCTACATGTCAGTGCCCCTTCAAAGACTAATCGACCATAGCGGTCTTCTCTGACCTCCAAAAGTGCAGACAAATAAATCTTCGAAGATAGAAGCGTCCTAAGCTCATTTATACTGAAGGACTTCTTCGGACCTCACAAACTTACGCATGACGAGAAGAGTCCAAAAGACGGACACACGTATAACCACTGCGGTGACTCATCTGTCGTGCCACACACGACTAGAAACTAGAATTTCTCCTCGGCATTCAATGTTGGATAAAGAATACTGTACTCTGACTGTTATAACAAAGCCAAATTTGAAGAATGTTGTGCTACAGACACTGCACGAACAACATTTGAGGAGATCAACTTGAAGTCTTCAACCGAAACCAAGACAAAACGAAATTGTTCCAAATGAACTTGACTATAGTCAAGTTATAAATTTACAAATCCCAAACAAAATCAAATTGTTCCAAATGGAATTATATTGATAACAGGATGTTGAAGAGCTACATTATTATTGTTCTATTTAACAAAATGTATCAGATAAACATGATACAAACCTTCAAATACGAGGTTATCTGACATCCAAGAATATAACGCCTGAACTCAAAAATGGCTCACAGTTGACAAAAATGTGCATTGAAACAAGAGATGTACAACCGCAAACGGTTCAATTAACACAAAATGGGAAATGGTATATAAAGTAAATTTTTAGTGTTTAAAGGTGTAATATTAGACGTAAAAGTAATAATTCTGGGCAATTGTTTACAACCACACTGTTTATTTTAGATCATAAATTTACGTAGAGTACAGAAGTTTCAGTGTATTCAATTGCAATGCTTTCCGATAAGTTCAAAGTAGAAGACGAAATGCTAATTAAGAATATGACTACGTAAATACGATGACCTAAGTATCAAAACAACAAGAAATACGGAAAATTTGATGTATAAGTATTGGATGGAAATTTGAAAAGCCCAGTGATTTAGACAGGCCACAGTTTTTTGTCATCTGAAAAGGCTGTCCATCAGTTAGGGAGTAATTGTTATACAAGAACTGCTGGGCAGATATCACTGACTCAAATGGATATTTAAATGTCGCATTGGAATCGTATGATTTGTTAACTAAACCTTTGTCATTTCTAAAATCTGTCAGACGTCATTTCAAGCAGTTGAAGTTTTATCTACGATACCTTGCGTAGAATGGAACGGCGCTTTTGTCTCCCGTCCAGGTAGAAATAACTATGACAGCCACCTACAATGGGTTTTCAGGAGACTTCAGATATTCAATAATGGTCATTCCTCTCAAGTTTCATCTGGGTGTTTATTCACAGATCTTTTCTGATAGTGCAATTTATGAACACAGCAGTCAACCGTCACCTTAGGAGGGACAGATGTCTAAATGTTTTCCGTGATCTAAGTCCTTTAGATTACTGTTGGTAACGTCTTATTATTTCTCAACATACGCGCCTTTAAACGCACTGACAAATTTGCTCACTTAAGTGCAACACCAGAAACATAACTTCGGATGTATTAGAGGCTTGCAGAAGATCAAAACGGCTATAGATTACGTCACCATGTTAGTGCATCAAGACTTCAGACTTCATCTGAGCATAGTTACTGGTGCATCCAGCACGGCTAATAGAACTTTACTGCAGCAACAGAGGAACTCTACCAATTTTCTTTTCCATGAAGTTGTCTGCCTTGGAGGTAGCGCATAGTTTGTTTGTTGAGTTTGCTAGTCATATATACTTCCATTAAAAAGTTTCCTCATCTCACAGGGGTCTGTTGCTGCTTCATTTTGACTGAACTAGCGTATACACATATCCTAATACTTCCTCGCGTTTACAATTGTGCCCTAACGGTGCGATTACTCGACATCCACAACGTAATTCAAAAGGCACTTGCGAAGGAATACGATAGTGTATTGTTGCAGCAATCAAAATTCAAAAATCGAGCGAGTCCAAAAAGTATCAATTGTTAACATGCCAGATTTAGAGTAATAAATAAATGAAAGTACAATTACACAATGAAAGTATAGTACGATTATGAGTAATAAAACTGGTCACTACAGGTCTACGCGTTTTACGAACGATGAAACCACGTACTGTGTCTCACAAACTGTCACAGATAGTCACACACCAGGAAAATAGGAACACGTGAATTATACTGAGAAGTTACTCCGGACATCCATCATATTTACCGAACACGCAACCCTCTGATGGATGTTTTCCTTCACAACTGCACTGCTACAGTGCTTTAGTCTACTGACTTGCGTGAAGTAGCCGAGTATCGCAATACCGATGAAGATGCAGGAAAACTCTAACACTCCATCTTCGATGACCTAATGGACGCTTCTTGTGAACAGCGAAGGTATCCCATTGTAAAATGTCTACATCGACTGTGAGACTTGTGACTCCTCTCTCTTTGCATCATACATAAAGTTTCCAGTACTCTACACAACATTGCCTTTACTGGCATCCGTAGTATATACGCGTTAATATCAGTTAACCTTGTATAAGTGGGCGTTAATGGGAATTTCCGGAAGTGTATGCTTCTATATACCTCCAAATTACACCGACATAGTTTTTTAGAGATTGAAGGTATCGACGTTCGCGAGTTGTACGGATTATACTAACGCAAGATCTTATACCAACAACCACTATAGTGTTCGTTCTTCGAGTACCAAATGGTAAAGCAAAAGACCAGATTTTGTCGTCCAAATACGATATATATTTTGGGACCAAATCGCGGGTAGGAATGAATGCTTAGCTAGCTAGTAATCGTGCACGCACGTGACACGACGAAGCACCAAATGGCGGGGATGCTTGACCGTAAGCCTTCAGCTAAACAAGTCGACTTAAACAGTGATGGTCAGCATCCAATGTTGAGTGATGATTGCTGTGGTTAATAATTTTGGGGAATTATTTACCGCTACAGCTCACTCCCCCCCTAGTGGGTTTGTGAGGACCCTAAGACATGACCAGCCGGAAGTAAAAAAATCTCGATGGTTCCCTGATGGGTGAAAAAAATCTTCCGAGCGGCTTGATCGAGAGCCTGCTGGTCTGTCTGCCTATGCTAATAGGGTGTCTGTACATAGCTTCCTCAATGTTGTTCGTTGGATCCCGTGCTTCGTTTGTTTCCTGTCCAGTGCCCGTTGCACCTGGAAAAGAAAACAAGAATGCTGAGAACCTTGTCAAGAAAAATGTACCAAATAAGCGTTTTTTACCAAAAAAATATGACATGCATCTACTATACAGTAAAATAATGTAAAGTGCAAAATATCGGGGAAAAAAATATACCTCTAATTTAATTTTATGTACGGTTATAGGAGAAATATCATTTACTTGTGTTAAATGACGCAACATAAAAAAAATTGATGTGTCACTCAGTTATGTGAGATAGGTGTGAAGGTATTCTGGAAATCTAACGTGACGTCCAGAACGCGTTTTCTTAGAGTTATCGACCGAAGTTTCGGTGGCTTTCGCCGTGCTAGGGAGTTCTTCGAAGACTGAAGTAGATTCAATAACTTGTGAATTATCGGGTACGTTTAGCTCCAGGCTAATGGGGTTACCTTCCAAGTAAGCTGGTTTCAGACGGTCGATACTGACGGTGTCTTCGCGGCCTTTTTTGTCTAAAACGAAGAATTTATCCATACGTTTAATCACTTTATATGGTCCGTCATACGGGGGTTCTAGAGGACGACGTACCGAGTCGCGACGAACAAATACATGTGAAGAAGTTTTTAAACAAGGGTGAACAAAAACATCAATGGACTGTGGTCGGAGGGGAGCAGGTTTAACTGAACGCATAGCGTTTGTAAGCCTGCTGACGTATGAGGAGTGATCTACTACTGGTGGGAAGCTCGAGGGAGAAACAAACTCACCTGGCAGTCGTAGTGTTGTGCCATATACTAGCTCAGAGGTAGTACAACCAGCATCGGTTTTTAAGGCGTTTCGTATCCCTAGGAGAACTAACGGAAGGGATTCAGTCCAGTGGGTGTTATTTGCAGCTGATAAACCAGCTTTCAACTGTCTGTGTAGACGTTCTACCATACCATTCGCTTGAGGATGGTAGGCTGTCGTTCGAAAACGCATGCAACCAAGGATTTTAGTCAAAGCGAAGAATAAACCGCTTTCGAATTGCCGCCCACGATCAGTTGTTATGGAAGATGGGCATCCAAAGTTTGCGATCCATCTCTCTACAAAGACGCGTGCGACAGTTTCAGCAGATATATCCTTGATGGGTACTGCTTCAGGCCATCGTGTGAAGCGATCGATGCAGGTTAACATATAGGTGTATCCATGAGATTCTGGAAGGGGGCCAACTAAATCTACATGGACGTGTTCGAAACGGGCATCAGGGATAAGAAAAGTGCCAAGGGGGCTTTTAGTGTGTCTTATTACCTTGCACTTTTGGCAAGCTAAGCACGTCTGTGCCCATTCCCTTACTTCCTTGTTAATACCAGGCCAGCAAAACCTACTAGTTACGAGTTTGACAGTAGTTCGAATACCTGGATGGGATAAGCCATGCAACGTATTGAAGACGTTACGGCGATAACTTTTAGGCACGATGGGGCGAGGAGTACTAGTGGAAATGTCACACAGAATAGTATCCTTTCCTATACCTAAGGGTTTCTTGGCTAGTTGTAGAGTTGTTTTCGACAACTCACGCTGAAGCTCAATATCTTCTTTTTGAAGACGAGCCAGTTTTACAAGGTCTATGCCATCGATTTGGGTGAAAGAACAAATACGTGACAAGGCATCTGCCACAGTGTTGTTCACTCCGGAAACATGGCGAATATCTGATGAAAACTGTGAAACATAATCTAGTTGTCGCGATTCCCTGGGTGAATACTTATCTGAAGTTGAGTTCAGAGAGTACGTCAGAGGTTTGTGGTCAGTGAAAATGGTGAATTCACGACCCTCAACTGAATGTCGAAAATGACGTATAGCACAGTACATAGCTAGAAGTTCCCTTCCGAATGTGCTGTACTTCGTTTCAGCTACTTGAAGGCGCCTCGAGAAAAAGGCGAGTGGTTGCCATTCGTTGTTAACTAGTTGTTGCAGAACTGCGCCGATTGCAGTGTCTGATGCATCAACCGAGATACTCAACGGTGCCGTTGGATCTTGATACATAAGAAGGGTGGCATCTGCAATAGCTTTCTTTACCTGAGTAAAAGCATGTCGAGCAGACGTGTCGAGTTCGATAGCCTTGTTGTTCCCTCGAAGGAGATCGGTTAATGGCTGAATTAGAGAAGCACAATTAGGAATAAAACGTCGGTAATAACTTACCAAGCCGTTAAAAGTGCGAAGGCATTTTACTGTCTTTGGCTCCGGAAAGTTCAGTATTGCTTCGACTTTGGTAGCCAGTGGGCGAATACCCTGGCAGTCAATAGTGTGACCCAGAAAATCGAGTGAGCCAACGCCTATCTGACACTTCTGTATATTGATGGTAACACCATGTTGGCGTAACCTTTCAAATGCCAAGTCCAAGTGTCTAAGGTGAGTTTCCTTATCTGGACTGGCAATGAGGCAGTCGTCTAAGTATGCGTATACAAAGTCGAGACCGCGAAATACTTCGTTGATGAAGCGTTGGAATGTTTGTGCCGCATTCCGGAGGCCGAATGGCATACGTAGGAATTCAAAAAGTCCGAAAGGCGTGATGATAGCCGTTTTCGGAATATCTTCCGTTGCCATCGGGATTTGGTTATATGCTTTAACCAAGTCGATTTTGGAGAATATAGATGCTCCAGATAACGTTGCCGTCAAGTCGTGTATGTGAGGCAATGGGTAGCAATCGGGGGTAGTTTTGGCGTTGACTCGCCGGTAATCACCAGTGGGTCGCCAATCGTTACTATCTTTTTTTGGAACCATATGCAATGGGGATGCCCATGGACTATTCGATGGCCGAATGATGCCAAGGGTGAGCATATGATCGAATTCGTTTCTGGCAATTCTCAGTTTGTCAGGGGCCAGTCGTCGTGCTTTAGATGTCACGGGCTGTCCTGAGGTTATGATGTGGTGCATAACATTGCTGGTTATACACGGGAGATCGTTAGATGGGCAATTCAGTTCCGGATATTTGTCAACAATCGGTTGGAAAGTTGGATCGGGGATTGCTTTCATCTTAACGATTGACAAGCTTGGGCCTACGTAAGTTATGCCTTTGATAGACAAACTAGTAGTGTTGTCAATTAATCGTTTACGGCGGACGTCTACGAGCAAATCATGATGATTAAGTAGGTCCGTGCCGATGATGGGCATTGTGACGTCAGCGATCAGAAAAATCCACCGAATAGGTTTGCGTAAACCTACGTTCAGATAGACGTATTTCCGACCATAGGTTGCAATTGGTTTTCCATTTGCAGCCTGTAGGTTGAGGTTAGGATCCTTCTGTCGATCTGCTGCTGTAGCAGGAAGGACGCTGACTTCGGCGCCTGTGTCGACTAGATATCTAGTCTGGCTAATTACATCATGGATGTAAAGTAAGCGGCTAGTGCCACCGGCGACGGTTGCCGCTAACGCGTGCCGGCGGGATAGTTTCCCACAGACTTGGAGGCTTTGCCGAAATCACAAGGTTTTCGACAACATTTCGCTTCCTTGCCATAGGTGTTGTGATACCAACACCAGTCAGGATTTTTGACAGAACGTGTGTTGGACTTAGATCGTCCACGTGCGTTTTGCCGTTGAGGGGATCTAGAACGACGGTTTGAGGAATTGCTAGGCTTGTTTGACCTAAGCATCTGCTGGACGGAGTTGATTAACTCTATCATTGCAGAATCCTTCTTCGAAGTCTGTTCGGTAACAGAGTATACTTCGGTGATTGGCCGTTTCGTTATCTCTAGAATTCTATCTGCAGAGACAGCTAAATCATCTATGAGAACACCCTGAAGTGTCACAAGTACAGTCTGAACTGACTGTGGCAGTTTGGATAAAAATAGTTCTCTAAACAGTCCTTCATCGAACTGACTTTGGCCAATGATCTCTTTCATTCTTGCCAGCATGCTCACGGCTGACTGATCTCCTAACTCGATGTTACGAAATAACTCATCCAGACGTTGTCGATCTGTGAGAACGTTTCTCTTGAGGATGGATGCTTTTAGCAACTCGTACGAGTTACTTACCGACATCTGCAGAGTTACGCACCTGCTGAATTCCCGCGGTAGGGCGTGAATAACTGCAAGGAACTGTGAACGTTGATCAGTTATGCCATGTTCACAAAAATCGGACTCAGCAATCTGAAACCACGTTTCAGCATTATCTGGCCAAAATGGTACTAGCTGAATTGTTTTGGCGGTTGAGCGAATCTGAATAACCTTGGGGCTAGGATCACTCATGACGAAAAGTATGCCGATAACAATATAGTACAAGAATAAACACAAAAAGGAACGAACTCACCGGGTTTATCTGCGTGTGAATTGAAGATGTAGTTCGTGGTTGGGCTCACCAGTTTAGAGATTGAAGGTATCGACGTTCGCGAGTTGTACGGATTATACTAACGCAAGATCTTATACCAACAACCACTATAGTGTTCGTTCTTCGAGTACCAAATGGTAAAGCAAAAGACCAGATTTTGTCGTCCAAATACGATATATATTTTGGGACCAAATCGCGGGTAGGAATGAATGCTTAGCTAGCTAGTAATCGTGCACGCACGTGACACGACGAAGCACCAAATGGCGGGGATGCTTGACCGTAAGCCTTCAGCTAAACAAGTCGACTTAAACAGTGATGGTCAGCATCCAATGTTGAGTGATGATTGCTGTGGTTAATAATTTTGGGGAATTATTTACCGCTACAGTTTCAAACCAATTGTCTTTAATTGTACACCCGATAAGTGATTTACGCGTGTTCTTATAGACAACATCGGTCCGCTTCCATTTTCTTTAATGGTCACTTTCTTCTTCACATCTTTAAAGATAAATCTCCTCTTCGACTGGAAACTATTCAATGTTCGATATCACTATTGGAACTGTCGGACAAGTTTGCGCAAATCAAATTCATGATTACAATTTACAAAGTTCGAATAGAGAAATTTCCACACAGTTTCCTTGAAAAACCGAAGCTATTCGAATCACAAACTGCGTCATCTGCTTGATACAATAATTCACAATCAAAAAACAGGCATAAACTCATGACGCTATATACTACTGATTGGTTGTGGTGAGTAGTTGTATACTACTCATATCGAAGTGATATAAGTACAGGATGGCCGTTTCACTCATTTTCGGCCTTATCACCAGTTCACTCAATTAGCTGGTCGGAATTTGAGTGGTTTGAAGTGATTTATCTGTCTTAGTTGAGTCAAATTGGGTACACTAGCAATAAGCTCGTCCCCGAACGAGTGAAGCGGCCGTTCGGTGTTTAGATCATATCGATCTAGTGAGGGATCAGTATATTAGCCAGCAATTTGGGTACAGTAATTTCAAAAATCTTCATATCCTTCGGGGTACATAAGCATTACTGTTGTTGCGTATCCTTCAGTTGTTTGAGAAAACGCTCAACGTGTAATATATATATATTATATATATATATATATATATACTTCCCTGGTATGCTTAAATTACAAACTGATTGGTTTCATACCACAAAATCTTTTAATATCCTCATCAATTCACAAAAATACAAGTAAATAGCATCGAAAATATAGAAAAACAAACATCCTACTGGCGCAGTTCATCAGTATATATTGGGTATAATAAAAAAAATAATTACAAGAATTTAATGACACAAATACTGATACAAATGAGATGTGAATTTTTAAAATTCTAATTTCCTATTTTTCTAAAAAGCTTTTTCTTCAATCACATTCACAATTGCAACGATATCTGCCATTAGGACCAATTGTCAATTCCTCAGTTGTTGTAGTCATCATTGTAGTTGTTGTAGGTTGTGGTCGTGGTATGGTATTGGTCGAGGTGTTGTAGGACGTTGTGGTGTGCATATGTTAGCCCAGTCTGCTTGATATGGTTGTGAATGTTCCACATTCTCCCTAGAATATTTCACAAAAATGTAGCGGATTGGTGGTGACTAGTACTGATAATCAAATTTTTCTTCACTTAGGAAATCATCTTCCCGAATTAAAAATATTCTAATAAAAATATGTTTAAAAATGATTAACGAATCAAATTTCTTCAAACCGCAGAAGCAATGGCAATTCACATGTTAAATCCTCAACTCTGCATACAAGAGAAATTGGTTCAGTCATTAAATCTGCAATGGACCTAATCTATCTAAACACTGGATATGTAATTTTTGTTTTTTGTTTATTAATTGTATTATTTTCTTCCCCCACCCCTCGGGAAGGATTCAGTAATCAACCTCTCTTGCTCTCTACCTACCTATATTACCTTTTTTAGAATTTTATCTTCTCCCATCCTATTGTGTCGTTGTGTGTTAATGCATGCTAAGGCATCTACAGTAGTTTTACCATATAAGGAAGGGATATCTGAGACCCTACGTAGGATTCTAAATAAAGCAGGAATTAGAGTAGCGTTTAAACCTACAAACTCACTAATAGACAAGCTCTATAGGCTAAAGGACCCGGTGGACCCAATTAAACAAAATAACATAATTTACAAAATACCCTGCAATGACTGTGAATTAAGTCAAACTAGTAGGTCATGAGTAGTCAGATTGTCAGAACATAAGAATTTAGCTAAGGTTAGAATAGTTGACCTCACCAGAGAAGATAAATAATTTAGGAAAAAAGCTTAGCAATTGCACTGCGTGCATTAACACATAACCACACAATAGGGTGGGATAGGGTTAAAATTCTAAGAAGTAATATAGGTAGGTGGAGAGCGAGAGAGGTTGATTACTGAATCCTTGTTCATCGAGTCTATACCCAACACGTGCAATAGGAATGACTCCTCACTCATACCGGAAATATGCAAAATACTATTACCAATCAAGTCAAGCGATGGAAAATAATGGAATTATATAAACGAAGTTAGAAAGTTGTGTAAGTAATGCCTCGATATGATTGTGAGTGGTAATAAATTGTGCTCCAAACGTGGTCATCAGTAAATATGACTGTGCAACAAACACTGTGGGACTTTATCAAAACAAATTTTACCCATAATTAAATTAAACTCTACCACAATGCACAAGTTTTATTCTTTCTTACCCATCGTGGTAACTGGATATCTTTATCCTTTATTTCATTTGATTACGTAATTATTGGCTTTAATCTCCTCCCTTCTCTTTATATACAGTATGATTTTGCTTGTTTCCTGTTTCAGTGATATGAGTTGAACTCAGTACATTGTTACCTAATTTATTGATCACTCATCATCTTACGCATCTCTCGTCTCTATTACGCAATTCCTTCACCATTGTATGCATACATATCTACTTTGTTTAGAATTGCACTCCCTGTGTAAAAACGGTATAAGCGTAATTTTCTCAGCACTGTTCATTAAGTTCAGAACCTTCTGTTAACTGATATGATGTAAAATTTGCAAGTATGGTAGAACTTTTCTGTACACAAACTTAGTAATAATTTATATAGGCTGTAAGCAGCAGCTGATGAGAAGCCGACGAAACAAACGAAGGATGGTACCATATTATTCTGCACAAACCACACTGTTGTTCTTGCTTTATTCAAATTAATGGTGTATCATTTTCAAGAATTAATTTGTAAGGATTTGATTTTGTTTCAAGTTCGATCACGCATTGATGTCAGCTAGAGAACCACTGAAAACCAGGGAACATTACTGGACAACTTTTTGTTCCTAGTTAGGGACTCCTGAATAGCGCGCAGCTAATCCCTCCCACCCCACCACCAGGGATCAAGCTCAGGACTTTCAGGTTATGAGGCCAAACACATTGACCACTTAGCCATTCAGTCACCCGTGAATTCTAACTTCTTTTATTTGATGAGGTAATACTCTGTCTAAGGTATGTTCCACTGTCCGACCATTTCTTCCTACCATATCCTTGAAAAAATGTAATTGAATAAGTTAAAAACTACCGGAAAGTGCTTATTAGTAGTGATTACAGTCTATGGATAAAGTAGAATGATTAAAACATTAGAGAATAAAGTTGATTTAAAGATAGTTTACTGGATATCAACGTTTCAATAGGTGAATATCACCATAATTATTATCGTAGACTAATAATAAACTTTAAAATTAATTTGAAATATGCACCAATTCCTTTCACCTTTTAAAAATCAATAAATAATGAAATTAATGCAGTAAAACAATAATAACTGACTGAAATGACCTAAACTTACATGGGTGAATAATAACAGACTACTATTACACCTGATCGTACTTGTGTATCTCGTCTACATCCTCCAACTGCACAACCCATGAATTCAGCTTTTCCCCATACGATCTGTGATTATTAAAATAAAACATTGGATTAAAGAAATATATATTATCTAAGTTGTGAAATTACCTTACAGATAGAATACAGCCTGTTGGCTATAATCATATCAAAAGCAATGTAAAAAATTTGAATATCCCTATAATTTATTCAGAAAAAATATAGTTTGAGCGAACATTTGCTGTTTTCAGTAAATTCTTCTTCAGGCTTTACAATTATAAATCCATTAATTTAAGCATACAATAGCCAACCAGTAAAGAAAAATTAGAATCATATCATAGGATGTATTGTGGAACAAGTATAAAATGGGATGGAACATGAGTCAGTTTTTGAATATGCGTGGTAAGTGAGAATATGAGATAAAATGAGATGAAATTGTTAAGTGATATATATATATATATATATATAGTTTTTAAGAAATTATATCCGGTGAGAGAATTGAATCAAAGGTATGATTACATGAAATAATAATAGTATGAAAGGAAACCTTATTCATGTACTTAGAGTTCAAAGGTGTTCAAGCTTCAGATATGCTCAAAAACCGTTTCTCTAAACCAGTCAGGAAGACGTTCGTTGCAGCAAAATTGTAAATGACGTCCACCAACTGCAAGTTGTTTTCCATCTCTGTAAAAGATAAGCTCTGCCGTCTGGCCACCTTTATGTGCATCTGTCAGTTCACCTGCTCTTGTGGAGCAAGGTATATCGGCCGTAGCCAGAGAACACATTCCACACGGATACGAGAACATATTGCATCATGGTTTTACAAGGGAGACAGGAAGAGTGTGCGAGGCTCTATTCTAGAACGCCTGATCGACTCTTGTCACTTTACCAACCCTGATCATGATTTTAAGATCATCTATCGAATCCGTGCTAACTTGCCACACTTTCGTCTCTATAGACTTCTAAAGACAGCGGGGGCCCTGGCCATTCATGAATTTAAGCCAGACGTTTGTGTACAAAAGAAGTATGTACAATCCCTACTTCTGCCTTGGCCATAGAGGGATAAACATTTATTTATGTATTTTGTTTATTTAGTTATTCTATGTACCTCTCCCTTATTACTACGATTATTATTATTATTCCCACTCTGAATTTTTTCCGTTTCTCCCAC
Source organism: Trichobilharzia szidati (assembly GCA_944472155.2). NCBI lineage: Eukaryota > Metazoa > Platyhelminthes > Trematoda > Strigeidida > Schistosomatidae > Trichobilharzia > Trichobilharzia szidati. The sequence goes on along the minus strand of OX235276.1, from coordinate 79,826,531 downwards.
TTGTCACATCTAAATCAGAAACTTTTCTACAATATTGAATTCCATCTTATCAAATTTCACACCACGTTATGTAGCATTCTATAGTAGCATACTAACCTTATAATTATTCACCCCTTTCCAACATGTGTACACCTTATGAGTTATTTTAAATATGACATTAACTGTTTTGCTACTTGACATTTAACTATGATTACAATCACACATATTTTAATTGTATTTCATACTACTATTATTATTTCATGTGTTCACACCTTTGATTCAGTTCCCTCAGTGGAGGTAATAATAAATTTAGTGGAAGTGAATGATAGACGAATACCTGTAGACCTGAGGCCAGCGCCCATTCATCCAGTCCGCCTACTCAGCACCACACTGCAGTACAGACAGAGAGACTGTAATGCTTCACTTGACTTTGTAGGTAATTTTGAATGTTTGGAGGATTCAATCATGAGCTGACATCAGTTAGAGAACCACTGGAAAACCAACTGGGAGTACTGGACAGCCAGATATTTCGTCCTAGTTTGAGAATGGTCATCAGTATGCACTCACCGCCAGGGTTAGAACCCAGGAGCTTCTGGTTACAATGTGAACTGATTGACTGTTAAGCCACTGAGAGCCGATCCAATGGCCAGCCCATGAATTCTAACTTCCGCCAGTTCACGACATACCGCGACCACTTCACAATGTCTTCTTCGATGAGTTACTTCCTCACCTTCAATTTGCTGTACCCTACTGATTTCGGCTCATGAATTGGCTAAGTGGTCTGTGAGCTTGCCCTGTAACCAGAAGGTCCTGGGTTCAAACTCTGGCTATGGGTGCGTTCTGCTGAAGAGTCCCAGACTAGGGTGAAACAGCTGTCCAGTACTCAGAGGTTTTCCAGTGGTTCTCCAACTAATGTCAGCTCATGATGAAACCCTCTAATCAATCAAGCGAAATCCCTACAAAACCAATACTTAAAAATTTGGAATGTTTCCACTGGAGAATGATTGAGCAATGCTGAATATGTATTCAACTACATAGTACTTCTTATCGACCAACGTTGACGTGTATGTAGGCGTGAGGGATAATTTTCTTTGGCTATTAAAAGTGTATTCAGAGACTTACAAATCACGTTTCACGAGGACAAGAAATTACAATGGATTAAGAAGTCGTACTTATTCAACAAAAAAGCAAAGGTCTTGAATGTAATCAAGCCACTGAAAGCCTGGAAGGTAGCAGGACTGGATGGAATTTCACCAGAAGTACTGAAAACTGATCCAAAGATCCACAGAGAGAATAAAAGATGCTCTGGATGCAGAACTCCGAACGGAAAAAGCTGGATTCATGAAAGGCAAATCATGTGCCGATCAAGTTGCAGCTATACGCATCATCATCTAACAGAGTGCAGAATTACAGTCAAGTGTATACCTCAGCTTCAAAGACATTGAGAAGGACTTTGACAGTGTTGACTGCGAAATAGTTTGGAACCTACTCCAACACTATGGTGTACCTCGAATCTTTATCAACCTCGTTCAACAGCTATGTGATGATAATGCCACACGTCAAGTGATCCACAAGTGAAAGCTCAACGTAGACTCTGGAGTGAATACACGAGTAAAACAAGGTTGCCTACTATCGCCCACGATGATATTCCTAATTCCAGTGGACTGGATTATGCATCAGACTTTGAGTTGCAAGCGAGAAGACAGGAATAAGTTGGACCGATAAGAAGACTCTAGAAAATCTTGACTTCGTGGACGATTGATGTCTAATGTCACATCAATTCGAAGACTTACAGGCGAAAACCAACAAACTGGCAGAAGATGCTGGCAGAAAAGACAGGAATTCAGGTGAACATTAAGAAGATAGAAGTGATGAACAAGTTCCAATCACTATCAGCGGGAGAAATTCGAAAGAGGTTACCTCCTTCACTTATCTGGTCGCCATCCTTTCAACTAAAGGCGGAACGGATGAGGAGATCAAAACCAGATTAGGAAAGGCAAGTTAGACCTTCATCACTCCGAAATCAATTTGGAAATATTCCTCACCCAGCAACAACCTGGCGTGTGCGTCACCAAAAGCACTTCCAACAGGTTACTGCAGACTTCCATAAACGGCTGCCTTTGATGGTTCCATACTGAAGGTTCAGATGGCTGGCCAGAAAGAATTACAAACAAGAAACTTTGGGAACCGACCAATCTAGGATCTGTTCCTCAACAAATAAGCTGAAAAAAATGGAGATTGCTCGGATACATACTATGGAGACCGTTGAATGACATCGCGTGCCAGACCAATGTTCATGTGGAACCAAAATGAGGAACGATGAGTTGGGCATATGAGAATGTTATGAAGCAGATCATGTGAAGGGGAGATGAGAGCTCGTAGACATTCGTGGGACCAGTTACACAGGACCGTAGACAACAAGCCAAAGTGGAGATGTGCTGCTGAAGCCATTTGTTCCACTTGTAACCCAAGAGAACAAAAATAATAATAATAAAATTCAACGCTGGTCACTCAATCTCTAGGCGGAACATTCTAAATTGTCTACAAAGTCAAAAGAAACCCCACCCCAAAAATGAGTCCCTAACCATTAATATTAGAAAACTGTGGCACAGATTCATACAGAAAATGACAACACCAGGTAGTCGTTGGACAGTAGAATGAATGAATTTGATGAAAAGATTCTCTTTGTTGAATTTTCAAATTTTAAAACTCGCTGAAACAGTTTCTTTCGTTCAATAAATGAAATGCAATAAATGTAAGGGAAGTTTGTAAATCGTGTCATTTGTTTTTATCAAAGTTAATCAGACTACTAGGGTATAACAACCCAAATCTGTATCGTGATTATGGACCGTAGACAAATCGAGCAGAAAACTGCCGAAAAAATTCACTCGTGAAGACATCTGTAGTCATTATCAATCATACATGAGGAGAAAAGAAAAGCAACAGCTCCTGAAGATAACTGCAGACAAAGATCGAAGCTATTTTTGCTTCATTCCGGTGCGTTTTGAGTTGGATATAGGTCTTCATTCTTGAGTTTTAAAGTTTCAACTGCTGTGGTGTTGTTTATCATGAGATAGTGTTGCTACTTTCACGCCCAGTCCTCTCTTTTCATGGGCCTTACTACTGGCTTGGCCATAAAAAGAGTGAGTCAGCTGGTAATCGAAGCCAGACAGCGTGTGTCGTTCGCGAGCACTCTACCACTGAACCGCCGACTGAATGTATTATTTGTAGGATGAGACCTAAATGCTTGAAAAGATTTTACCTACATTACTTGTCCACCTGAAACTGTTGATGTGAATAAAGAAAACAGTGAAGCATGTCACTAAATCCTCTTTATTGTCAAAGGCTTAAACATTTAAAAACCGGGGAATACTGAACGTCAGTTTCGTCCTCTTTTGGGATTCTTCGGCAGTGTCCACTTACAACCAAGCTATCTGACCATTCAGCCGTGTGAGATGGAATCCAATTTCCCCAGAATTATCTGTTAACTCAGCAAGTTAGAATTCAGAAGATGCTGAATTCTAGTCCAGATGGTTGAGTGGTTAAATGGCTTGGTCGTCAATGCGCGCTGATGAAGAGTCCCAGAACAGGACGAGACAGATCTCTACAGCCCCCTTGTTTTCAATGATCTCTTTAACTGATGTTGGCTTGTGACGAAAATCTAACCATTGAAATTCATTCAAAGTCCCCACAAATCCTATAATGTGAATATTTTACAACAATCATGCATGTAATCTATTTTCATTTCCGCATTAAACTCATATAATATTCTTCCTCCCAAACATTTACTTTTAGTAAATAAGCTCTTCTTATTATTAGTATTTATCACCTAATTCCATCGGAAAAATTCAAAATTCCCCTTTTGATGGTGAGATCATCTAAGTTATTCTTGAGTTAATGTATGTGTAGGATTTCAGCATTGTGTTAGAATGTTTATTTTAATTATCAGTATTAACAACGTTTAATCCAGCTCCTAGGTTATAGTGGAGATATGTGGATGATACATTCACCACGTTGAAATCTTAACATGTCTCTCAATATCTCACACATATAAACTCAATAGCAGACGGAATCCAGTTCACTTCTGAGTTTGAAAATGAACAGTACGAGTTGGTCATGCTAGGCTGTAGAATAAAACGAAAACAAGATAGAGAGTCAGATGCCAGCATTTACAGGAAACTGACACACTCTAATAAATACCTAAACTTAAATTCATCCCTATCCAGAATCGGTAAAGACAGGTTCATTTAAATGTCTGTATAATCAGGCCAAGATCTTAACTGGTAAGCCAGAAGATTTGAATAATGAAATCAAACAAATAAAGGAAATATTAGATAGTTGGAGGCAATCGACAGGAAGCCTTGGACCTAGGTTTCGTGCTAGTTGGCACTCATCAGCAACGCGTATCTGCAACCTTGAAGGCACTCATTTCCCTTCTGAGATTTGAACCCGCGTCACTCAGTGCTGCGGTCAGAGACGTTACCACTTAGCTATTCGGGTTGGCGATTGACCTCCTATAGGACTGTAGTGGGTATTTGGATGGGACACTAGTAACTAGTGTGACGTGTCTAGTCCTTTCTTTTGTGCGAACTGAATTCTATCAGTCAGGTTTTGCAATGTGGCCACCATTCTAGGTAGCTCACCACCAAGGAGCACATTGATTTGATGATATTAGATAGTTGGAGGCAATCGGCAGGAAGCCTTGGACCTAGGTTTCGTGCTAGTTGCCACTCATCATCAAATCAATGTGCACCGTGATGGTGAGCTACCTAGAATGGTGGCCACATTGCAAAACCTGACTGATAGAATTCAATCCGCACCAAAGAAAGGACTAGACACGTCACACTAGTTACTAGTGTCCAATGCAAATGAAATATTACTAGTGAATAACACACTACCCACCAGAATTAATTCAGAAATATTTGAAGAACCATAAGAAGAATAAGATTAGTAATGAAAATAACAAGAATAATATAAAAATTCACAGCCTCTGTAGCACTGCCGTATAAAGAAGGAACGTCAGAGGCCTTACTTAGGATTATCAACGAAGCCGGAATTAGGGTGGCATTTTACCAACCAACTAACTCTCTCAGAAATAAACTTTGTCACCTTGAGGCTCCTTCCAATGAATCCAGTTAAAAAACCAAACAATATAATTTACTAAATACCAGGTAATGACTGTTAGTGAGGTCAATTCAATTACATAGGTCAGTCAAACTAGTAGATCAAGGTCAACTAGATTATTAGAACATAAAAATTTAGCCAGACTTAAAGCGGTTGTCCCTCCTAAGTTAAATAACTTTGAAAATAGCTCAGTCATTGCATGTCATTCACCTGTATGTAATTACAAAACAGAGTGCGACAGGGGGAGAGTATTAAAAAGTAATATAGCAAGGTGGAGCAGGGGGAGAGGTTAATCACTTAAGCTTTGTTTATCGATTCAACACTGCACACAAGCAGTCTGAATGATGGGATGTCGCCTATACCCGAGATATGGAGAGTGACAACAAACAACAACGGGAAGTTGGAAAAGAGAAAAAGATATATATATATATATATATATATATATATATATATATATATAGGACAAACTGTGAAAACGTGTGACTAAATTGATATGATTATGAGTGGTAATAATTCATGCTCGAAACTTTGTCATCCAGTTGTTAATACTGCATCGTCACCGTGTGATAATTAAAATAAACCCACCTAATATGGAATTTACACATCGGATCATAGGAATTATTAAAAGGACGGTTGCAGCGAAGAAAATTTTCTTTTCGACGAAGTCATCAACTAGACAGAGCTGTACATTCGTGTATTTATGACAAATGGGTGGGAAAGTTCCAGAATAATTTCCGGTCAAGTGTCAAATTAATAAAATTACAATTAGGAATTAAAATACCATAATGAACAGCGTGCATATACCAGTTTACTTGCTCTTGTGGAGCTGAGTACATCGGCCGTACCAGGCGCCGACTTAGAAAACGTGCTCGGGAACACTATGCAGCCTGGCTAGTTCAGTGACAGAAAATCTGGTCAATTCAGGACATTCAGCGCCATTCGAAAAATCCTTCAAAGTAATATGCAAGATTCGATCAAACCTATCAAAGGGAGTGAAATTAAGACATTTGGGCATAGCCGAGGCACTAGCTATCCAAAAGCTCAAACCCACGCTTTGTATCCAAAAGAAATACGTCCAACCCTTGTCCCTACCATGGTCATCATAATCAGGTAATTCTTTTAGAAATGACCATCCTATTGCCTTTCTTATCCACACTTTCTGTTTATTTATGTTATTTTAAGTTTTTCTTATTCCCTATTTACACTACCATATTTTCATATCCGAACTTCCTGTCTATTTTGTCATTTTATTATTTCTACATAGCATAAACAATTATTCGTCACATTAGTTATGATCCCACTAGATTTTTTTATCCAAACATCCTGTCTATTGTTGTTATTTCTACATTTCTAACCTCTCAATTGCACAATATGTCAATCTTCTCAGTAATTATGATGCTACTTTGTCTGAGTTTTATCCGTCCCCCTGTTTATTATGGTATTTTAATTCATAATTGTAATTTTATTAATTTGACACTTGACCGGAAATTATTCTGGAACTTTCCCATCCATTTGTTATAAATACACGAATGTATAGCTCTGTCTAGTTGATGACTTCATCGAAAAGAAAATTTTCTTCGCTGCAACCGTCTTTTGATCCAATGTGTGTATTCCGTAATTTGAAGAGAAGCAAGGACCGTTCGACGGTAAAGGGACTGAACAATTTTCTACGTTTGTTCGTCAAGCTTGCTGAGGCGAATGCTAGTATGGGATAATTCTTGAGTTGGCAGAACACCAATGATTTAATGGGTGACGATTATAGGTAAAATGAAACTATGCGTTGTAGGCAATAATCAAATTAACCGCCTCTACGTTACAACCTTGGCACTTCACCAGTTGGGCTTTGAGACAGCGTCAGGTAAAAAACAAGTTCAGTTCTCAAGAAAATATCAACAAGAAATTACAAACATTAAAGAAAAAATAATCATAAAAACAAAAAGAATCAGTTTCAGCTATTTAACTCACTCTTTTATAATGTGAACAACCATCAGGACGACTGCATGTATTCCAAGAGTAATTGTAGTAATGATATTCATTAAACCAATCCCTTACTGCTCTATATTGCATAAAAATAATAATGAATTATATTCGATTACAATTATTGATTAAAATTACGCGTAAGGATCTCTATTGTCTGCAGTATTTTTGCCAACTGGAGATTTGTATTTTCTATTGATTTCTGCTTCTTTGTAATGACTGTCTAAATCGCATGCTGCTGCTTGTCTACGAGCCATCCGTGCTAACTCATCATCCCAACTCTATTGAACAAATTTTGTTTTTTTAAAAAAAAGAAGCATCATTATTCAATATAATTTTTATACAGTAAATATTTTTTGATTGTAAGGAAAAATGAAGAGTTGTCAGGCATTGTTGATAAGCCAGGGAAGGCGGCTGTGGATAAAAGTCTGCAACCTGTTAAAAGTACTTTTCGTGACACGACCGCCAAGTTTCTCACCAGTATTGAAGGACTGACTGACTTTATATTTGTGTTGAAAATTGAAATCTTTTTCTATATGCTGGCTGAGTCATTGCAGATGATTTCCAAACTGGTTTCAGGGTTGATGAAGGGGTGTTTCGCCACTCCGATTCTGGCTGGCTGACTTTGACATCTTCATCCGTTTTTACCAAACTTAGCTCAACGTAATTTGCCTAGTTATCCAATAATTCAGTATCCAACCTAATGTGTATGTACTGACAACAAACACAAATTAAAAAGACTTAGTTATTAAGGAAATGTGCTCTTGTTAGCAGTATATTTGAGTACAATGAAAGGTAAAGATTATCCAGAGAAAAAGGTCTAGAACTTATCTAACCAATATGGCTATATTACGAGCTCCAAGAATGTGCGTTTTGACATCACAAAAGCGGAGCCAGTCCATATAAATACATGCACACTAAAACGAAGTCTCAAAACATTGGAAATCACACTACAGAGTAGACAGAGGCCAACTGCATTTAATTTCTGGGGTCCTGTGGCTACACTTCGATGGGAAAAAGAAAAAAATTGTATCGTCGCTAACATGCAGAGGCAAACGCTCTCTCTATCTTCAGGGAAGTGTTGTGATAAAGTCTGTCTATATTCACGTCTAATAACTGGAGTTCTGCCAATTTTCGTAAGTCATTGGTGGGTGGAACAGTCATGCTACAATTTCGCGACCGGGACATTTGCCATCGGGTTTTCTACACCAGAAACATTTCAGATGGCCTACATGAATTCCGAAATGTAGTTCGAGTGACTTAATTTAGATGGAGAGTATCTATCCGTAACAATCTGAAGGCAGTAAGTCAAAGGTTTACGTTATAGTCAGTAAAAACAGTAAACTGACGGACCTTCAACAAAGTGGAGAAACCGTTCTGGTGGAAGCCAGTCTGTATATGTACTCACTAAAACAGAATCTTAAAACATTGGAGATTGCATTGCACAGTGATAAAAAGATATCGTACAGGATTATATATCTTAACTGAAATGTTTCAACTGATTTCAGACACTAAAGCGATTCACATCAACTGATTCATTCGCACGATTCTAATATCATAGATGACACGGCAGTTGAAACTAAGTCAAATGTTAAATACCTGGAATTATGTCTTTCTTCTGATCTTTCCTCGTTATCATCTCATATCATATTAATTACAAGAAATATAGGTCGTCTAACCGTCCACGCGTAAAGAAGTTAAGATAATCTGGTATCACTCAGTCTCTACTCCGCTACTTAAGTAAGACTTTGTTACACTGTGAAGGGCACTAAACGCTGTCGGTAAGGCGAATAGGGTACCGTTAAGCCACCTTGTCAATATTGTTGTAGACAAATACTCGAACTTATTCAAGAAATGAGGCGAATATCATACCGTCGGACTCTGAACATCCCCTCTACAACGCAATCTTTCTTTGCTGTATTTCATCAGATAGGGGGAATAGAAGCAAATAAAAAACACCTTATTCTCGGACGACTAAATAGAAAAGCTCTATGATACGTTATTCGGCACATATTTTATGTGGTAAGAAAAGTGTTTGAGGTATGACACTACTAACTCACTGAGAAAACCCAAGCCTTTTTATTCCTCCGCCTTCCCAGTGGAACATAGGGCTCCAAACTAGAGGCTTGAAGTTTCTGTAGCAGTGGTGATTATTTCTACAGGATGGGGTTGCTAGCCTCATTATGCCTAACCTTCCCTGCTTAACAGTCTTATTACTGGCTTAGCGAGGTAAGGGAGTGCGTCGGTCAGGCATTGAACGCCGAACCACATGAGGCGTGGTCGGCGAGCACTCTACCACTGTGCTACCGACGCACCAACCACCCTTTTTATTCTTTCTTTCATTTATATGTGTTTGTCAGTATTCCCCAATTAAATTTTAACTTTTTTTTCATATTCTTATTGAGAAAGTTCGATACACTATTGTATTACATACTGGAAATTCCACACTGGATCTAAAGTACTGTTTGGAATAGAGCCATTATTATTGTCATTACTATCTTAATACTGAAGATGTCACCAAGTCTGACATTTAAATGTCCACAATCTTCATCCTGAGCTATAAATCTTTTCTTATTATTTCAAAATAAGAATCACTGATAATTTTAAGTGGAAATTTTATTAGTTATCAACCTCGGAGGTTTCAGATCCACCATAAGAAACAGTTGATAAACTAGGTCTTGACTTTAGGTCTACCTTCACACACACACAGCGTAAGCCCTCGAGTGGAATGGAATTGTGAAGCTATGCGTTGAGCATCCAAAAGTGACATGTAGATAGTATGGAAAGGAAATCAAAGGGTTCAAACGCCGGTGGGTGCGTACTCATGAAGAGACTCAAACTAGACCGACATAACGTCTATCCTACAAATCCCTGCAAACGAACACTTGAAAATCGAAGCTTACCGGTAATCTGGGAGTCAACTGAAAGTGGTGCCAGAGAACTAAGTGAATTTAGGATATGCTGATGAAGTCCTATATACCACTTTGGACACTAGGAATGATTAATAATTAATACTAATAATCACTTCTGTTTTATGTGCATGCATTCCTACTGTCTTACCTATCTTATTCCCAGTTCACTTGCTCTACCCATTTTCTAAACTTTCTTTGGGCTCGCTTAACACTTCTTTCTCTAAAATATTTGCCCATCTAGCTAGACTGTTACTCGGGGGAAACGAAACTGGTAAATCCCATCAGTACCACTGACCTGCTACAAACTGTGAATCTCCTCTTATCAAATTCAGAAAACTATAGCCTTCGAGGGAATAAACTGTACTGAATTCGGCCCAAATCTAGGAGCATTTTGAAACAAAAACAACAAGTACTGAGCTCCAAAAAATCAATATGGTTTATTCATGCTTCTCAAGGAGATATTAAATATTGAGTCACCGTATTTATGTTCATTTAAGTCTAAATTATCCACTATTTTATATATCCTCTCAATTTATGTCATATAAACATCAGCCATTTTCCACCTGAATACCCTTACCTGCTTATCCATCTCAGAGTATATTCCCCACTAATTAACTAATCGGAAGAATCGATCTGGGATTGTGTAATATTGGTGATGGATGTTATAGGAAGCGGTTAAAACAATAACAAATCTTATGATTTATTGTGTGATCGTATGACTGAAACATTTCACCTTTTTCTTACCCTTCCCCTGGGGCAATAGCCAACCAGTCAGAATATAATTCAATTTTAGATTTTCCCGTCGATTGATTGATTTGACCGAAGTGTTCGGTCTCAGGTTGACATGTCGGCTTCTTGTGCAGATGCTTCGGAGGTGTCTGGATATGTAATTAGAACTGAGACCGAGAATTTCGGTCCAATCAATCGACAGGAAAATCTAAAAGTGAATTCAATAATTACTAAGACCCGTTGCACAAGAGGTGGCCAGCTCTCGTGGCCCAAATGGTCTAGTAGATAAAGCATTGGCGTTTGAAACAATGGGCACTGGGTTTGAGCCTCAGTGGGAACATCATCACTCACTGGGGAATGCAGTTACATCCAGCTGGAAGACGAGTCCCAAATAGGACGAAATGCGCGTTATCCTGGACTCCACTGTTAGTCACCATCCACCGATTAACCAATCAGAATATTTATTTTCCATGAACCTATACAAGTCGCCTACCAATCAGAACAATCTATTTTCCACTACACTAGGCAGATTTTAATGTGGTTGTTCCTAATAAAGTTGTATCCTACCGGTAACAGAACATTCTTTGTCTTTTGATATTTACATAGATCAGTAAAGCGGAAGGTCCCACTGAAGAATTGGCGTATTCGGCATATCAGTTGAGATGTCTATTTAAGTCAGTATTACTATACCCACGCATAAATCCACTCAGTCATAACACCTGTCAATGGTATCATATCAATTGGTGATGGGACCATAACAACTTGGCGTAGAGTTCATTTCACAACTGGCTACTTAGATAATAACAATGGACTATAAATATTTGTGCATAACCAGCCGTAACTCTTCATAGCCGAGGTATTTTCTCTGATAAGCTATTTAAGTAATAATAAAATTAAAATTCACTTGATACATCGATCAAAGTCTGTCATTCTTAGGAGGATATAGACTGGAAGAGAACAGGTAGTAAAGTGAATAAACAAATAAATCATAATTCCTTATAAATTACAAGAAATCACTGTCATAAATTCACTAAGCTAAGGTTTAAATATGTTTATATTCTTCAAAAACATGCATTGATTGGTTCCCTTCATTGTGGGAACAATATCACTAATTAATATACCAGTACATTGAACTGTTGAATCAAATATAAATTGACGAAACCCCGTAACTAATCAGTCAAATCCCTACAAACCGATACTTGAATGTCAATGAGAGAATCACTAGCGACTGACCCTATTCAGGTAGGTATTTATTTATTTATTTTATTTTGATTTACAGCTTGATTCCACACCGTATTTTCATTACAAGTGTGGAATTTTCAGCATGGATATCGGTAGCCCAAATTCAGGCCGACCATAGATATCGGGTGTGCGCCGGCAGTGGATCGAACCCCGGACCATGTGCATGGTCGGCGAGAGTCCTAACCAGTGTGCCACCGACGCTGGGGGTTCTAGTCAGAAGTCATGACCGAAAGGGTGCAGCAAGTCAAGAGTAGGGACAAATACTTGCCAAAGACATTGGCTAGTGGTCGAGCTATGTTGTGAATTGGCAGAAGCTAGAATTCATAAACTGGCCATTGCATCGGGTCTACGAGCTTGCCTTGCCTTGTAACCAGAAGGTCGTGGGTTCGAACCCTCGCGGTGGGTGCGTACTTCTGAATAGTCCCAAGCTAGTCTGACGAAACAGCTGTCCAGCACTCCCTGATGGGCTTTCCAATGGTTCTCTAACCAATGTCCGCTCATGATGAAATCCTGTAACCAATAAAGAGAAGCATTCACACTATAATTCGCCACTAGCTATCAACTCTCAAACAATATCATCATATAAAAATGAGCGCAAAATTTAAATCGTGAAACTTTTGATTTCTTCAACTTACAATCTCTTCCATATGTCTTGGTCTAGGTTGATTTGGAACTTCACAGTCTTGTAAAGATCTTCGATATTGTACATGTTCTGCAAATAACAGCATATCAGAAACAACACTTGTGATGGATAAAATGCAGAGAATCAATAAAAATGTCAGATATGTGAATTTTGCCATTAAAGTAGTAGTAATAATAATAATAGTTTATACTAAACCCAAAAAAATGAAAGTAATACTCCTTTTATATTATTAAATTCAGTTAGAAGCTAAACAAAAAGAGGTTTGGGTGTGGTGACAATTGGATGTTGACAGGATAGTTGAATTTTCTGTATAGCAAATGCTATTGGTGAATTGAAACCATACTGTATTGCTAATGATGGATGCACCTATTAAAGAGAAGTGTCACTGGTTTGAATGAATAACTTTCTAAAATAGTTTTATGTATTTTACATCTTCAGTTGCCGTCTATAATGAAGTCGTCAATTATCAACAAATCAATGTGCACCAAGCTACGTAGAATGGTGGTGGCCACTTTGTAAACCTGATTGATAGAATTCAGTCTGTAGCAAACAGCAAGGACTAGACACACATAGCAAAAACTTACTAGTGTCCAATCACACACAGTCTCAGTTTTATTATGTATCTAAAATAAAGCATCGTTAGTACTACTAACTACTGACTGGATTTATCAGTAGTAAGTATATAAAGAGACGTTCATCGGCACACAAATATATATCAAATAGCAGAGAGACAGAGAGAGATTTGACGTCAAAGAGGCCAAATGATGAAGAGTTGCAGTGAAATATGGAAGACACGGGAAGAAGACAACGAAACACAATGAGATGGGGAGAAGAAACACAACACGGAAGATCTGAGCAAATAATGATTTTCACATAAAAGCTGTACATAATTTCCCTGTATGGAGATATCAAATGCCAAATAAACATTCCATTATCAAGTCTCTTGTCTTTTATCGTTATTATTATTATTTTTTATTCCTTTACGTTCCCAGTGGAACATAGGGCTTCAAGCTAGAGTCTTGAAGTTTCTGTAGCAGTGCTTATTTTTACAGGATAGGGTTGCTAGCCTCATGCCCAACCTTTCCTCTTTACCAGTATTATTTCTGGCTTAGTGAGGTAAACGAGTGCGCCGGCCGGGGATCGAACCCCGGACCACATGCATGGTCGGCGAGCATCCTGACCGCTATGCCACCGACACACGTTATTATTATTGTTCCCTTTAATTCCTAGAGGAACACAGGGCTTCCGCTGTGCGTCTCCATTGCTTTCGGTTCTCTGCTATAGTCTTCACCTGGCTCCAAGTCTGCCCACACGTTTTCATCTTCTCTTCACATGACCTCCTTCAAGTCACCCTTGCACTGACGAACAACTAACTCACCGCTTCCCTTTTGGGTTCCACTCGAGCAATGGCTTGTCTAGCGATGTCACTCACCTGATGGTTTCCTCCGACTATGGCCAATCCATCTCCATTTCTTCCTGCCTATTTTTTTTCACACTCGGTTCCTGGTTGGTTCGCTCCCAGAGATCCCTGTTGCTGATCTTTTCTGACCGGCCATCTGATCTTGAGTATTGAGCGAAGACAACTGTTAATGAAGGTCTGTAGTTTGTTTGAGATGCTCTTTATAACGCGCTGGCTAAGTCTCTGATCCGTATAGTAGCAATGACTGACTTCACATTGGAGTTGAAAATCCGGATCTTACCTTTGATGCTGAGGAGTGCTGTTGACTTCCACACACACTTGAGAGTAGTGAAAGCTTGTCTTGCTTTTCCGATTCTTGCTTTGATATCCTCGTCAGTTCCGTCCGCCTGTAGTTGTAACGATGCTTCTCAGGTAAGTAAAAGAGGTAGTTTCTTTCAGGTTCCTTCCATTTATGCTGATTGTTGTCTGTTGTTGTTGTTGCTGTTGGTGGTATTGCCCAGGAATCTTCATCACCTCTGTTTTCTCTATGTTCACCTGAAGTCCTATCTTTGATGCTTCTTCTATCAACTTGTTGCTTTTCACTTGCACATCTTCCAGTTTTTGGGAAATCAGAAACATATCATCGGCGAAGTCCATTTTATGCCCGTTTCCTCATTGCCCGCTGTTTGTCACATTATCCAGTCTACCGCAATCAAGAAAATCATTGGCGATAGTAGGCAGCCTTGTCTTACTCCTGTCCTCACTTCAAAGGATTCCGTAAGTTTCTCATTGTGGATTACTTGGCATGCAGCATTGTCGTACAGCTGTTGGATGAGATATATGATTGTCGCTGGCACCCCATAGTAGCGAAGTAGTTGTCAAATCACCTCTCGATCGACGCTATCTGCTGAAGGCCTTTTCAAAGTCGATGAAGTTGAGATAGAGAGGTGACTGCCATTCCAAGCTTTGTTCAATGATGATCAATAATGTCGTTACCGTTACATGCTCACTTTCAAGAAAAGGTGTATCTGAACAAAGCAAGAACAACCACTTTATTTTTTACAGAATAAGATGGTACCATCCTTTGTTTATTTTTTTGGCTTCTCCTCATCAGCTGCTGCTTACAGCCTAAATAAATTATTATTAAGTTTATGTATAGAGAAGTTTTAGCATACTTGTGAATTTTACATGACATCGGTTGATAGGAGGTTCTGAACTTTGTGAACAGTGCTCAGAAAATTACGCTTATCTAGTTTTCTCACAGGCAGTTCACGTTTAAACAAAGTAGATATGTATGCACACAATGGTAAATGAGTAAGAGATGCGTAAAATGATGAGTGATTAATAAATTAGGTAACACTGAAATGAGTTCAACTCAAATCAAAGACAAGTAAAATTACACTACATCGAAGGGGAGTAAGGTTAAAGCCAAAGATTACGTAATCAAATGAAGTAGAGAATAAAGACATCCGGCTACCAGGATGGGCAAGGAAAGACTGACTGATAACTGCTTCCTTCTGAACACATAAATCGGGTTTCAGGCGTTTGATAGAGATTGCTTGGGAAAACTTGAGGAGATTTACGCTCTTTTGTCTATTGGTAGTTTTAAAGGGTTTTGCGATGTCCTCCACCTGATGACCCGTATCTAGGAGATGCTTGGTAATGGCACTATTGTAAGCGTTTGTTCCTAAAAGCAACTGAAAAGATTCTAAATTTGTGAGTGAGATGGACGTTGTTTAATCTCTGGGCTTTATCATTTGATGATAAGGCTGTTTCACAAGGCTTGGTAAATAATTTGTTGTTAATGTTGTTGATTATAGCTTGATTCCATACCGTATTTTTGGTACACGTATGGAATTTTCAGCATGTGATATCGGTAGTCCAAATTTTGCAGGCCGACCAATTGATATCAGGTGTGCGTCGGTATGGGATCGAACCCCGGACCATGTGCATGGTCGGCGAGAGTCCTAACCACTGTGCCACCGACGCAATAAATTCGAGGTGTCTGCAGTTAGATGTTAAAGTTCCAAGGTTGGTAGATGATTTCCAAATTGAGAATGTTATTTTTCAAGAATATCTGTATGAGGCATTTAGAAGACAAATATCGCGAGATGATATCCTAGTGGTATCATGTTCCACCACACTAATAGAAAATCCCAATGCAATTAACCTAAATTATTGGTATAGGTCAGTTGTAAAATATAAAAATTCAGTCAAAATAATTTTACACGAAGTATTCTTTGGACTGAGAAAAATTTGAGTTAATGAATGAATTTATGAAACGAAATTAAACACCTTTGATTAACCGGAAAGGTATAGCCACTGGGACCCGATTCAATCGCCAGCCCATGAATTCTAACACTTCTACCAATTCGTGATGCATTTAGCGCGACCACCACCAACCAATGTCATTGGTTTACGCCGTCTCTGGCGTAGACGTGATATCCGACTATTGACCAAAGGGCGTGTGTACTGCTCAGCAGTTCGTTCCGTCCTCCTTTATGCCTATAAGTGAGACCTTGCCATTGAGAGTGGAAGACATGAAAAACCTGGCTAGCTAGCTGTCTTTGATCATAGGTGCCTGCGTTCTATCTCCCGTGTGAAGTGGTATAATAAGGTGATCAATATTGAGGTTAGGCGTCGAGTACTAGATAAGGAGGGAAAATCAATCGACGAGGCTGTGAAGCAACATCGACTGAGATGGTTAGGACATGTGTTACTCAAACCCAGCCATCGCCTTCCTCGACGGGCAACGTTAGCTGATATAGGGTCAAGTTGGAAAAGAGATAGCCAGTGGTGGTCAAACGAAAACATGGCTTCATCAGTCAATGAAATCCACAACAGTTAGTTTAATCCAGCCAAGTAGGGAAGTGTAGATTACCAGTCTGGTTGGTGTCCTCGGGACGGCAAACACCTTTGGCTCTAGACAATCGGTGATATGGCTCAAAGTCGTCGTTGTCACTGGCTGGCGCAGATGCATCCACTCCTTGTGACTTATGATTTCAAATGAAACTGTTTTGTTCTTCGTTATTACTATTCCTTTGTCTCGCACCTCTGTTTACTGTCTCTAGTATGCATTTCTCCAACTTTCTTCTCTTGCTTTGTGTGCTACATGGAGTGTGGCGACTTGAACTGCCGCACATATATGCAAAGTTCTATGTCAAAAACAGACAGAACAGACAATGTCATTGACGGGAATTCCATCCTTAATGCCAACTGCATGGACGCCACTGGTCACGACTTCTCACTAGAATTCCAAGCAACTTCGTCCTGTAGGCAGTTAAAATTCATGGGCCAGTGAATATGATCCCAGTGGCTCAGTAGTATATACGAGTTCGCCTTGTAATCGTAAGGTCCTGGGTTCGAACCCTGGCGGTGGGTGCCTGCAGCCAATGATCCCCAGTTCTGATTTTCAATGGTCCTCCAACTGATATCAATCCATGGTCTGACCTTAAACAAATAGAATTCCTACAAACTAACACCAAATTATGTACACCTAATCTTTAACGCACCATTTGCACAGATCATCTTCTGTGTTGTGCTACTTCTGGCCTTCCTTCATATTGTGTTTCTTTGTGTTCCTTCTACGTCTACCAAGTATCTCCGCAAAGCTGTATCATTTGCTTTCTCCGGCATCAAATGCATTTCACTGCTATTTGATGTTTTTTGTGCTGATGAACGTCTATTTATATACTACTGGTAAATCTTATCAGTAGAACGCGCTACACAGTTACACAACCGTAATGATTAAATGTGCAATGTAGGGAGATCCTTATACTGTATAAGGTTGAACAGATCTGCTTGTTGTTTGATACTAACAACAGATTACTATCGAACCAGAAATGATCTTAGGGAGTCCTGAGTGAAATAAACACAGTTATAGTATATTCCACAATGGGAACTATGGCCTGTCTCTGAATTCTTTCGTACATCAGACGGCGGTTTCATTTGTTTATTGCTGATGCTGTCAACAATATGCTCAAATTATTTCGTATAAAACTATTTACTACTAATTGATTGAGATGAGTAGTTGTATACCAGTCATCACATTAACCAGTAGTGCTTGTTAGCCAATTAGATCGAGGTTATCTAAACACCGAACGGCTGTTTCGACCGTTTTAGGCTGATCTCATCAACAGTGTAACCGGTCTGACTTGACCCAGTGAGTTGAATCAACTCAAACCATTCGATTTCTGGTCAGTTACTTGGGCGGACTAGTGACGCCATCAAATAATTTAATAGTGTGTGCATTACTTCGCAGTTTACAGGTGTACATAGTTTGAGGGCTGTAAACCAAGTTATTCTGATCACAGTATGTCCTCTACTAGATACCATGGATAAGTTCGCTTCACAAATAAGCTTCAATGCTAAAACTGGTTAAATCTGTCTCACTCGCAAAGTATAGAAAGTGGATTTCTAAGTGTTGGGTCTGTTAAGATTTCGACTGATTTCTACATAAATTTCACTTAGAACCAAAATTGATTTCCGAGTACTGACGAAGGACTCAAAATCAAGACGAAACATCTGTGCCTTGTTCGTCTGCTTTTCATAGTTCATGTGATAGTTATTTGTAATAGTAGTAAGCAAGCCTCGAGAACGGCCCACTCAAATCAACTATTGACAATTTCCAAGTGTATGTCAGATATGTGAACAACATCTTTATTATCTGTGATGACGGCCACGATCTCAATCAGTTACTGCAAATATTCAACAAATGCCATCCAGCCACAAAGTTCACTCTTGAAATTGAAAACGAATCTAAAATCCCTTTTCTTGATGTTGAAATTACAAGGAGAGCTGACGGAACTTTAAGAAGATCCATTCATAGGAAACCCACATGGAACGGCCAACTGACAAGCTTCTAGAGCTGGGTACCAATCAGTCAGAAAAGAAACCTAATTAGATCTCTTGCCACTCGTGTCCAACGCATCTGCAGCTCTGATACCATGGAAGAAGAACTAAACTTCCTGAAAGAAACCTTCATACAAAACAGATACCCATCAACATTCGTAGACAAAAACATCAAACAAAAAATCCAAAAGCAAGAGACAGCATCTGTGCCAAAAAAGATACTTTATATGAACCTCAACTTCAAAGGAGACCCAATCAGTAACGTCCTTAGAAGGAGAATCTCCACCTCTTTAAGAAGAACTTTCTTTGCGGCAACATTTAGAGTAGTCGCCCGCTGATCTGCAGAAGCCCAAAAGACAAGATCCCGCACCTGACCACTTCTATGTGTATATATCAGTTCACCTGTTGCTGTGGAGCCAGGTACATCGATCGTTCAACGCGCATCCTGTCAAAAAGGGTCAAAGAACACTATCCAGCGTGGCTGCAGAAAGGAAGTAATGGCTGCATAAGGAGTGCAATAATCGAACACCTCGTCAACACTGGTCATTCCATCTCAACGAACGCCTCCTTCAAAGTGATCTACAAAGTGAAGAACAACCTTCCAAATACAGTACGATTCCGTCTTCTTTGCATCGCAGAAGCCCTAGCCATTAAGCTAGTGGAACCAGAACTGTGCATACAAAGGAAAATTATTCAACCACTTCTACTCCCATGGTAACAACTGTGTTGATTTGACTTAACTTTTCTTTGTTTGTTTGATTTGACTTAATTTTTGCTTGTATGCTTATTTTTTCTACTTAAAACCCTTGTGTAATTCCGTATATTTTGTTTCCGTGTACACCCTGAGTACAACTCTTTCATCAAACTATTCATGTTATTACGTAACTCTTCTTTAAAAATCGTTTGTGACAACTCATAACTTTTGTTACTACCCTCTTATATCAACATCCAATTCATCTGAACTTACTAATTGTATTTTCGTTTGACAAATTTAATGTACACACACACATACAAAACAACCATATATATTTGTGATTGTACAGCTATGAAAATGAATTCGCCGAAAAGAGACTCTTCGCTGAATTACTTGTCTTCTGTCTATTAATGTTCGAATGGGAATTTTTCATGAATAGTAGGATTTCGCAATGACCGAATCATAGGAAATCAACCAACAACACAGAGAAGGATGAATTTAGACATTTTTATTTGGCAGAATTAATTTTAATTTGTATAATAAATATTAACAAACAACAGTAAGTATTTAAACAATACAAAGATAGAAATTGTCAATCACCACATCTGCCGTATGTCGAATGTCTCCATGCTTATTTATAATGAGGTCTCGGTGTGCTTGCAAGTCTCACCAATCTTCAAACTGATTCTGTGCTATTTTTTCACCCGAATCATCTGGTTTGATTTCTGAATTATCTACAAAATCAGGATTATGTGGCGGAATCATTAAAATTATAATCCGAACCACTTACTTCATTTAGTTGCACTTGATCCACGTGTCTGTTACGAAGTGAATGGTCTTCGATGTCTAGTTTCTTCACAATTGGATTTCCCATTTCTTGTAGTATGATTCCAACAGAAGGTCTATAGTCATTCCCGCTATTAATAATGTACATCAAAAGTCGTGGACTTTAGATGCGTTCAGAGAATTCGAGATTTGAATGGCTCAATAGGGACGAAATATTTCAAGAGGAATTTGAACCATCATTTAGTGAATTATCTAGACATAGAACTTCTATTGAAATTTCAGCTCAGATACGTAATACATTGTCATTTAATTAACTCAGATAGGATAATCATGAGAAAGTTTTATTAGAAGGACTTTTTCGCCTTTAATTCTACTTCTAAGATTAATCTTTTTTTTTATAAATTCTGGCTTCTTATATTAGATTAGAATGCTACTAACTTCAGAAATATATTTTTGGCTTAGATATCGGCTTCCATTGAAAGATATAAACTTTGTATGTCAGACAAAGGTTACCAGTTCGAGATTAGTGAAATCGTTTATACTGTCTGATGATCTAAAGTTTTGGATATCTGGTCATCAAGAGATGCTAGATCTCCATTATGGATAAATTTTATTTTGATAAAGTCACACACAGTGTAGTGTTATATTAACTGATACGACCACATTTCGAGCACAATGTATTGCCACTCATCCTCATCATATCAAGGCACTACTCACACAACTTTCTTGCTTCATTTATATACATGAGCAAAAACTGATGATTAGACATTTGAATAAAAATTAATATAGGATAATGTACATTCAGAAATAATAATATGAGTGCTATTGATCAAATACAATCAGATGAGAAATAGGATGTGTGTCATCAACAAAAGACATAAAGATGGGAAATAAGATGTATTTTACAATAAAAATAAGAAACTTGTTAGAATGTTATAATGTATGTGAATTGATGGAATACACTTTAACATTATTTATTATCTTCCTCTGATTTGACTGACTGGCGGTAATAATATCTTCCATGCATATCTCTGGTATTTGCATTGAGTCACTTCTGTTGCATGTGTTCGGTGTGGGGAGACTCGATGAACCAGGCAGGATTCAGTAATCAAATTCTCTCGCTCTCCACTCACCTATATTACTTCTTAGAATTTTAACCCTCTCCCATCCACCCTGTTGTGTGGCTGTGTGTTAATGCATGCAGTGCAATTGCTGAGTCTTTTTCTAAATTGCTCATCTTCGTGGGATTAATTACTCTAACCTTGGCTAAATTCTTATGTTCTGAAAGGCAATCTCACTACTCCCGATCTACTAGTTTGACTGACCTATGGGGGGTTGACTTAACTCATAGTCATTGGAAGGTAGTTTGTAAATTATATTATTTTGTTTAATTGGGTCCACCGGGTCTTTTAGCCCACAGAGCTTGTCCTACCTGAGTGAGTTTGAAGGTTTGATTGCTGCGCTAATTCCTGCTCTATTAAGAAACCTACCTAGGGTCTCAGATGTATTTCAATTCACATTATAACATTCTAACAAGTTATTTATTTTTTTATAAAAACATCTTATTTCCCACCCAATTGTTTTTTTGTTGATAGCACTAATACCATTTCCGAATGTATCTTATCTTCCATTCTGTTTCACGCATGTCTTATATTGATTGTATTCAAATGTCTAATCATCAATTTCTACTCATGTATATAACCGAAGCAAGAAAGCTGTGTGAGTAGTACCTTGATATGATAACGATGAGCGGCAATACATTGTGCTCGAAACGTGGTTGCATCAGTTAATATTACTGTATAACACTACACTCTGTGTGACTTTATCAAAATAAAATTTTATCCATAATGGAGTTATACTCTACCACCACAGTGTCCAAGTTTTATCCTTATATCAGCTATACTAGATCTCCTCAACTTCTTGTTCATGATTTAGTCATTATTTATTCGTCCCTTTGATTTCGAGTGGACTATAGGGCTCCATCAGCACATCTCCACTACTCTGTGTTCTCTGTAATATTGTCCAGCTAGCTCTACAACTGAAGATAAAGCCTTCATTTCTTTTTCACATCATCTCCTCCATGTCACCTTCAGACCTATGCGCAGCTCGTCGTTTCATATTCACGTTTCAATAGACGTTCTGGTGCGTGATGTTACTCAACGATCTTTTCAGCTTGTATACCCCTGTTCATCTCGATTACCATCTGTATATTTGTTGCATTACAGGTTCTTGGTTGGTGTTCACGAAAGTTAGTAGAATAAATTGAATTCATTTACACTTCCTTCACTCTTTATTTTAATATAGAAAAAATCCCCATTTAGACATTTAGAAAACAGAAAGATTGAGCGAAGAAATATTTACTTTTCAATTAGATCCTCATCTCTGGCTCTACTCTAATATATATAGCATTTTTATTACAATACACAACAGTTTACCAAACAAGTGGCACTGATATGTTTGTTAACAATAATTAAACAGTGTCAAAATGTCAATGGGTTGATAATTAACGAAGAAAATCAATACACATTTAAAAGGTAGAAATGGTTAGAATAAATTAATTTTACAAGGATAACACGTAATTAAAGATGAAGTGGTCAAAATAAATAAAAATAAAATAATTTGGACAATTATAATTTTTATAGGCTTAGGGGAAGGGGGGCGACGTAGTCCTGTTTATGCATTCTTCTAGAGATGGCCACGGTAAGGAAAGTGGCTGGACAAATTTCTTCTGAACACATAGGCTTGGCTTCTTCAGGTGGATTCGTATTGCTTCAGCTGTCTGTAGAAGACGAAGTCTTAGAGCAAAATTAAGATTAGTAGGAATGCGATAGATAATTTTAAGTGCTGTATTAACATCAACCTTATGCTCAGTATCTACAAGGCGTGCTAAAAGTAGAGCTACGAATAGATCTTGTTTGTCCCTTGCTTAACCATGCTGGATGATGTTCGGAAATACGACGATGAACCTGCCTAATTGTACGCCCAATGTAGCTGGCTCACCAGCTGCATTCAAACTGGTAGATACACATAGAAGAGGCAAATTTAGGTAGTTTATCCTTATTTCTGGAACATAGAATAGGGGTGGTTGTGAAGAAACAACGTACCTCTGCTGCATAATAAGCTCTTTTAACTGCATTCTTCAGGCGCTGTGTTATTATTTCGCTGATGTTGTCTCCGAGGAACTGCAATTTTATGAACATTGGTTTCTTCGAAACTGTAGCCATACTGACTCTCCTTGGTGCTGAATTCATATTTTTCTCAATGAATTTATCGGGATAACCATTTTTTCTAAGTAATTCTCTAATAATCTTAAGCTCCTCATTGAGGCAGTCGTCTGAACAGATTAACCTAGCTCTATGAACCAGACACTTTACCAGGTTACGTTTATATTTCAAAGGTTCAAAACTCAAGTATTGAGTGTACTGACCTGTTGTTGTAGGTTTCCTATACACACTCCTTCTTAGTGTGTCATCTTCTTTCCTTGCCATGAAGACGTCTAGGAATAAGATACTGTCATTATTTTCTTTCTCTATGGTTAAGTTTATTGCTGAATGTGCATCATTAAACTTGTCAAGGATGCTCATTGCATCATTCTCGTTTCTCATAACCACAAATGTATCATCCATATATCGACAGTAGAAATCCATTTCATTAATTACTCCTTTCAGTGGTCCATTCTCTAATTTAGCGAGGAAAAAATCAGCTAGGATTGTTTGTTTTGTTTTGACTAACTAGTTTACTAGTAAACAACTGTTCATGCATATTTTAAACGCCTAAATTGATTTTGACAATTAGTGTACCTGTTTTTTTATTTATTCATATATATGTTGCTCGTTAGTAGTCTAGGCCGAATAGGCTGTTAGATGAACAGTCCACTCCACCCCACTAATACCTGACACTTTATCAAACACTCTTAACATACAATGTGAAGCCTGATGTCTGCCTAAATTTTTCAAATTTTCTTTTTTGTCATTATTTCAAATACGACCACACAAGTTCATTGAATTCTTTTTTGTTTGTTCACTGAAATTCAAGATCTACTTCATAGAATCTTTATTTTTTTTTCATGAAATAATGGTTTCGTGCAATTATGTTACACCCCATTGATGAATTCTTTTTGATGAATACACCTTGTTCAATGTATTATAGTTTGTTTATTCAATCTATTTCGTATATATTAGTAAGAACTTTCTAATTTTAGGTGTGGTTGTCGCGGTTGAATTTTCTACTCCATAATGAATTTATTCAAGACACACATAAGGTGAAAGTTACTATCAATGCAACTCGGAAGTAGGCGTACTTGTCAAGTATTTCATTGCTTTCATTTTGTCCCTTATTTAAATATAAAATATTATATTTATATATTTTTATATTTTATTATAGCTTGATTCCAGACAGTATTTTGGTACAAGTATGAAATTTTCAGCATGTGAAATCGGTAGCCCAAATTTAGCAGGCCAATCATGGATATCAGGTGTGCGTCGGTGGGGAATCGAACCTCGGACCATGTACATGGTCGGCGAGAGTCCTGAACTCTGTGCCACCGACGCACGAAAAATAGCACTTTGAATAAAGCAAGAACAACAGTGATTTTTGCAGAATAAAATACTACCATCATTGTTTATTTCGTTGACTTCTCATCAGCTGCTGACAACCCAAAGTCAATATTAAGTATATCTACAGAAACAGTTTTAACTTACTTGCACAGAGAGTTCATTTTAAAACAAAAATCAATCACTATATGCATACAATGCTAATAATAATAATCACTTTATCCCAAACAATAATAATTATACACAATAGAGTCTTTTGACGTTAAGTAATGACACGAAAGACAGGATGAAAACAGTCAGTTACCACGATGGGCAAGAAAAGACTGATAACCGCTTCTTTCTGAACGCATAAATTGGGTTTCAAGCACTTGATAGAGAGTGCTTTGGCAAACTTGAGGAGAATTGAACTCTCTGGCCTGTTGATAATTTTTAACGATCTTGCGACGTTCACCTGATGACCCGTGTCAAGGAGATGCCTGGTGATGACACCGTTTAAAGCATTTTTTTCCTTTTAGACATAAGCTTTTTGGCACGTGTTCAGAAAATCGGAGGTATGCACTTGTTCCTGTTCTTCCAATGTAACTGCTCCCGCAGATATATGTAAACCTGTGCTATTTTAGTACATTATTCTCATTTATCGAATACAAACATAAGTTGTCAGTTAGTAGAGAAACTTTACTTGATCACTTAAATTTGATTTCAAAAGTTTTGGTTTGCAGAGATTCGATTGTTTTCAGTGGAATAACTTCAACTAGAGAACCATCGAAAACTGGGAGTACTTGACCGTTGTTTCGTCCTCATTCGAGACTTTTAACAGTATGCACCACTGAAACCACTAGGGATCGAATCCATGACCTTCAGGTTACAAGGTGACACTTCAGAATTATTCTAGTGCTCACTGCTGACTGACAAAAGGATGAAGTAGCCTAAAGTTTTAGTCGGAAGTTGTAATCAGCGGTGTCCACCCGGTTGGGTGTGAGGACAATATTCGTCGATGACACTAGCTGATGGTCATCAATATATATCGCTAAATGAAAGAAGTTAGAATTGGAGAGCCATTGGTTTCCGTCTCAGAAGTCAACGAACTCGCCTTTTAACCGAAAGGTCCCGGTTTCCATCTACGGTAGGGCGAAACATCCGTCAAGTATTATATTTTGGTTTTCAATGGTTCTCAGGATAGAAGATGAGATAGTACAGTTTACGTCCAAGGCAGTGCGAGATTCACCACTGTCTCTTTTTGCGTACACAGATTCGGTTTGGTGGCGACTTCCTCAGCAGAACGTAGTAAGCTAGGTTTCTTTTACATGCTGATTATTTTGAACGCCTTTAGATTGTTCACAACATGGCCAGTGTTCAACAGATGGCACGAAATCGCGCTGTTTAATGCCTGTGAGCCCTTTAGTCTCAGGCTCTTTGGTATGTGTTCAGAAGTGCAGACAATAAATCTTTTTTTGTTCTTCTAATGCATGTGATTTGACACGTACATGTGAACTGGTGTTTTTTTATTCCTTTACGTTCCCATCAGAACATACGGGGCTTCGACCTAGAGCTTTGAAGTTTCGGTGGGAGCGGTGTTTTTATTTTTACGAGATGGGGTTGCTAGCTTCATGCCAAATCTTCCCTCTTCACCAGTCTTATTACTGGCTTAGCGAGGCAAAGGAGTGCATCGGTCGGGGATCGAACCCCGGACCAAATGCATGGCTGGCGAGCATCCTACCGCTGTGCAACCGAACTGGTGTTTAGAAAACTTTATTTTTCGTCCAAATATAATTCACCCCACTCCCCTCCTTTTTGGCTATTTTATAAAAACGTGCTTTTCTGTGGTTGTGTAACCTATTACTTCATATACTCTTCCTAGTTAAACTTCGTTTCTACCCACAAAAATCTGTTGAACTCTATCCTTTTGTTTTCAAGCATAATCGTTTAATTTCCCCATAAATAGACAATCCTTCTCACTCTTAACTATTTAACAACAACTTACATCACTCATGATTGATATTACTCTTAGTTCCTACCAGTTGGTCCTTGTCATCGTGGAAAAAGTAATTAAAATTTCCGCATTGTTAAGGTTGTGGCCAGTTGAGTAGCATCCTCGAAATAATAAAAATTGAGCTCATATTATCCTGGTACATTTACTGTTCTTGCCTTATTCAGATTTATTTATAGGAGGAATTGTATGAAGTTTTCAAATAATTACAGTTTATACAGGATTTCATTATGAGCTGACATTGATATGAGTATAAAACTTGGGCACTGTGGTAGAGTGTAACTCCATTATGGATAAGATTTTATTTTGATAAATCACACAGTGTTACACAGTAAAATTAACTGATGACGTTTTGAGCACAAATTATTGCTCATAATCATATCGTAAATGAAGGAAAAAGTTGTGTGAGTAACTTGATATGGTTATGAGCAATAATTTGTGCTCGAAACGTCATCAGTTAATTTTACTGTGTAACACTGTGTGGTTTATCAAAATAAAATCTTATCCATAATGAGCTGACATTGGTTAGAAAACCATTGGAAAGCCCATCAGGGAGTACTGGACAGCTGTTTCGCCATCCTAGTTTGGGACTCTTCATCAGTACGCACCCACTAGGGTTCGAACCGAGGACCTTCTGGTTACAAGGTAAAGTGAGCTCGTAGACCATTAAGCTACTGGGACCCGATCCAGTGGCCAGCCCATGAATTCCAGCTTCTGCCGATTCACGACATAGCGCGACCACTAGCCAATGTCTTCGGCGAGTATTTGTCCTCACACCCGACCTGCTGCATCCTACTGGTCACGACTTCCCACTAGAATCCCCACCTGAACTACCTACCTGAATAGGGTCAGTCGCCAGTGAGCATCTCATCGATATTCAAGTGTTTAATCTTTTCACAGCTGGGTCGTTACTCACTGACATCGTAATGAGGATAGGCAGTAGAATTAATTAATTCATCTGTTTCATTTCTAATGTAGCAGTATTTGTCTTCAATTTCATGATCCACTAAACTTGTTCACCGTTAGATGTCATACCGGTGAAAACTGTGGAAATAAAATATCACCAAAATGACTAAAAGTGTCTTCTACACAACTGACGTTAAATCAAAGTACCACCTGATCTAAAGGGATCGGTGAAGGCTTTCCCCTTCGATGCAGAAATATCTTACAGAGTCAGGTGCCTCTTTATCATTGTGTTCTTTGAAATGATTTCATCATCATCATCAGTCCCTTGACTTTCGTCGTGGGGGTGCTGTGACAGTTCGCGCTATCAGTCTTCGCCATTCTTCTCGGTTTAATGCTATTTTCTGTAGCGTATCCAAGGGCATTTCAGTCCACTCTTTTATGTTGTCAAGCCAGCTCTTATTCGGTCGACCTCTCTTTCGTGCTCCTCCTACTGTGCCTTGTAGAATCGTTTTGGACAATGTGTCATGTCTTACCGTGTGGCCGAACCATTGTAGTTTCCGTTTCTTTGCGATTGAAAGGAGTGGTTCCTGTTTTCCTGCCAGTCTATGGACCTGGTGTAAGACATATTCATTAGTTTTCCTTTCAAGGTAACTTATTCCTAGGATCCTTCTATAGCTTTTGTTTTCGAAGGCTTGTATTCTTCTTTCTGTCTCTGCATTCAGGGTCCAGCTCTCACATCCATATAGGAATACAGAGAGGACCAGTGACGAGTAGAGTTTCATTTTTGCTGAGACGCTGATGTTGCTCTTCCATATTTTCCCTAACTTGGACATGGTGGCAGAGGCTAGGTTTAGTCGAATTTTTATTTCCTTAGTGGACCTTCCATCTTTTGTTAGGGTAGACCCAAGGTATTTGAAAGTTTCAACCTCTTCTAATACATGTCCATCAAGTCTGATACATCTATCTGAGTTGTTTCCTCCGTTAATGAGTATTTTGCTTTTTTCTGTGCTGATTTCCATGCCAACAGATTTGGTTGCAACATCAAGTCTTGAGGTGAGGTCCTGAACTTGATCAATGTTTTCCCCAATGAGGGCTATATCATCAGCAAATCTGAGGTTGGAAATTGGTCTTCCGTTTATGCTAAGTGTCGGTGTAAAGTCATGTAGGGTTTGTGTCATAATATGTTCGAGGAATAAATTAAAGAGGACTGGTGAGAGAATGCACCCTTGGCGTACTCCTATAGTTGTTCTGAAGAACTCGCCAGTTTGATTATTTAGAGATACTGCACTACTAGATTTGTTATATAAAGACTTAATAACCTCAATTATGTTTTTATCTATATTGTAGTTATTCATGACTTGCCATAAGCCTTCGTGCCACACACGGTCAAAGGCCTTCTTAAAATCGATAAAGTTGTGTACTAGCATTTTTTGGTGTTGTAGACATTTTTCGTTTAGTACCCTTATGTTAAAAATTTGTTCAGCAGTGCTTCTGCCCGGCCTGAATCCGGCCTGTTCTTCTGAGAGTATTTCCTCTACTTTCTTTTTGAGTCTGTTCAACATTACTTTCAGCATGACTTTACTTGGGTGGCTGATTAAACTTATTGTTCTGTAGCTCTCGCACTGCTTTGCGTCCCCTTTCTTAAATATTGGAATGATTAGTGACTGAGTCTATTCTTTAGGCCATTCTTTTTCTTGCCAGATTTTTTGACAGGCTGCTTTCAGCCATTTAACTGTTTGTGGTCCACCATGTTGAATTAGTTCTGCCGGTATGTTGTCAATTCCTGGTGATTTATCTCCCTTAAGTGATTTTATTGCTTCCTCTACTTCTGACTCTAGTATGGGTGAATCACCGATCTCCCTATTGTCCCAGCATGAATTGTTTATTAGGCTATAATTAGGGCTTATTTTATGATTGTAGAGTCCCTTACAGTATTCTGTCCACCTTCTAAGGATATCTGCTTCTTCTGTTAAGAGGGTGCCTTTACCATCCTCAATTACGGTTGCTCTATTCAGTTTCGTATTGGTCAGCTTACTCAGTGTTTCGAATGCTTTTTTATTGTTGCCTCCCCTTAAGCTATTATCGATGATATTACATTGTTCAGTAATCCAGCCCTCTTTTGCTCTCTTCATTTTGGAGCGTAATTCTTTGTCTACTGTTCTATACTCTTCCCTGTACTGGGAATTAAGTCCTTTCTTCTTTTTTAGTTCTCTTCTTGTATCAGACAGGTTTAAAATATCGTCTGTGACCCATGGTTTGATTTTCTTTCTTTTGTTACCCAGAACTTCTGTTGCTGATTCATGCAGCACTGTTTTAATGGTTTCAGTGAGTGAATCGATATTGTCGTGAATCAAGGTAAGTGCAGCGAACTTGCCCCCTACATTTGCCTTAAACATTTCTGCTATGTTTGGGTCCCTAAGTTTCTCTAGGTCATATCTGATTCGAGGGCTTATTTGTCTGCGGTTCTGTTTTAGTTTTAATTTTATAGTCATTAAAACTATGTCATGATCGGTGCCTATGTCTGCTCCAGGAAAAGTTCTGGTTTTAGCCTTGTTAATGCTTGACTTGAATCTTGCTGGGAACAGAATGTAGTCTATCTGGCTATGTGTTTTGTTGTCAGGTGAGTGCCATGTTGTTTTCCTTGATGTCTTATGAGGGAATAGAGTGTTGGCCAGTGTGAGCTTGTGGCTGCTTGCAAATCCCAGCAGTCTTATTCCTCTCTCATTGGTTTCACCTAATCCAAAACGTCCAGCTGTGCCTGCCCATTGGTCATATGCATCTTCACCTACCTTAGCATTCCAGTCACCCATGACAATAAGAATGTCTTTTTTCGGAGCCTCATTAATACACTCCTCTAGTTCATCATAGAAGCATTCTACTTCCTCGTCCTGGTATTCAGATGTAGGCGCATAAACTTGTATTATTGTTATGTTAAGTGGTTGAGCCCTAACTCGTAGAGAAATGATTCTATTGTTTACGGGTCTACAGCTTATCACAGAGTTAACTTGTTTTTTGTTTACGATGAAACCCACACCATGTTGGTGTTTCTCTTCGTCCCCACTGTACCATATCTTATGACCCTCTTCTGTAGTTGTTACTCCCGAGCCTGTCCACCTAACTTCTGATAAGCCTAGGATGTCCCATCGGTATTTACTGAGTTCATGGGTCAGTTCTTTTACTTTCCCACAGGCATAAAGCGTTCGAACATTCCATGTTCCTATGACTGTGTCAGCATTTGGGAGTTTTATTAGTCGGTGTGTCTCAGTAGCTAACTTATCACTTCTGCCCTGTGACACGGCAGCAGAAAGCGCGGTCGTTGTTAAACCGGGCCCCGACCGATCCGGCATGGCGTTTACTGATATTGTTCTCATCATAGCATTACACTGGGTTTGATAGGTCTTGACGGCACCCATCTCCTCTCCAAGACCGATTTTTCCTCAGGGTTGTCTCCCGAAGATGGACTGTCTTTCTGGACTTATGAGCTCCATCTGCCCAGTATTGGGTTTGATAGGTCTTGGTGGCACCCATCTCCTATCCAAGACCGATTTTTCCTCAGGGTTGTCTCCCGAAGATGGACTGTCTTTCTGGACTTATGAGCTCCATCTACCCAGTATTGTGTTTGATAGTTCCTGGTGGGAACTATCTCCTCTCCTAGAGCGATGTTCCCTAAGGGTTGTCTCCCTAAGGTGGACTTATATTACTTACCTTATCTTACTTACCTTACCATGTCTCCGCAACCGTAAGCTCTACAGAGACGAGACTAGTACCAATAGATTCCTCTCGTCGAGCAAAATCCAATGGTATATAAATCAAGGGGTCAACGCTCTTCCTAAGGAAAATACCGGGGTTTCCCTGCGTAGCCGTTCCCGCCTCTCTGGTGTCCCTGAGGTTGATGCTGCCTATTACAGACCTATGCCATAGCATACAACCTAATGTTGCGGAGCTAAAAGTGTCAGGAGCTACGCCTGTAGCATGAACTACAGGCCAAGAGACAGAGTATCCTCCCTAGTCTTTGAAAATCCCTAGTCGGCCGAGGAGAAGCTATGTGTCCTTGAGACTGGTGGTAGTGGATAGATCTCATCGAGGGCTATCCATTGGTATATAGCTTCTCTAGGTCCTGGCCTCCCTAAGGAAAATTGCAAGTCTCGGCCCTAAGTGCCCTAGCATAGTAAGCATGAAGCTAGCTAAGTCCGAAATCTGGCCAAATTCTTCTTTGTGTTTCAGCTGGCAGTTTAATATAATCGCCAGGAAGACGTAATCGGCACCACGTGTCTCCTACCTTAAAGGGAGTGATGTCCACCCCCTCCCCTCGTGTTTCTAACTGAATGACAACACTAAGGATCGAGTAGCAGTAATCCAGTGGTAACGTCCTTGATTGCAGTATTCGGGACATCAAACTAACAGATCCGCCTTGCTTGCTAGTGCTAATAAGCACAAAACTCAGGTCTAGGGCTTCCTGCCTATCGCCTTCAACCAAGAAACATCAATGAGGCGTTCAGATTACAAATATTACAAGATGATGTCATTCATTCGTTTAAATCTAATCTCTCAGTCTGAATTACTTGAACCAATGAAATACCGCTGGTTATTCAAATATACTTTTGTTTCAGGTCATACCACGGAGTAAAATCAGTTAGAGAACCACTGAAAACCAGGGAGTACTGAACAGGTGTTTCGTTGGCTTAGTTTGGGACTCATTGGCGGTACGCACCCACCACAAGGGGTTCGAACTCAGGACCTCCCGGTTTCAAGGCAGGCTAGCTGGTTTGTATACCATTCAGCCACCGGAACCCGATTCAATGGTCACCTCATGAATTCTAACTTCTAACAATTCGTGATATTATCGTGACCACCAACCAATGTCATCGGTGGGAATTCCATCCTCACTCTCAACTGGTCATGACTTCTCACTAGAACTCATTTCGGGCAACTTAGTCCTATAGCCAGTCAGTCACTAGCCAGCATCAGATTAGTTATCGAGAATTAGTTTGTAACCTGAAACAAAAGAATTTTCACAAATTAATGCTTGAAAACTAATTAATTATCAAAATTATTATTATTAACCATTCCAGTTGTATAATTATTGTATTATTGTTCCCTTGGGTTCCTAGTGGAACATAGGGCTTCAGCTGCACGTCTCCACTTGCTTCTGTCTTCTGCTATACTTTTCACCTGCATCCATGTTATTCCATGCTGTTTCAACTCCTCTTCACACGATCTCCTCCATGTCACCCTTGGACGCCCCACTCGCAGCTTCCCTTTCGGGTTCCACTCGAGCATTGGCCTGACGCGCGATGTCACCCAGCGCCCTCACCTCGCCTAGATTACCAGCTCGCTAGTTTTCTAGCCTGTCTCAAGCCCGGATAAAGAGGGAGGGTTGGGGCAAGGTGCTAGCAACTCCACCCCCAAAACCTAACCAAATTGCTACAGAAACTTCAACGCATAAATATATTAAAAATACCAAAAATATCATTCCAGTTGTAACACAATTTATCGTAGGAGAACTACGAAAGATACCTGTCATCTTGTAGTATTTATTTTCTCAGTCCCTTACTTAAACTAATCAAAGGGATTAACATTTGCAGATGCCATTCTACACTTGAGGTTAATGAGCTCATTTCATTCTTTAACGGTACATATTGGGTGTGGCGGGTGCTAATAACAAAATTTTCTTAGTAGTATACTGTGTGCGAAGTTATTTGTAACAGCTATTAGACATTCGGCATAGACCAGCATCAGTTAGAGAGATCACTGAAAACCAAGTAGCATTGGACATCTGTTTATTTCTGTTCTTGGAGACTCATCATCAGTGTACATCCACGCAGCCACACACCACCATACCAGGGATCGCACGCAGGACCTTCAGTTTACAAGATCAAGATCGTTGACCATTCAACCACTTGGGCTGGAGCTCATTGACCCCTGAATTTTAACTTCAGAAACTCCCCAAATATCTCTGCCCTCACCAATAACTTGGATGGGAATCCACTTCAGCTTGACATGGCAGACCCCACTGGTCATTACTTCGCAAAACAGCTTTAAGAAATCCATTCAGTAGCCATCAGTGAGCTGGTGATCAATATTCAGATTATAGGACTTGGGAAGATTTTGGATTAATTTCAGTTGTTAGGTTTTCGTCTCAAAGCGACGCCAGAGCACTGTTGAAGAGTCCCAGTATATGGCGAAACAGCTGCCCAGTGTTCCCTGTTTTTCAGTAATCTTTATAATCTAAAGCTTGTTACTGACAAACTACAGCATGAAGTTGCCTGAAGTTCTACTGAGAAGTCGTGATTAGTATGACCCAGCAAGTTGGGTGTGAGGACAAATACTAGCTGACGACGTTGTCTGGCAGTTGCGCTATATGTTGCAAATAGGCAGAAGTTAGAATTCATGGGTCACGGAATTTCATTCCAGTGCATGAAGGGTAGATGCTCTAATTTTTTACCTTGAAAATTTCGAACTTTATACTCAAGAATATTCGTTTAATTATCCCATAAACCATCTCTCATTTTAACTCTTAGTAGTTTAACAGCATATATCATCCCGGATGCATGTTAATCTTAGTCCCTGTCACAATTAAGTATGTTCAAATATTAATTACATTAATATTTTTTTGTATTGTTCAGATTTTTGACAACCAGTAGAGAAGAATCCTCGAAATGATTCAAAGATTAGCTCATATTATCCCGGCCTTAATTCAAGTTTACTACCACAGAGGTCTACAAATTCTGAAGTTAGACACAATCATTTATGAATGCAAATTGTGCCATGTTTTAAAAAATGAACTTCCTACGTTGTTAATTCAGTTTTGAAAGAATGTTTCTAAAATTTACTTCAACTACTGTTCACTATTATAAGTAGTAAAACACGTATACGTAGTAAATATTAAATTAATTAGGGGGAACTTTAGTTTGTAAATGGTTTTAAGTGTTTCAGCTGCTTGTGATAGAATATGCTGGAAAACAAACACGCTGTCATCAGAGATAATGATGTTACTGTGTAAGGTATTAAATTGCTAACGGCTAGGAATAGGATCTAGGACATGTCAACTGGATTTGCTAGCATCTAGATGAGTAGTAAAGGTGTTCTCTTGAACCTCAACGAATGTTGAGCTTGTATCAGTTGATTTCATCCTCAAAAGCTATGCAACCACATTTTTATACAAACGTCCACACAGTTACAATTATTATATGTATTACTATTATTGTTTCTTTTAATTCCCACAGGAACATATGGCTTCAGTCATACGTCTCCAATGCGTTCGATTCTCCGCCAACGTTTTCACCTGCATCCACGTCTGCCACCCACATGCTTTCAGTTCCTCTTCATATGACATCCTCCATGTCACCCTAACACTGACGACCAATTAACTCACCGCTTTCCATTCGGGTTTTAACTGAGAGAGAGCCTGTCTTTTGATGTCACTTGATGGTTTGTTTTCTCAGAGTATGTCCAATCCACTTCCATTTCTTCCTACAGATTTGTTGTACAATCGCTTCATGATGAGTTGGTTCGCTCCCAGAGATCCCTCCCCGTTGCTGATCTTTTCTGGTCGGCCATCTGATCTTGACTTGCATCGAGCGAAGACAGCTGTTGATGAAGGTCTGTAGTTTGTTTGAAGTGCTCTTCATGACGCGTCAAGTTTCTGATCCATAAAGTAGTGTAACAACAGAAGACAACGGCCAAGCAACAGATCGTTTATTTCGGAAATCAACACATATTTATAGATTTTCATGTACATTATGATAGATTATTGTTAGCAAACAAGCACAGTATTCTGATTGGTGGTTTCTGGCTGAACGCTAATCTTTCATCTCTTTGTGGCCGCTTCTTGAAATTCAGATTATCTATCTGAAAATTGTATCCGCCTACGAAAAGTCTATTGTAATTGGTTGTTCTTATTTTTCTCACGATCAATATTGGGGACGTAAACATTGACGTAAATAACTGTCTACTAATATGGCTAGCAGCCAGCTGTTACCACAGTAGCACTGACTTCACATTGGAGTTGAAAATCCGGATCTTATTTTCATTTTCATTCTGAGTGTTGTTGACCTCCACACAGACTTGAGAGTAATGAAAGCTTACCTTGCTTTCCTGATCCTCACTTTGATGATATCCTCATCAGTTCCGTCCGCCTGTAGTTGAAACGATGCTTCCCAGGTAGGTAGGTAGATAAAGGAGGTTGCTTCTTTCAGATTTCTCTCATTTACGCTGGCTGATTGTTATCTGTTGTTGTTGCTGTCGCTGTTGGCGAGGTGTCTTCATCACCTCTGTTTTCTCTATGTTCACCTAAAGTTCTATCTTCTCTAGATCCTTCTTCTTCCACTTTGTTGCTTTTCACTTGAACATCATATTCCAGTTTGTGGGAAATAAGACATATATAATCGGCAAAGTTAAGATCCTCCAAGTTTTTGTGTGTGTCCAATTTATGCCCGTCTCCTCACTACCCACCGCTGTCTGTCGCATTATCCAATCTACCGCAATCAGGAGAATTATTGGAGATAGTAGGCAGCCTTGTCTCACTCCCGTCTTCACTTCTTCGAAGGATCCCGTGAGTTTCACATTGTGGATCACTTGGCATGCAGCAGCATTATCGTACAACTGTTAGATGAGGTGTATAATTGTCGGTGGCACCCCGTAGTAGCGAAGTAATTGCCAAAGCACCTCTCGGTCGAGGCTGCTCTACCGAATGCCTTTTCAAAATCAAAGAAATTCAGATAGAGAGCTGACTGCCATTCCAAGCTCTGTTCAATGATGATCCTTAGTGTTGCGATTTGATCGATGCATGACTTGTTCCTCTTGACTTATGTAAACTAGTAATTTAGGTACTTCACTATCTTGCTACTACTACTCTTGCACCTCATTATTTTTGTTTTATTTGGGAAATTTCCATCACCTTAGAAATTTAAGGATAACAGTCATTTTATAATCTACCAGCTTAATAATTTCATTCATTTACATATACTGTGGTCATTCTTAATTATTGTTCCACGCCTTATCTTCAGTGAAGTGAAGTTATGATATTAGAGGGTTGGAGGCAATCGACAGGAAGCCTTCGACCTAGGTATCGTGCTAGTCGGTACTCACCACTCAGTAAGGCCTATCTGCAACTACATTGAAGGAACTCATGTCCCTCCTTCTGAGATTCAAACCCGTGTCACCCAGCGCTGAAGTCAGAGACCACTTACCACTGAGCAGCTAGCTATTCGGGCTCACGATACAAGTTACTAAGTAATATCCAACCAAAGTACCAAATACAGTCCTACGGTAGGTCGA
Organism: Trichobilharzia szidati; assembly: GCA_944472155.2. NCBI lineage: Eukaryota > Metazoa > Platyhelminthes > Trematoda > Strigeidida > Schistosomatidae > Trichobilharzia > Trichobilharzia szidati. The sequence goes on along the minus strand of OX235276.1, from coordinate 79,789,470 downwards.
TCACGAGTCTCATATAGCTCAGTGGTAATCTCTAGATTGTAAGAGAGGTAAATAAAATCTAGCGTTACTTAATCGATCCGTTTGCTTTTCCTAGCCTTTACCGAATACTACGCCTACCTGAACATTTGTTTGTTTAATCATGCTGTTTTTCGTTATTCGTGTTATCACAGATTGCCTCACTTTTCCATCCTTATTACTAATAAAACCATTATTATTATTATCATGACTAGTTGCACAGGTTATATGCACAATCTTATTATCCTATTGACAAAACACCATGATTGGTTTATATATGAATTTGTATTTGTAAAGTTATGTAGGCATATTAGAGTTAAGCCTGATGAGATCAAATTGAAAGCACAATATTGTTCACCTAAATGTGTTGTTCTATATTTCGAACACTCTAATCGCACATACATACACACACAAACACACACGTTACTTGTCACTTCAGTTTATATGAAGCATGTAGGATCAAATAAAATAAAATAATAAACGATGTAAACGTAATAAGGATCCACTAATCTTGGTAGCATAATCAGATAAAGATTACTATGGTAGGTTACCGATAACATAACTCCACACAACTGAAGTTTAGTCTTCCTAATGTCTATGACCTACGTATTCAATAGAGCACTGAAAATTTGTCCTGACAGTACTGTTGAGCATGAAATAAAATCTCTGAAGGATATTTTATATATGGAAGTTCATTCATAAATATTCTATAGAAATGCCCCCCCTGCAAAAATATCCAAACACTTCCGAAAAAATCTATCTATATCAGTTTGTCATTCAAAGGAGATGATGTACAGGAAGTAGTCAAACGAAGACTCGACAAAGCATCAAGAGAACTTATTATGCTGCAAAACTTGTTTCCCTTAACACCACTAAGCGAGTACTTCAACAATCTGGGAAAAACCAGTCGCCAATCCTCAACACTTCAGACTGCCGCGTATATTAATTTGAGTGTATTTGTGGCAGCAGATACATAGGTTGTACAGAAAGGCGATTGTCTACTCGCAAGACAGAGCATTTGTCAAAGTAGTTGAAAAAAGCTGAATGCAAAGTGCCAAAAACCTCAATAACAAAACATCTTGTGGACTATGGACATGATAACAACGCTGTCAAGTCATTCACTATGGTCCTCAGACAAAGAAACAGGAAGATGCTTGCAATTGCAGAGGAGGCTTGTGCAATTCCAGTTTATAAACCAGGTCTCTGTGTACAAAAGGAGATGGTCATCACTCTGAATCTACCATGGCAATATGTTTTACTTGTTATTCTACCTCTTATTATTATTATTCTTGATTCACTAAAAACTATTTTTTATCTTAACTCACTTCAGCATTATTATTATTATAACTATTACTACTGATATAACTCCCTTTGTAATTCTTGATATAGTCACTAATATCTGATTGTTTATCTAAGTGATGTAATTGAAGCTTAATGCATTTTATCTTAATTTTAATCTCTCATACTCCCTCTCCCCCTATCTATTTGAACATGACCTGGAAAACATTCGCACCTGTCTTTCTGCATGACTAATTCAATGTAGTTTATTTGCTTATCAGTCTTATATCTCCCAATGTAATTTCAATAGTATATATATCCGTGTATGTAGAGTATTCAGCAGCTGACGAGTTCTACCGAAGTTTGGATGATTTCATTAAATCCTGCTTTATTAACCTTTGTTGCTTGTTTTATATTTGTATCGGGAAATAAATTTTTTCAATTCATAAAGACAGCTATTTGAGAGGGAATAAAAACAAATTGAAGAAGTTAGACTCCAAAACGTTAATTGGTTTTAAATATTTTTTTGTATTTATCACTTGTTCACCATATTTGTCCAAAATGTTTGGACTTCGACTGCCAGTACCAATGCTTCGACGATGTTTTGAAATTATTCGGTTAGTAGTCTCAATCAGTGGAACTCACGATGCTCATATCGTTCGATTTCAGTTTCATCACTGCATCCTCCGTGAATAATGGTCTTCCCACTAAGATTCGAATCTAGCACCTATCGTTTCAAATACTGAAGCGTTATCATCTAATAGACCAGGAGAACCACCTAATGTGCATCGGCTATTGCTTATTACCTGTTATGAGTTGATTTTTGTATTTCACACTGATTATAATGGAGCTAAATGTTCTGTCTAAGTTAACTAAAATATTTGCTTCTAGTAGAGAAGCTTCGACAATGTTTGAAAATCAGCTTAATGTTATGATGAGGTTGATTTGATGACTAGCAGCCTCAAATAGTATAAAATGCGTATCCTGTATCCCAATACTGGTCACTATCAAAAAGATTCAAAAATATAAGTATAAAACTAGGGCACTGTGGTAGAGTGTAACTCCATTATGGATAAGACTTTATTTTGATAAATCATAAAGTGTGTTATACAATAATATTCACTGGTGATCACGTTTCGAGCACAACACTGATTGCTGCTTATCGTCATCAAATCAAGGCACTACTCACACGCACAACTTTCTTGCTTCGTGGTTTACATACATGAGTAAAAAATTGATGTGATTAGACATTTTAATAAAATCAGCATAAGATGATGTACATTCAGAAATAACAATAATATGAGTGTCATCAATCAAATACAATCAGATGGGAAATAAGACGAGTGTTTTTATAGTCAAAATAAATAAGTAACTTGTTAGAATGGTATGATGTATGTGAATTGAAATAGAATTTTAAGATTATATATTATCCTCCTCTGATATGACTGACTGGAGGTAATAATATCTTCCATACCTCTGGTATTTGCATTGAGTCACTTCTGTTGCATGTGTTGGGTGTGGACTTGGTGAACCAGTCAGGATTTAGTAAACAACCTCTCTCTATCTCCAACTACCTATATTATTTTTAATTGAATTTTAGATTTTCCCGTCGATTGATTGGACCGAAGTGTTCGGTCTCAGGTTGACATGTCGGCTTCTTGGGCAGATGCTTCGACGATGTCTGGGCATTTAATTAGTATTTAATTGGTGGATGGTGACTAGCAGTGGAATCCAGGATAACGTGCATTTCGTCCTATTTGGGACTCGTCCGACAGCTGGATGTACCTGCATTTCTCAGTGAGTGATGATGTTCCCACAGAGCCTCGAACCCAGTGCCCATAGTTTCAAACGCCAAAGCGTAATCCACTAGACCACTTGGGCCACGAGAGCCACCTCAACCTGAGACCGGACACTTCGGTCCAATCAATCGACGGGAAAATCTAAAATTGAATTAAATAATTAATATGACCCGTTGCACAAGAGGTGGCCAGCTCTCGTGGCCCAAGTGGTCTAGTGGATAACGCTTAGGCGTTTGAAACTATGGGCACTAGGTTCCAGGATCGGTGGGAACATCATCACTCACTGAGAAATGCAGGTAAATCCAGCTGGCAGAAGAGTCCTAAATAAAACGAAATGCGCATTATCCTGGATTCCACTGCTAGTCACCATCCACCAATTAACTACCTACATTGCTTTTTAGAATTTTGACTCTATCCAAAATATCAGATTGATTTGATCATCCATCCGAAGTTCACATACACAAGATCAGTTCACTTTAGAAATTTACAATACTAATTATATTTCTGTGATAGTATTAATAATATTATGCGTTTAGTTGCAGGGATTCGGATTACTTTCAGCATGGATTTCGTCACGAAACAAAATCAGTGTATCATGTCAAGATGTGAAAGGAATAATCTTCGGAAGCATTGGCTGACGGTAACGCTATATTATGAAATAACAGAAGGTAGACTCTGCGAGTCATTGGCTTCCGGAGGAGTAGTCAACGAGCTTAATAACCTCACAACCTCTAAGTCCCTGATTTGATACTTTATGGCGTCGTGGGTGTGCACTGTTGAAGAGTCACAAACCAAGACGAAATGGTTGTCCAGTATCCTCTAGTTCTCAAAGGCTCTCTATGAGATGGTGATTTGTAATGAAACCTACATTCCAATAGTATGAGTGTTAATTCCGGTTTTAACTAACCTTCTATGAACTATTATCAGATTTATACTACCTAATACCAAAAAGTAGCATAAGTTTATCTCTTGTTAATTATCGTAATAAAGTCAAAACAAGGGATTTAACAATGGGTGATTATAATTATAATCACAAGTATTCCGTCTCAATTCACATGATTATATTTATAAAAGTCTCGTATATAGAATTAGTTGCGTTCTGTGAGCTGTTTGATTCATTGGGGAAGCTTTTGTCGTCTTTCTAGACAGCATCTTCAGCACTGTCTTTAGTATAAAGTGAACATTTTTGAATTCTCCATAGATGATGTAGCTGTATCTCCTGTCGACCACTGTCGAGACTGGTTGTTAACTTACGTCTCCATTCATCATTTTTATTGACTTGGAATTTCAAATTTCTTGTCATATGATTTATTTTTGTACTAATTGGTAAATTTGGTCTGTAGTAACATGTTTGCTAATCACTGGTTCATTTGAATACCAGGCTTCTAGGAATCCCTTGACAGCATTTCTGGTGTTCTCTCTATTTAAAATTTCTACATTTATCCCAATCAAACTATTGTCAATAATTATACATACACGACTGTACAAAATGATAATAAATTCGTTGAGATGAGTAACTTTTCATCTGTGTTCATCTGTGGAGTGCGTCACAATATGACTGTACACTTTTTGTTAGATGTTGAAATTAGAGACATTGTACATGATTCTTGTTTAAAACGATCCATGTTTAAATATATATAACTTCTGAGTACGATTCAAAATACGGTATACTGTTGGTAGCTTCTCCTTCTCACTGGTCATTACTGTCTACTTGCTCCACTCATAACCGTGTTGTATACTTTGGATTTATTGCAGGAACCTATTATCCTTATCCGAAGACAACTCTACAACCGGAACACAGCTTCTACCAGTAGACACGATTCCAACAGTCAACGCTTCTGTAGATTATATAAATAATTTGTAGCAATGGACTTTAACGGTCTATCCAAGTAACCTTTTAATTAATATAACTCATTACTGCATTTTTGATAATATATTGTTGCACCATCATCTCATTGACTTGGATTTTTATTCGCATATTTGTTATGTTATTGAGCTCTCTAAACAGTCCCCTACACATTTTCTCCATCTTCTTAACGACGATTTCCCATGAATTATCGTATACCTCTGTAACCATAAATGGTCATTTTCATAGAACTGCATCTCAGTTCAAATGCTAACATTCTATTCGAATAAAGTAAGAACAACAATTTGTGTAGAATAAGATGGTGCCATCATTCATTTCATCAGCTTCTCATCAGCTACGTACAGCCTAAAAAATTAATAAGTTTATGGGCAGGAGAATTTTAACATGCAAATGTTACATAGTGTCAGCTGACAGGAGACCCACTAGCCAGAACCTATCCTCCACCTAAGCTAGTTCCCACTTATGGGGCAACATGCTGTTTGGCGGAATCCAAGGTCGATAGATACCTTCCTCCTGTTAACCCCAACTGTGTATGCAAACTTACATGTATCTGCTGGAGAGAGGACAAACGCCTACAACAGTGTCATTGCCAAACCATCCCATCAACACGCATCATGAAGTAGATATCACGAAATCCTTTAAAAATATTGATGGGCAAAATAGTTCAACCTTCCTCAAATTTGCCAGAGCAGTCGTTATCAAACACTTGAAACCCGATTAATTTGCTCGGAAAGAAGCGGGTATCAGCCTTTCCTTGTCCTAATCAAGTAATCTATGTGTTTAACCTGTCCACATTCGCTATGGTGTAACTATGCTTGTCTCCTGTTTCTATTATTTGAGCTGGACTCACCACAGTGTTAATCAATTTATTAGTTACTCATCATCTTATTCACCCATTGTCTTTTTGCCACTGTATCCAAGCAATTAGTTTTTGTTTATACCTGAACATTCTGGGTATAAGCTCTACAAGTTTGTTTTCTGAGCACTATTTATTAAGTTTCGAGTCTCCTGTCAACTGACATTATTAACAGCTTTTTAGCCTGTTCACAGGTAATGATAAGCTGACGAAGTAAATGATGGCACCACCTTATTCTACACAAATTGTTGTTCATGTTTTATTCAAATTCATAAAGTGGATTAAATGTATGAAGTCTCTTGCAAATTATTATCAACCTCATATTATTAAATACTAATAATTAGTACAAGTCTATACTTGTCAGATACCTTATTGAGATGAAAATAAGTCATTCGGCAAAGAGATTATAATTATAATCACAAATATTTTGTCTCAATTCACAATGTTATTTAAAAAAATTATATATATACGTATGTATATGTGCATGCGACTGTACTTCCTGAATTCCTAGTTTGCTGGTGATTACAGAGTCCAGCATTCTCATTATGGACGGCAAATGTTTCCGATGAGGCAAATCACTTTTTGTTAGTGAACTTGGTGACCTTAATGCAGCCTTCTTTCAGTGTTATCTGGTATACTTCGCAACTACTTTGTAACTGTGTATTCGTTCACAGTTTTTTGAGTGATTCATTTCCGACCTACTTGCTTTAAACTCTATATCAATACAAGTTGACAGTCCTAACTTCTGTTTGTCTCCTGATTTTACAATTTCTGATAAAAGGTATTAAGAATTAAAGAAATGTTCCCGCAATCAAGTAAACAGTTCAAAGTAAGATGCAATTTCTTGTTCGTACAATCAATAGGTTTCATTATAAATTATTTCAATTAATCCCAGCGTGTTAAGAAAAGCAAAACAAGATTTTTCTGGACGTTTCACTGTGTAAGCCACGGCTTCTTCAGCAGATTTATTCGGATTTTTATAAATCATCAAAATATGTAGTCAAAAATTTTACATAAATTGAAATCAGTTTATTTGAAGGTCATTTATCCATGGACAATAGCTCCCAAGACAAACACGGCCGCCAGATTTTATGGAAGGCCGAAAATACATAAAATAGATGTTCCTTTAAGACCAATAATTGGTTTTACCAATTCAGTAACATATACTTTATCAAAATACATATCACGAATACTGAAACCACTTCAATACAATATTCCTTCGAACATCAAAAATATTGAGGAATTTAAAAGGAAAGTAATGGACATAATTATTGAAGAAGACGAAATTACGGTAAGTTTTGATGTGGTTTCTTTATTTACTAGTATTCCTACTTGTGATTCATTCGATATTATGAAATATGAACTTGAAAACAATCAAGAAGTATTAACTAAATCTTTATTATCAATAGATGAAGTTATAAAATGCTTAAAAATTTGTTTGGAATCTACATATTTTACCTTTTAAGACAACCTATACTGACAAACAAATAGAGTTGCAATGGGTTCACCATCATCTCTAATTGTAGCAAACCTACATATGAAAGCCCTAGAAAAGAAAGCATTGACAAGTTTTAGTTGTCATCCTAGAATATGGTACAGATATGTAGATGACACATTTACCATCATAAAGAAAGCTGAAAAAGAAAACTTTCTAACAGAGATTAACTTAATCTCAGAATATATTGAGTTTGCTAATGAAATAGAATCGGCTGAGGGAACTCTAAACTTTCTTGATTGTCTTGTAAAAAGACAAACTGACGAGAAACTAAAGTTTACCATATGCAGAAAGCCGACACATTCCAACAAGTATTTGAATTTCCAATCAGATCATCTAATAGGAATGAAAGTTTCAGAAGCTTTAAATCTCTTTAACAGACCTAGAAACATTATAACAGATAATGACGATATGGAGAACGAGATATCCAACATAAAACAGATTTTGATTAGAAATGGTTATCCTGAAAAGCTACTAGATAATATTATCAATAAAAAGGAGCATAAGGGAAAGCAGAAAATTGAAAATTCTTGGCTATCAACGATAGCCATCCCATACCGAAAGGATACTGCTAAACAACTTCAAAGACTGTTTGCTTCATATAATATTAAAGTCTATGTCAAACCTTCTAATTCTCTGGAGAAAGTGCTGGTGCATGTCAAAGATATAGTTCCCAAAATGTCACAAAGTAATTGTGTCTGTAGGATAAAGTGTTCAGAATGTGAATCATGCTATATACGGGAGAGCAGTAGGCAGATGAAGGTCAGAGTGAATGAACATAGACTATGCACGAAACGTCTACCTAGAAATGAAGTAGAACTAAAAAGTCTAGAAGAAAGATCGGCTATGGCAATGCATGCTATAGACAGCGGACATAAGACTGATTCCGACAATTTCGAAATTCTTGGAAGAGGACTTCATTCACATAAACAAAGATTGACTTCTGAAGCCTGCACATCTTAACCACATTGAATGCAGTGAATAGGAAAGAAGGGATAGACTTATCACCTATATGGCAAACTCTTATGGAGCAAGACAGATGAAAAAATCAATAAACACTCTATGAGCCTCCATGACCTTTTAAAACATGTAGGATAATGTTTGTCACGTATGAATTGACAATTTACAAATATATGTGATGACACTAGATGGTTGGAGGCAATCGTCAGGAAGCCTTCGACCTAGGTTTCGGGCTAGTTGGCACTCATCAGCAAGGCGTATCTGCAACCTTGAAGGAACTGATGTCCCTTCTGAGATTCGAACCCGCATCACCCAGTGCTGCAGTCAGGGACGTCACCACTGAGCTATTCAGGCTCGCGACTGACCTCCTGTAGGACTGTATTGGATATTTTTGATTGCACACTAGTCAGTAACTAGTGTAATGTGTCTAGTCCTATCTTCGGTGAAGACTGAATTCTATCAGTCATGATAGATGGAATTCAGTCTTCACCGAAGATAGGACGGCGAAGTTCAAGAAAAGAGTCCCAGGATTGTAAATGTTCCAATGGCCTTGTAAATGTTCCAATGACCCTGAACGATAGGACCAGACACATTACACTAGTTACTGACTAGTGTTCAATCAAAAATATGTGATGACTGATTACATATTTTCTATTGGTGAAAATGTCCATGGACAAATGACCTTCAAATAAACTGACTTTAATGTATGTTAAAATTTTTGACTATATATTTTGATGACTAATGAAAATCCGAATAAATCTGCTGAAGAAGCTGTGGCTTACACAGCCAAACGTTCAGAAAAATCTTGTTTTGATTTTCTTAACACGCTGGGGTTAATTGAAATAATTTATAATGAATCAATCTGACTCGGCGCTCAAATTATTCCAGGAAGTTCGTAACACCTACGGCCTGGAGACCTATAATCAATAGGTTTGTTAAGAGTTACCTGTCGAAATTAAAGCAACCAAATATTTTTTTGAAATGGCTGCGTTCTCCGAGGTGAGTGGTTTCACTGCGGAGCCCTCATTATCCTTCTAAACGGCGTCTTTGGGGTTAACTTCATTGCGAAGTAAGTATTGTGGAATTCCCCATAAAAAAAACTGTCCCTCCCAGTGGACTTCACTGTAATTAGCTGTCTTCAGAATAAGCTCTGAAACAGTGCTGTCTAGAAGTAAAATTAAATATTCGCACTTAAGCCATCTAGCTGGGAGGGCAAAGCCACACCAAAAATGTCCACCTGAGCTGCAAATATTTCGAATTCTGAATAGGTGGTACATCTTTCTGACTAAAGGGCTTTCGAAATTTGTTACCTGCTCAGAGTGAAGTTGTTCTGTTGCACCCCACGGGACAATCCAACAGCCAAACATGACTTCAGCTATGGCAGAAGCATCAGTTCCTGCAAGGGATGCAGCCACACACCATTTTGTAAAAGGATCTACCGCAAATAAGTTGTGCCCTAGCTTTTTTCTGTGGGTTCTTAATCTTAACACATGTTATGTACTCATGGAAAAAATCGTGGCCGTCACGATGTTTGTGAGGCAAACAATGACGTTGGGTAGTTGCTTTCAGCGGTGTGCCCCAGATAACAATTTGTCTTTTCTAAAATCTCTGTGACAAACGACTGAGGGAACGCAACCGTCTTCAGATAATTATGGCCTGGATGAAAACACACAACTCCATACACAATCACTATTTTATTTTTTTGTTTTTATTGCAGCTTGACTCCACACAGTATTTTTGACACAAGTATGGAATTTTCAGCATGTGATATCGGTAGCTTAAATTTATCAGACCGTCCATTGGTATCAGGTGTGCGTCGGCCTGCGAATCGAACCCCGGACCATGTGCATGGTCGACGAGCGTCCTAACGGCTTTGTCACGACGCACAACTAGCTGGTCCCATAAGACCCAAAGGCACTCCGCAGTTTCTACGTCTCAAACACTGCCTTACAAATTTTTGTCGCCGTAAAGCCTGAAGACAAAAAGAAGTTGGAACTGGAGAAATTCATTATTATGAAATTCAAAGCATGCAGAAAGCCTTTAAGTTATAAAACAACAAAACAAATAAGAAAATGTATAATTTTAAGGCTTTTTGTTTTAATAATCAGTGAGTGTAAGGTATGATGGCTCCTACAAGGTTTGTGCGCTAATCTCAAAATGTACAATACCAACCCGAAATGCATAAGATATGTATCCCAGTGCAGTTAATAGTTCCATTTTCAAAACGAATGACCTCAGTGACAGAGAACATATGTTGACAATATAAGAGGAATATCAAGGTAGAGTTTGGAGTAGAAATGGTTTGTTTCTGTGTGACTTCAGCTTTATTATGCAGCAATCCAAATCCAACCAAAAATCTTAAATCGACCAAAAATTTCAAAGTATTCAGAAAGCATTATTCCATAACGGACTGGGATGACTGATTTATGTCTTAGCATTTACTCGCTGTTTAGATCGTGCATGGAGATCAACAAAATCATGAATACCGATACGTTTCAGGTATTTTAAATTCGAAGATATAACCGATTATCTCTACTGTCCGGGATAGGAATATGTCGTGGAAAATTAAAAACCACCATGAGGTAGCTTGATGGCGCTTAGCCCGCAAATCTGGGTGCTTCTCCTAACAGGAATAAGTAATTTATTCTTCTTTTACTAATTCGAGGATCATTAGTAGCAGCCTAGCCATCCCATTTGGATGAGCCAGCCTAGACGTGTAGTCAAAACTAAGCCTGGCAAGATAGGTGACAATAAAACTTCAGATTGAAGTATGCGCTGAAGAAGTTGCCTGGTAGGCCAATGAAAGCTTCGCAAATAAACCATCTGGCTCAGAGAACACAACTACATCAAAACCATTCATCTGAGCTACAAATCCTCCCCATCATACTGGCAGGAAAATAAGTGGTCTCCCATATATCAACTACTAAAATATAAAGTATACAATAACATTCGTTCCCAGTGTTTTGTTTATGAGAGATGCCATTTTACAGGTACCAGCAATGGAGCACATAATAAAATAGAACTAAGTACTTATTCATAATTATTACAGGGGATTTCTTGGTATGGCTTCAAAATTTGTGCACAATATAAGTCACAGTACGTAAATAATAATAATATTATCTGCAAACCACTCATTCAAGTGGCATCAGATGAACACCAATGCTGGACTGACATGAGTTAGCGAGAAGCACAAGCTTTATGTATTCAACTGAATATGAAACCGAAGAAACAGTAAGAATAATGCGAATATTTTGGCAGCGGTATTCATATTTTGATGAGCACTACACTGAAGAGAAGTCCTGACAGTCAACCGAAATGCTATGGCAAAAAAGTATTCTTTCACCAAGGCGTTTCTCTCTTCCCCACGACGGGTAGTATAGTGTTTAAAGGTTAGCCACTATTCTAACTTACATGTTATTCTATGCCTTAGGTTAGGATCCGATTTTCTAGACTGGAAACGTCTCCAACTGTGGCGAAAATATAAAATAATTAACATCTAGTTAATTACTCCTAATTATTGGCGTTTGGACAAACTCTCAAGTACACTGCGCAAGTTTCAATTGGTGCGTTACTCTGGAAAACTCGTGGTCAGTTTTTGTTATTGTCTTTGTTCTTGTATTTGGGCGTTGCCTCAGTAATTTTTCATATTAGCATAACTGTCGTAATCTCATATTAAAGGCAGGCAAATACCACATATTTTCAACCCATAAACCCACCTGTCGTTGTGATATAGTTTTCACCAATTCCTTTTTAGTTGGTGCTAAAGTTTATTAGTCACTATGATTTATTACAGTTGATATATTTTAATTTTACTAGATAGCATCATTAAGGGTCGCGTTTCACGTCTAAAGAGTTCACCAGAGTAGCTGCCACCAGTCATTTAAGCACCAAGTTTTAGTAGTTGCATTACCTTCAAGTCAAAGTCCCTTCAATGAAATTCTACACCGATTATTACTTTTAACTTTTCCGGTTTGTTTCTTCTGAGCGAGACTAAACTGCTAGTGTATCGCGATTCGCCAAGATAAATGAAGCCCCTTGAACTACTCAAATGCTGATAATTTTACCAAGCCTTTTGTGTACGTTTTTCTTTCAACTCTTACTTATTAGGCGTTAGCATTCGTATGTGTGACCGTGTCCGTGCTAACCACAATACAATGTGAAGTGTGATATGTTCACTCGTGCAATGTTAAGACCTACGACTGGACATGTTTCGTTTTCCCAGTAGTGATGAGCTATGCTGCATAGTATGTTTTGACAGCTGTACTCACCTATATTACCTGTATTGTTGTCTTACCACTTTTTCACTTTACATTATTCAACCGTTTTTTGAGTCCCATTTGTAGATACATAGTATCAAGCAGATTAATGTTACTAGTGAAGGATGTCAGTCTTTATCTCAGAATCATAATACTTGCTTCCTCTTTTTAAGAAAACTTAATACGTACAATCTTCTTCGGAGCAATGAAACTTTAGGCTTTATATATAGTTTCCTGCACCGATTTTAAGATTTCAAAAGATAGTTTTCTAGAAATATTTTAGTCAGCATTTCTCTCTCGTTATCTGTCATGTCGGAAAGTTGAATCGTTTACCGTAACATATTGTATGGAGAAAACTTTAGAATTACTTGTAAGTAAAAGCCTAGGGTTTGATCTACCCAAACTCTGCGCTCCTACAGTCATTGGGTCCAGGTTTCCTGTCCTGCTACACGTGCAATTGAGTGACATCAAAAGCCCTCATTCAATAAATGTGGCTCATAACCGAGTACTAGGCAATCAAGTAATAAATAACTAACTTTGTGCTCCTATGATCAATAAACAAAGATACAAAAAATGTAATAAGCTTCGGGTGAAATATTGATTTTTCTACAGAGTAATCAACGTTTCATCATTTTAATTGAGTTCACCCTGCCACCCTTCGTAAGCACATCACTATGCCCAATAAGTTCCTTAATAAATAGGTGAATTCCTGTTTTATCTTTTTCATCGAAGACATAAACTTCATATGATATAAGCACCAATAGATGCGCCATGCAAATTAATTCAAAAATATGTGAAAAAGTGGTAAGAAACAACAGGATGTAAACGAATAAGCATATTCATCGAGAATGTGCAGGAGATGATTTATAACTTCGTATTACTTCCAGAAAAAGTAGAAAGGTGGGAATTCTTTGTTAATATTGACTCAAGACAATAGGTCGGATGATCTCCTGCACCACACTCAGGGAGTCAAGGTTTACCGACGTATGTCTTCCATTCCACATCTCCAAGTCATCGGCCCACTACGCCTACACCTTCTTTAGTTTTAGGGCTGGCAAGCAGTGAGTAGTATAAATAACTCAGTCCCTGAAACAGGTTTTTCACTTCTCAGGCTGTGAGCTACACTTATTCTGCGAGGGCTGATGATACTACCCGGTTGCGGAGGTTAAATTAGGTGGGACGGGATTTGAACCCAGGACCCACTGGCTGAAAACCGAGTACATAATCTAACGTGCCACATGAGTAGTTTGGAAGCCACCAAGATGACATTCATTTCACATTTCTAAGCCACTAAAGTGGATCTACCGAGATGAAATCACTTATTGCAAAACGATCTCTACCATGTCCAAAGATACCGTCTTACCTCAAAATTAATTACGTCATGGTACTACCTAGTGCGTACAGTTCTATGGAAGCGGTGGTAGTCAAACATGAGTTGCTACCCGCCCTCAGATGGAGAAAGCTATTTTTCGCAGGGGTAGAACAATGGTACACACAGAAAGCGTGATAAAATCAACCTCTGGAGACCACACTAACGTCGCAACAAAACTAAAGGCGACTATAATGTCAAGAAAATTAACGACTGTTGGCGTGCTATGCGTGTGAAATTGTTCTATGAACTGCCGAAGGATGATTGCGTGGTGGATGTGTCCACGATATTAGTAGAAGCCAACCTGCTTTTCGTGAATAAATTTCGCATACTTTTTAAAAAGTATGTGAAGTCAATATTTGAGACTCAATTAGTAGTAGATTAATACACCCGATGGCTGTTATATGCACTGGGCAGCCACTTTTAAAAAACGCGACAATAATGATTTCATTCTGTGTTTTTAGAACACTTGCTCTCCCATAATTTCCCTAAACAATGTAGTTGGTTCCCTGACTAGAGTCTCACAATCATCTTTTTAAAGAGTTTGTTGAAGTTGTCTGAACTGAGTGTCTTGTGGTGTTTGACTACTACTTCGAGCCATTATTCGTTGTTGATGTTAATCGACCATGAAGCACTGAAATCTAAAATATTCCATACTGCCACATTAAATCAGCTAGACTCTTTCCAAAAACACTTTGCTGAGCTGTGTAGATATCTCTTAGGTTATTAATTAACTTCCTACCTGCTTCATAAATCGTCTTGCTGACACTATGCTTCTTGCTTCTGATAGCTAGAATTGTCTGGAACAACTTTTGACTGTTGTCAGATTTAACTGCTTTTTCCATTGCACAAGTGTGTTTTAACCTCCACTCTACACAATCCCTATATAAGTATGTCCGGTTTTGTGCATGTTATTGTACTTGTTACCCTCAGCAATGGACTAATACTGTCAATGGGGCGTTCTTAGCTGCAAATGACTTTATTCACTGTGGTGTGAACATTTTCATAAACGTTTAGCATTTATATTATACACTATTCACATCTTTCATTTTTGTTTAAACCAGATCCTATACTGGAATTATAAAACGAATAAAGCCTTTATTGCGGGCCCTCAGTATTCTCACTTGATCGGTGAATGTTTGATTAACTCATAAACACTACAATTTATTCGTTTTATTATGGACAAGATATTACGTCCCGAACGCTTTGATGCTGATTCCAATTGCCAAACATCTTCGAAGATTTGGAATCATTGGTTTCGTACATTCAATACTTTTATCACTAAATCTTCAACTCCAGATTCAGACAAACTTGATGTTCTCATCAACTATATCTCACCTACTGTATATGAATACATTGCTGAATGTAAAACATTTGACGGCGCTCTTAGTACTCTTGAGAAACTGTATGTCAAACCAAAGAACGAGATTTTTGCTCGACATCTATTATCCACATGCAAACAAGAAACTGGACAGAGCCTCGACCAATTTTTACAAAAACTGAAATCTCTGGCAAAAGATTGTTCATTCAAACCTGTCTCGGCTGAACAAAATCAGAATGATGCAATACGTGACGCATTCATAAGTGGAATGCAATCTAATAATATACGACAACGTCTTCTGGAAAACAAATTACTTGATCTTGATACTGCTTATGAACAAGCTCGATCCCTAGAAATGGCTTATCAACAATCACATTCGTTTCATCCTTCCGAATTCTCCAATTCTGCTGCAATATCAAACAGTGATGCATCAAATGAACTAAACTCTTATGTGGGTGAAACAGGATTGACTGCTTCAATAAATGAGAAATGCTACTTCTGTGGATTTACTAGACATCCTCGCTCTAAATGTCCTGCAAGGGATGCAGTATGCAAACTCTGTGGTAAGAAGGGGCATTATCAGAAGGTCTGCCGGTCAAAATCGTACACCAAAACTACATCAGTTACTAGTTCTTTGTTGTCTTCCATGACTCTAGCCGCCGCTCCACAGTCTCTCTCCAATGCGGTTGTGCAGCTTTTTGTAAATGACATTCCCCTACAAGCCCTCGTAGATACTGGGAGCTCAGACAGTTATATTTCTTGTGCAGTCGTTCAAAAACAACATATAAAGGTAGAGCATTCTCGCACTTCAATCACAATGGCTTCCACAAGTCTGACAACTCATACTCATGGTCACTGTTATGTAAATCTACGTTATAAAGACTCAAGTTACTCACATATCAAACTTTCAGTGTTGCCAAATCTGTGTGCTGATGTGCTATTAGGTCATGATTTTTTACGCTTGCATAATAAACTCGAAATTCCATTTGAAGGTAAAAACAATCCATTTTCACTGTGTAATCTTGTTGCTGCACATATTGATCCACCTCCCTTGTTTCATAACCTAACACCCAAATGTGTTCCGATCGCTACAAAATCACGAAGACATTCCACTTCAGATGAACATTTCATCAAGCTGGAAATCAAAAATTTACTCAGTGAGCAGATCATCGAACCATCAAACTCCCCTTGGCGCGCCCAAGTTTTGGTCACTACTAATGAACGCCACAAGCGTAGAATGGTGATTGATTACAGCCAAACGATAAATCGTTTCACATTATTGGATGCCTATCCACTCCCAAAAATTGATGAGATGATTGAAAAGATTTCAAAATATACTGTATTTAGCACTTTGGATTTAAAGAGTGCTTACCATCAAATACCCATCAAAGAAGAAGAGAAACTCTTCACAGCTTTTGAAGCTTGCGGCAACCTCTATCAGTTCCGTCGTATTCCCTTTGGTGTCACAAACGGTGTTTCGTGTTTTCAGAGAGTTATCAGTCAGATTATCAGAAATGAAAATCTTCAAGCTACATTTGCTTATTTAGATAATATAACTATTTGTGGTGAAAACACAGAACAACATGCAAAAAATCTTGCCCGGTTCTATGAAGCATCCAGAAAATATGGGCTAACATTCAATGAGAATAAAACTGTTATTGGCGTTAAACAAGTAAAACTTCTAGGCTATGAAGTTTCTCATAAAATGATCAAACCTGATCCCGATAGACTTCAAGCATTATGGAATTTATCACCTCCACGAGATCTTAAATCCCAACAGCGAGTCATTGGTCTCTTTGCGTATTATTCACAATGGATATCTCATTTCTCCGATAAAATTCAACCCCTTATACAAAATAAAATCTTTCCATTACCAGGTACTATTGTAAGCTCATATGCAGCATTAAAAAATGAACTTGCTCAATCTGTGATGACTACTGTGGATCTTGACTTGCCCCTTATAGTGGAAACCGACGCTTCGGATACTGCTATAGCTGCTACGTTAACACAAAATGGTAGACCCGTTGCATTTTTTTCCAGAACACTATCACCAAGTGAACGGCATCACTCAGCGGTGGAGAAAGAAGCTTATGCCATCGTCGAAGCTATTAGAAAATGGCGTCATTATTTACTTGGTACTCATTTCCAACTCATTACAGACCAACGATCAGTTTCTTTCATGTACGATATGAACCACCATGGGAAAATAAAGAATGACAAGATTCAGCGTTGGCGAATAGAACTTTCTTGTTACAGTTTTGATATAATCTACCGTTGTGGCAAAGAAAACAAAGTCGCCGATGCATTATCTCGCGGATATTCTGCTTCTGTCATGGGTGAAACTAATCTGAAAGACCTACATAACTCTCTGTGCCATCCAGGAGTTGTTCGCCTTCTTCACTTTGTGCGTTCTAAGAACCTACCTTTTTCTGTTGATGATGTGAAGAGGACGATATCTAGTTGTGCAGTTTGTGCTGAGCTGAAACCCAGGTTTTGCAAAGTATCCACAGGAAATCTTATTAAAGCGACTTCTCCTTTTGAACGTCTAAATATTGATTTCAAAGGACCTCTTCCTTCAAACTCCCGGAACAAATATCTTCTTACGATAATTGATGAGTACTCTAGATTTCCGTTCGCTTTTCCTTGCCAGGATATGACAGCATCAACTGTTATTAATTGCCTGTGCCAGTTGTTTTCCCTGTTTGGTATGCCATCCTACATACATTCAGACAGAGGATCGTCGTTTATGTCTGCAGAATTAAAACATTTTCTCCACGATAAAGGAATAGTTACCAGTAGAACAACAGCATACAACCCCCAATCAAATGGACAGATTGAACGTCTCAACGGCACTCTCTGGCGATGTATATCACTAGCTGCTAAATCTAGGTCCATACCAATCTGTGAGTGGGAAGTTGTTCTCCCCGACGCTCTTCATTCTATCCGTTCTCTTTTATGTACTGCCACAAATACTACTCCACACGAACGGATGTTCAGGTACAATCGAAAATCAACGTCTGGTGTTTCTCTTCCCAGTTGGTTAACTATTCCTGGACCGGTCTTGATGCGCCGTAATGTACGTTCTAAATATGAATCTCCAGTTGATGAAGTTGAACTGATTGAATGTAATCCCAAGTATGCTCATGTGAGACTTCCAGATGGACGTGAGGAAACAGTATCTATTCATCATCTTGCACCAAAAGAACATATATTTCAATCGCCCGTTAGCATGCCGATTCCAGACGCAGTACCAGAATGCCTCCAAAATCAACTTACTGAAGACGACATATCGACCCGTTCTACAGATACTGAAACTCCTATTTTGACGGACAATTTAAGTGAAAATGTCAAAATTGATCCGAATCCATCTTCTTTACTAGAGAAACAACGAAGGGTTCGTCCATACAATCTGAGAAGCCGCGAAGTCTAAACAGTTTTAAAAGTCTTGACTCCTTATGCTCTGTATTCTCAAACAAAAGGGGAGAAGAATGTGGTGTGAACATTTTCATAAACGTTTAGCATTTATATTATACACTATTCACATCTTTCATTTTTGTTTAAACCAGATCCTATACTGGAATTATAAAACGAATAAAGCCTTTATTGCGGGCCCTCAGTATTCTCACTTGATCGGTGAATGTTTGATTAACTCATAAACACTACATTCACCATGTTTATGATTGTCTATACTCTCAGGAGTGTCAAACAACAAGTCTTGCTCTGTTTGGTTGCAGTAGCACGTGCAACCAAGTTGCAGGAAAAAACCTGCTACACACCAGATCTTGAGCGGAATCCATACAATAAATGGAAGTTTGGTTTGCCCCTGAACCATCAGTAGCTGATAATAAAGTGATCTATTTGGATCCAGGCTTAGATGATAGAAGGAGGATACCAGATAGCACTATGGTGATGGCCTTACCAGAAGTTGAATTCCCTCTCAGTGGCTGAATAGTTATCTGACTCACTCCGCAACCTGAAGGTCTTGGATTTGATCCCCGGGGATGGAGGCGTGAGTACTTATTGGTAAATAGCCCAAAACAAGAATGAAATAGCTGCCCAGCACCCACCCAGTGTTCTCTATGGTCCTCCCACTGATGTATGTTCTTTATTTGGCTTGAAAAAATGTTGCAGCCGGAAATGTAAGAGTTCATGTGGTAAATTGTGGAGCCAATTTTAGCAAGTTATTTGCCTAACCCCTCGAGTACTTTAATCAGTATAGGTTTCATAAATCATGCTAAGAAGTCTGGACATACTTTAAAATATATAAAACCTCATTTTTCTTTAGATGTGTGTGCTGATTTACCTCAGCACTTCTGAGGTAGTACACTGAAAATACAAGAAATCATGAATCAACAGATTTGTAAATACTTTTAGCATGCAATGGGCATAAAAATGTGATACCTAGAAAGCTCCTGATAATGTATAGGTGCTTTTATATTTAGGTTTTTTCAAGAGTTGGCTTGTAGGGATTCGATATGTTTCAAGGTTGACCATAGATCGATGTCAGTTAGAGAACCACTGAAAACCATAAAGTACTGGACAGATACTTCGTCTTTTTTTGGACTGCCCGGCAGTACCCACCCACGACCACACTGGAGGTCGAATCGGGAGCCTTCAGGTTATGAGGCAAAGCTTGTTGACCTTTCAGACTCTGGGATAGAATCCAATGCCTAATCAGTTCAAAATTCTATCATTTTTCGATTTTAGCACGACTGCTAGCGAGTATTTGTCCGTATCCTTGTAAGGACCCCACTAATCACCTTGTGTAGGCAGTGAACAGGAATCTTCTGAGAGAGGCTATTAACACGTGGCCAAATGAAAACATTTCTGTCTGAATACTGATGTCTACCCACTCTCAGTGGTACCAATATATTTTTGGAGGTGGTGTTGATTACAAATAGGTGTGTTTCTCTCGTAACACTTTTTATATCCCATAGTGTCTTCTGATCTCAAATCTTTTTATTCGTTAACTTGTTCATAATCAGTCTCACAACTCGTGGGTAACACTTACAGTTGATCGTATAACTTGTGAAAATGTCTCTAGCCTGTTTCTCTGTATATAATTTTATTATGTTGATATAAATTGTCTCACCGTCGCTTTTTTATTCCATTCTACAGGTTATATGCTTTAGTTCGGCCACCATTTCCTATAAAATTGTTAATATATTGGTACTTGCAAGCAAAGTAGAATCTCTCCATGTCTAATAATATTCGTGGCGCCTTAGCTGAAGCTAAAGATCGCCTTCAAAATGTAAGTTATGCCTTGAAATATATTATTATTTCATTATTATTTTAGGTAGATACTTCCAAGTATAATTACTTCACACAATTTCCTTTATCAAAAGAAACTTTAAAAGGCTTAAAGCAGTCAGGTTTCACAAAGCCTACAGATATTCAAAAATTAGTTCTAAAACCAGCTCTTCTTGGATCAGATGTAGTCGTTGAAGCACCGACTGGAAGTGGTAAAACTATTGCCTTCTTAATTCCTATGCTCGAGTTACTCTATGCGAATAAAGTCTCCACATTGGATGGTCCAGTGGCTATTATACTGACACCGACACGTGAATTATCACGACAAATCTGTAGTGTATTGATGAAGATTGCTTCTCAACATCGTTTTACTATCATGAATATTATGGGTGGTAAACCGACGGTGAGTGCTGATGTTTTTTTACTGTATGATTATTTTCTCACATTCGTGTGAAAACCTCTGATTTATTTCCATAGAATCAACATAGAACTCTGTACATAAGTTCATCAGTCCGAGGTATCATACTTCAAGAAACAACCACACACATAACCCAAGAAAAACAAAATTTTACTGATATTACAGCGAACAAATATGTTACAGAGAGTAAGTAGGTTATAATTTTCAGGTGGAGCTATGGTTGATTGCTCTAGGCTCTCAACTTTCAAACACTTGGTCACGGGTTCGAACTCCCTGTCAAATATGAAGTGATGCTGCAGGACTGGTAGCTTGCGCGCCTACTCTTAGCTTAAGGATGTAGAGTGAAATGGTTGAGCGTGTAGACCACTTCACTTGTTTTTACGAGTTGCATCAGCCCCAATGGACTGTTTGCTGGTGAAATCTTAGGTTGAATACAAATGCTCCATCTTCAGCGTAGACATCATACCTGGCTATCGATCAAAGAACGTGCATAGTACGCACTAGTTTGCTCTGTCCTCCTTTATGGATGTGAGATGTAGCAGTTGAAAGTGGATAACTTAAAGAGGCTAGCTGTCTTCGACAACAGATGTTTACATTCTGTCTGTTGTGTTAAGTGGTATAATATGGTGAGCAATAATAAGGTTAAGTGTACAGTGTTAGGTGTAAGCAGGGAAAGTGAATCGATAAGGTTGTGAAGCGGCTTCAGTGGAGATGGCTAGGAGACGTGTAGCCCACACCGAACCATCACCTTCCCCGACGGGCGATGTTAACAGACACATGATTAAACAGGATTAGAATTAGGGGTAGTCAAATGAAAACCTGCCATCAGTCTATGAAGTACGGCTACATGACGAATTGACAAAGTTAGAATTCACAAGTCATTGAATTCCATCCAGCCCACGTGGTTGAATGGTCAACGAGCTTGGTCCCCTACCCTGAAGGCTCCGGGTTCGATCCCTGGTGGGGTCGTGGGTGGTGCGTACCTCTAGAAAGTCCCAAAATAGGACAAAACAGTTCTCTCTGGTTTCCAATGTTCTCTCTAATAGATGTTGGTCCGCGACGAAATCTAATAATTGAATTTAGTCCAAATGCCCACAAATCTCGTAATCTGGAGTCCATGAAGTCTGACATTTTGTTTCAGCCAGACACATAAGGAGGTGTAGACTGCCTGATTGAGATCCTTGAGACACCAAGAACCAAATGGCTGGAGACTGTTGGCTATATGACTCAAAACCATTCACAGTGGCACAGATGCATTCACCATTTGTTATCTGATGTTTCCCTTCTCTCGTACATTTCTGCTCACTGTAGTCCGTTTGAATTTTTTCTATACCTCAGTGTAGTAAATAGAGTGTAGCAACTTGAACTGCTGCACTATTGAGTACAGTTCTACGTTGAAACTCTATCAATCAGTTCGGGAGTTTATTATTTTGATTCCGTTACTGAGTAATGCCAGCTTCTCCGTTTGGCTTTTTCCATTTCCTTAACTTGCCATGAAACGATCTGCCAGTAGAGGACCTAGTAACGGTCCCATTGAAGATTGCTTCATGACAAATCTAAGAAATAATGTGTTCCAACCTACTACTGACAGTGAACTAAGTTCCCGGAATAGGTTTTTCATTTTCCAGACTATGTGCCATATTTATTGTATGAGGGCTGGTGATACTACTACACCAGCTGGCTGAAGCAGGTGTGGCGGGATTCGAACCCGGTACCTACTAACTAAAAGTCAAATGCTTAAGCCAATGAACCAGGTCTTCACACACCTATTAGTCAGAGTTTTCATATCACCATCTATTTGCCTATCTTAAACGCCTTAACTCTTCCTCCTCCTCTCTACCTCTTCCACTTGATGTTTATAGGCTTTAAAAACTCAAGAATGGAATAGTATAGCTCGAGCTAATATTCTCATTGGTACACCGGGTAGAATGGCCCAGCATCAAACAGAGAATTCACTTTTGGATACATCCAATTTACGTTTACTTATATTAGATGAAGCTGATCGTCTATTGGATCCAACATTTCGACAAGATGTGGAGATAATTCTTCAAAATTTAACACCTGATCGACAAACTTTATTATTTTCTGCAACTTTAACAAAGTGAGTAAGCTTAGCAGGAATTAATGTTGTACTGTGTTTTTCATGTATATCAGTCATTTTACCATATATATACATGTAATCCCTTTTGGTTCCGGGTGGAACATATGGCTTCAACATCACATCTGCATCTCATCCTAGTTTCTGAAGCTGTCTTTAACTGGCTTCACAATTACGTATAATCTCTCATCTCCTCCTCATCATCACACGATCTCCCCTATGCCACCCTCAGACCAACTCGTCGCCTGTTTTTTATTCAAGGGCCTGGCGTGTGATGTCACTCAAGTATAACTCCATTATGGATAAGATTTTATTTTGATAAATCACACAGTGTGTTATACAGTAATATTAACTGATGACCACGTTTCGAGTACAATTTATTGCTCAACAGTTTTTTTTTTAAAACTCTTGACGGTTTTTGACGAAATGTACCATGTACTCACATATACAACCTGGTACCATCCACAGTGGGTAGACTTCTGCCTTCCTCTCGAAATGCTCTCATATGTAGTTATGCATTCATAGCCTCTACCGATGTAAGTCCTATTCCCTACCTTCACGTGGAGGGGGGCGTATTCCTCACAAAACTGGGGGGATGAATGTAAATATCTGGCGCTTACCAGTAGACTAGTGTACATGCTGGTCTACCTACCTCTACCTATCTAGAGGAGCGGAAAACCCTGATTACAAGCCTATGGTGTAGATAACTTCTAGAAACCGAATGGATTGAATGGCGTATGATGATGTTTTAGTCACCGGAGACCAATGGGAACGTAGCAGCTTCTGACGCTCCTCCACTGTCTTATGGATTAGGCTTTAAGTTAAAGGCTTAAAGGCCGGGATAGCCCTTTAAGACAACCACCTGCTTCCTCCTATGCGTCCAGGCAGTAAGTATCCCAACCCTCTCGCATCTCTTAGCCCCCATAATGTACCAAGTTTGTGTTTTTAATAATAATAATAATAAAAGTAATACCATAAATTGAATGCTTTATACGTAATTTTTATAAATTTTTCTTATGGTTTCATCTTGTCTTTTTATTTGTCTTCCTTTTTAAACACACAGAGCTACAGATCAACTTGTTCGTCTTAATATGCGTAATCCAGTTGTCATATCCACATGTCATAATAAAATTGTTAAGGATGATAACAATAATAATAATAATGACAATCAAAAAGGCGAAAAATTACGTACACCAGATGAACTGCTTCAATATTATGCCATCGTTCCATTAGAACAAAAGTTGGATACACTTTGGACATTTTTACAAAGTCATTGTAAGAAAAAGATTATTGTATTCTTTTCAACACAAAAACAGGTTTGTTAGTGGGTATTTTTTGTCTGTTGTGTGTGTGTGTGTTTGTGCTCATCTATGATGGTTGCATTATTGTTCTCTTGGGTTCTAAGTGGAACATTATATTATTATTGTTTCCTTTAGTTCCTAGAGGAACATAGGGCTTCAGCTGCACGTCTCCATTGCGTTCGGTTCTCTGCCAATGTATTCACCTGGCTCCACATCTGCCGCCCACATGCTTTCATCGCCTCTTTGCATGACCTCCTCCATGTCACACTCGCACTGACGACCAACTAACTCGCCGCTTCCCATTCGGGTTCCACTCGAGTGATGGCCTGGCGTGTGATGGATGTCACTTGGTGATGGTTTGTTTTCTCAGAGTATGGCCTCCAATCCATCTCCATTTCTTCCTGCTGATTTTTTGCACAATGGGTTCCTGGTGTGTTGGTTCGCTCATTGCCAGAGATCCCTCCCTGTTGATGATCTTTTCTGGCCGGCCATCTGATCTTGAGTAGTATTGAGTGAAGACAGCTGTTGATGAAGGTCTGTAGTTTGTTCGAAGTGGCCTTCGTGATGCGGCGCCAAATCTCTCATCCATATAGTGAGTAGCACTGACTTCACATTGGAGTTGAAAATTCTGATCTTATTTTTCATGTTGAGTGCTGTTGACCTCCACACAGACACTTGAGAATAATGAAAGCTTGCCTTGCTTTCCCGATCCTCGCTGCTTTGATATCCTCTTCAGTTCCGTCTGTAGTCGAAACAAGTGGAACGTAGAGGGCGTCAACAGCAGCGCCTATCCACTTTGTCCTATTTTCTGAAGTCCTCATTAGTAGGCCCCATAACTGCCACACGATCTCCTCCATGTCACCGCCGGACCCACGTTCAACTTGTCGTTTCCCATTTGGGTTCCACTCGATGACCTGCACTGAGCGCGATGTCATTCGATGGTCTCTTCAGTGACGTGTGCCCAATCCATCTCCATTTTCCTCTAAGTTTGTTCCCAGTCAGAGTTTCTTGTTGCTAATTCTTTCTGACCAGTAGGGAGTCAGAGAAGATGGCAGCTGTTGATAAAAGTGGAAGCGCTTTTCGTGAAGTTTCTGACCCATAAAGAAGAACTGACTGACTTAGCACTAGTTTTCTCAAAATCTGAATCTTGTTCTTTATGCTGACTGTGAGTGCAGGAGATTTCCACACTGATTACAGAGTGATGAAGGTTTGCCCTACCCTTTCCGATTGTGGTTTTGACATCTCAATCCATGCCGACTGCCTGTAGTTGAAACAGTGTTGCCTAGATAAGTGACGGAACTGACCTCTTTGGAATTTCTTCCGTCGATAGTGATTGGTACCTGTTGTTATGGCTGGTTGGTTGGTTATCTTCATCACCTGTGTCCTCTCTATGTTTACTTGAAGTCTTGTCTCTGCTGCTTCCTTTGCCAGTTTGTTAATTTTCGCCTGCAGTTCTTCGAGTTTGTGTGACATTAAACATAAATCATCCACGCACGAAATCCAGATCTTCTAGAGTCTTCTTATCGGTGGTCCGGCGTATTCCTGACTCTTCGCTTCCCACAGTCTGAGGTATAATCCAGTCCACCACCATTAGGAATATCATCGTGGGTGATAATAGACAACCTTATCTTACGCTTATATGCAGTACTAAACCGAAATGCTCGATCTCTGTTGAAATATCTGCTCTTAGTACGGAGCCTGTGACGATGTCTGACGATTAAGATGATGCTATTTGGTGTGTAATGACTAAACTATCCAATCACAGTATTTATAAATGTAAGGATGAAACTTGTGTAGAGTATAACTCATTATGGATATTAATATAACACTGTATGACTTTATCAAAAATTGCTTCAATAATGGAGTCATAGTATATACTTATTTGGAAGTTTCAAAGAACTTTGTAATTATTATCTGTTTCTTTCCTTGGTTGTATATCACTCTTCTGACATTTGCAAATCATAGATTGACTTGATCCTTGTTATTAATCTTTCCTCCTGAGTGAGTGAGTGACAATGTTCCGACTGAGAGTCGAACCCGGCTCCCGTAATTTCAAAAGCCAAAGCGTTATTGCTTTGGTACCACTTCTGCCCTGTGACACAGCAGTAGGAAGCGCGGTCGTTGTTGTTAATCTGGGCCCCGACCTATCCGGAATGATATTTTATGATTTTGTTTGGGTCATAGCAATTGGATTGGGTAACTGCTTTTTGTCTAACCGCTATCCAAACAACCTTTCTGGCATGGTAGGACCTCAAGCGACATAAGTCTCAGCCAGTATAGCTTGTCGGGTCATTGCGGTGTTCAAGCCCGACCACCACGTCAAGGTAGCAGGTCAAGTCAAAACTCTGCTGATTCCCTTCACTCATTTTCTTGTCTACCTTTGTGTGCTATTTGGAACGTGGCAACTCGAACTGCTGCACTTCGGTTCCAAGTTCTATGTTGAATCCAGACAGACAGATTGCTTTGGTATACTTAACTGAACATTTCGGTCCTATAGAATCAATCAGCTGGAAATAGGAAATAAAACCGAATAACAAGTGTTGGTTAGTAGGGATTGGATTGGTTACAGGTCTGATCACGAGTTGATATCATTTATAAAACCATTGGAAAACCAGTGCTGGAGTGCTAAACAGTTGTCTTGTCCCAGTTTGGCACTCTTAATAAGTACTCACCCACCGTCAGAGTATGAACTCTGGATCTTCCAGCTACAAGGCGAGCTCGTAGACTATACAGTAACTGAGACCGCATCCAGTGGCCCACTCATACAGTACTCCCAGGCTTTCCAGTGGCTGGTTCTATACAGTAAGTTTCCTGTAGTTCTAGTGTGAGGTCATAACCAGTAGGATCCACCAGGAAGTCAGGTAAGAGCACAGTTACTCACCTATGACATTGGTTTGCGGTTGCGCTATATATACACACATTGCTAATTGGCAGAAATTGGAATTTATGGGCTGGCCATTGAGTGGGGTCCTACTGTCTGAATGGTCTATGAGCTCGTTTTGTAACTGGGAGGTCCTGGGTTCGAACCCCAATGGGTGCGTAGTGATGAGGAGCCGCAGATCAGGACGAAACAGCTGTCCAGTATTCCTAAATTTAGATTAATAATAACTGATAGCCGTTGCACAAAGGAAGGCTCTCATAGCCCAAGTGGGCCTAGTGGGTAATGCTTCAACATCTGGAACCGACGATGAGTACTGGGTTCGAGTCTCAGTGAGGATGACATTACTTATCTGGGATTGTAGACACATCCGGATGGCGAGTCTCAAATAGGACGAAATCCGCACTTACAGGATTCCTCTGTTAGTCATCATCCATCAAACAGTATTATTGGAAATCGTGTATTTTTCTGTGAACATTCATTTTTTATCATGTGTGATTTATTACCAGTCTTGTTGACATCTCCAGCTATTATAAGATTAGTTCCAAGCCATATCCTGCAAAAGTTTTAAATAATTCGTTTCATTGGTCTCCAGTTGGTTTTTATACGAATTGTAACAACAATTAATCACTTCATAGATCAACATCTTGTCTCCAAGTTGTTCCAGGGCATTCATAACGTCAATGCTGTAGATATTTTCAACAATAAGTGTGATATTGTTATTAACTGATAATGTATGGCTTAAAATCATTCTCTAAGGCTTTGTTGGATTCACTCTCTATAACCCATCAGATCCGTGCATTCATTTTCCCCCTCGTATGTGTTTCTACTCATTATTGATTTGTTTATTTTTTGAGCGATATTCTTCCCTTAACCATTGTGTGAAATATGGAGGAGTATGGGGCAACTTCAAATAGTGGACTTCTGAGTATATTTTTGATTGCACACTAGTCAGTAACTAGTGTAATGTGTCTAGTCCTATCTTCGGTGCAGACTGAGTGACGCGGGTTCAAATCTCAGAAGGGACATCAGTTCCTTCAAGGTTGCAGATATGCCTTGCTGATGAGTGCTAACTAGCACGAAACCTAGGTCCAAGGCTTCCTGTGGCCGATTGCCTCCAACCATCTAATACTTCTGAGTATAGTTCTATGCTGAAACTCAATCAATCAGGTTGGTCATTTTAGTAGTAGTACTGGTTGCAAGCCAAAATTGAAGGCAGCAATTTACCTTAAGAAACTCACCAGCCAATCACAGCAGACGTAACGTTTGCAAATACGATTCGCAGATATATGACCTAACTTTCTAAGAAACGGTCACAAGCACTACAGGATAACCTTGAGCAAGAAAACAACCAATCAGCAGACGTTGCTTCTTCACTGACAATAATGTACATAAAAATCTACAAATTTCTGTTGGTTTTCTCAATAAACGATCTGTTGCCTGGCCCCCTTGTCTTCTGTCGTTACGGTAGTATACCACTCGTCCTACTGATAGATTTAAGTGCTTTTCACAGCGTAGTAATGTCTTTCTTAACTAGGCTCTAATTTGTTCGACTTTTGCTATTTGGGGGGTTGGCAACGTGAACTACTTCTCAAAGTTCTATTATGCTGAAATTCAATTACAGTCAAATTCTTCTTAAGACTGAACAGTTTATTTTATGCTAAATACTGGTGTGTGTTGGTAGCACAGCAATAGAATGCTCGCCGACCGACGACGCATGTGTTTCGGGGTTCGATTCCTGACCACAGACGCACTCCTTTACCTTACTAAGCCAGTAATAAGACTGATAAAGAGAGAAGGTTGGGCATAATGAGGCTAGCAACCCCATCTCGTAAAAATAAAAACACCACTAGTGTGAAGCCCCATATGTTCCACTGGGAACGTGGAGGAATAAATAAGGAGAACTGGTGTGAAAGATTAACTGTCTAGTCCATTAATTACCTGCCTTTTGTGTTATGCAATTTCTCCCTTTATTTATTTATTTATTTTTTATGTCTCATTTTTCCTTGTTTAAAGGTTCGATTTGTTTATGAATTATTTCAACAGTTGAGACCATATTTTAAAGTTTTACAATTACGTGGTAATATGAATCAACAGAAACGTTTTCAAGTTTATGATCATTTTGCTAATTGTCCACAAGGTTCAGTTCTATTGGCAACAAATTTAGCTGAACGTGGGTTAGGTAAGTGTCAATTTGAAAATGTACACCTCCATTTGGCTTCTTAAACATTCAACTGTATCAGGCCTTGTGTCGGGGGGGGAGTGAGTTTGAGTCCCGCTGCGTTGGTGGCTCACTGGTAGAGTACTCCTTAACCATACACGTAGCCAGGATTGGATTCCCGACTGATGCACTCTTCCACTTCAGACCTGAAGCTTCAATCCCTCCATCTCACTAGGAACTCAGGGGAATAACTGAGTTCTAATAAGTATTAGTCTTTACTGACTGATAACAAATTGATCATCTTAGGGGTGGGTGATTATTACAGGGGAAAATGAAAGACGAAAGAAGTACTCTTTGTCGAGCTAGCACTATTTACGATAAAATCCATTTTTATATACTACTAATGGATTGATATGAGTAGTTAGGTACCACCACTGAGATCACCGAAGGGATCAAAACACCAGGAGGCCGTTTCTCACATTTGGAACTGGACTCATTAGTGGAGTAACTGGTTTTCGCATAGCTGAGACAGCCGAACTAGTTTTCAAACTACCCGAATTCTGACTAGCTACTTGGACGAACTGTGGTAATACATTGAATGAAATCTGCAAATTAATTCACCATTTTCAACTGACACAGTCCGAGATGAAGCTTCACTACAGTGTCCTTTGTGAATCGAAATTATGTGATCTGCTTTATAGCATAAGTGGCAATCAACGAAACAAGCGTAATCACCTGATACTATAGTTAGTTCCTTAAGGTCTTTGTTAAAACTCCAAGATTTCTCACAACAGTTTGCATCCTGGTGGGGTAGGCATTACGATACCAATAGCATTTTGGATTCTTACTGTCATTTGGTTTAGTTTTTGAACGAGAGCGGTGACGGTTTAATCACCAGTGTGATTGATCTCATACTGATACTAGTCGTTGAGATATGCCTATGTTAACGATCCGAGAGATTTGATTAAACGCTAGTAACTAGTGTGATGTGTCTAGTCCTTTCTTTGATGCAGACTGAATTCTATCAGTCAGTCAGGTTTGCAATGTGACCACCATTCTAGGTAGCTCATCATCACGGTGCGCACATTGATTTGATGATATTCGATAGTTGGAGGCAACTAGCACGAAACCTAGGAGGTCAAGCAAGGCTTCCTGCCGATTGCCTCCAACCATCCTAGTATCATCAGATCCAAGAGATTGTTTCTCTTCAAGAAACTTGTAGGGATTACTTACTTCGCGGTGGGGGGTGTAAACATGTGTGCTGTGACTTACCTGTTCAATTTTTATAACAAAAGCTCGTGTGATTGCTAGGAATTGTGAAGGTAGATGTGTTACACTATGTTCGTGGAGGTCCGCTTGAGCGTACAAAAACCACATTACCGTATTGTCTATCCGAAATGACATGAGTTGTATCGCCACGTCGTTTGATCTGATGAATATAGGTCTTGGAGTCTGGTCATACTTAGTAATAATAGCTTTAAAAATAGTTCAAGCAAGCACAGAAAAGAAAAGAAAAAAAACTCACTCTATCTTTGAGTGAAAGTTATTTGTGGCCTCACCTGTTTTGGGGAGGGGGGCGAGTGGAATGATGTATGCTTACAAAAATGATATCAAACTACATGTGTGTTATACCGTCCTTCAATCCCCAAATATGCTTATTTGCAGAGTAGACCAAACAACACTTAGTAAGGCAAACCAGACAGCATTTTTTTTATTCCTTCACGTTCCCAGTGGAACATAGGGCTTCAAGCTAGAGGCTTGAAGTTTCTGTAGCAGTGTTTATTTTTTACAGGATGGGGTTGCTAACCTCATGCCAAACCTTTCCTCTTCACCAGCATTTTTAGTTCTGGCTTAGCGAGGTGGCGTAGCGGTTAAAACGCTCTCCAACCATGCACATGGTCCGGGGTTCGATACCCGGCCGACGCACTCCTTTACCTCGCTAAGCCAGACAGCATTTAAACTTTCCAAAATACGAAATATATATTTTGAGATAGGTACTGTTAAGCAGTAATGCATCCACGAACAACCGAACGTAAAGTTACATCGTACCAAATTGCTTGCATACTTGACCGTCCACCTTTAGTTTAGCCAATTGAAAGTGGCAAATGTCACCACCCAACATTGGGTGGTGATAAACGCGTGAACTGAGGATTTCTAAGCAATTCTTTACCACTACAAGAAAACTATATAATTGGCTTGATAAGTAATGGTTGAAAATGAAATGAGGATATGGATCGTGGCAGGGTTTCAACCGTTTGCTTCCATTACTATTCTACCAGACCCAGTGTATTAATCGTGAATTGGCAGAAGTTGGAATTCATAGTTTGGCCATTGGATCGGGTCCCAATGGCCTTACGGTCTACGAGCTGGAAAGTCAGGGATTCGAACTTCGGCGGTGGGTGCGTGTTGGTGAAGAGTCCCAATCTAGGACGAAACATCTGAATTCCCAGTACTCTCAGGTTTTCCACTTGTTCTCTAACTGATATCAGCTCATGGAGAAATCCTGTAACCCAGTGTATTCAGTTATAAATCACAACAAAGGTGTAAGAGCGAATGGTACCAATCATTCTCCTTAGAGCGAAATACAGTGAATAGGTTTTGAATACAGGACTGAACAACCGCTTGCACTTCCTTACATTTGGTAAACATCCACACGTATTGTCTGAAGATGAATAATAAAGTTTGACTGCTGAAACCACAATTTATGGTGTAGGTTTTCAGTGTATGACCCAGTAGCCAGGTAGTAGTGTAGTCAGCCTTTATACAATACAAAACAAGCAATAAATAGGGTTAATAAAGCAGGATTTTTAATGAATTCATCAAATATCGTTAGAACACTTCAGCTGCTGAATACTCTACATACAGTGATGCCTACATAGGGGCTTCAACAACACATCCCCATTTCGTCCTGTTTTCTACAGTCCTCTTTAGCTGGGCCCACGATTGTCCATAATCTCTCATCTCCCCTGTGTCACCCTGGGGCATACGTCCGACTCACCGTTTCCCCTCTTGATTCCACCTGAGAGCCTAGAGAGCGATGTTAGCACCCGTCCGATTCATCCCTATTTCTTTCCACCTGTATTGATTAAGCAATAGGTCCTTGGTTAGTTTGTTCGCAGTGTTGATTATCGCTTATCCTTCCTGGTCAATATTTTCTTCTGTAGGGAGAGAGAAGGTTTATAAAAACTCTTACTGAGAAAACTTCCATAATTGCA
This sequence comes from Trichobilharzia szidati, assembly GCA_944472155.2. Lineage (NCBI taxonomy): Eukaryota > Metazoa > Platyhelminthes > Trematoda > Strigeidida > Schistosomatidae > Trichobilharzia > Trichobilharzia szidati. The sequence goes on along the minus strand of OX235276.1, from coordinate 79,756,933 downwards.
AACATCTTCCTGTTTCATTTTGTCTACTGGTGTCACAGTGATGAATGACTTAACAGCGTCGATATCCTGTCTATTGTCTATAAGATGCCCTTTCTTAATTAACGTTTTTGGCAACTTTGACTTCAGCTTTTTTTCAACCATTTGGGCAAATGCTCCATCTTGCCTTATTAATAATTCCTTTCGGAGAACAAATGTTTCTGACTTTATACTCATAATTGGAACTGTTTGTCAATGCAATTATTATTATTATTCCCTTGGGTTCCTAGTGGAACATAGGGCTTCAACTACACGTCTCCACTTGCTTCTGTCTTCTGCTGTACTTTTCACCTCCATCCATGTTAGTCTATACTGTTTCAACTCCTCTTCACACGATCTCCTCCATGTCACCCTTGGACGTCCCACTCACCGCTTCCCTTTCGGGTTCCACTCGAGCACTGGCCTGACGTGCGATGTCACCCAACGGCCTCCTCAGCGAGTGTCCAATCCATCTCCACTTTCTCCTGCATATTTGTTGGGCGATTGGTTCTTGTTTTGTTTGTTCCCATAGTTTCTTGTTGGTCATTCTTTCCGGCCATCTGATCTTCAGTACAGAGCGAAGACAGTTGTTGATAAAGGTCTGCAACCTGTTGGAGATATTCTTTGTGACCCGCCAAGTTTCTGATCCGTATAGCAAAATTGACTTCACGTTTGTATTGAAAATCCGAATTTTGTTGTTGATGCAGGCTGAGTGACGAAGATTTCCAGATTGGTTTCAGGTTGATGAATGTGTTTCTCGCCTTCCCGATTCTCGATTTGACATCCTCGTCCGTTCCTCCTGTAGTTGAGACAATGCTCCCTAGATAAGTGAATGAAGTGACCTCTTTCAAATCCCTCCCGTTGATGGGGATTGGCGCTGGATGTTGCTGCTGCTGTTTTTGTTGTTGGTTGGTTATTTTCATAACCTCCGTCTTGTCTGTGTTCACCTGGAGTCCTGTCTTTGCTGCTTCTTCGATCAGTTTGTCGGTTTTCGCTTGTAAGTCTTCGATTTTGTGTGACATCAAACATAAATCATCCGCGATAGTGAATAATGCATCTTGTTTTAAAAAGTTTGACAACAGGCTTCGATTCACACAAATTCTGTAATTTATTCTATTCTATGTAACAAACTATTTATCTTTCAACTGTTAGATTGCGTCACGAACCAGCATCAGTTAGAGGTCATTGAAAACCAGTGTTGGAGTACTGGACAACTATTTCGTCCTAGTTTGGACTCTTCAGAAGTGGGCACCCATGACATCTACCCGGGACGTACAGGCTATAAAACCAAGCTCACTGACTATTCAGCCACTCGAACTGCAATTCGATAACCTGTGAATCCTAATTTTGTCAATTTATGGTGTGTAGCGCTACCCTCAGACAATACCTTCTACGAGTATCCACTTCACCCTGGCATGGTGGATCCCAATAGTCATGACTCCTCAGTACAGCTTCACCGCACCCATCCAGTAGTCAACAGTGACCTGGAGATTATAGGTCATTGAATTACAGCCCAAGTGGCTGAAACGTGAGCAAGCTGGGTCTTCTAGCTTAATGGTCTTGGGTTCGATCCCTGATGATGGGGTAGGTCGTGAGTGCTCCCTGCTGTAAGAGTTCCAAACTAGGACGGGACAGCTGTCCAGTGCTCCCTGGTTTTCAGTAACCTCTCTGACTGCTACGTTAGTTCATGACACTTGAAATTAATCGAAATCCCATAATTAAAAAAAACTGTTGTTTTTTTCTGTTTTTCTACTTTTCACGATCTCACCCTCCAATCTAGATTTTCCCAGTGTACATTGGGTTGTACAAGTTGACTGTCCACATCATATTGAAGATTATGTACATCGTGTTGGTCGAACTGCTCGTCATGGTCATGTTGGCAGATCATTGTTATTTCTACTACCATCTGAAAGTAATCTGGTTGATATTCTTTCTAAACGATCTGTAATCCTTAGACCAGTAAAGTAAGCCTTTTAAATGGGCAATTGATGTTGAATTTATTATTATTGTTATTATTATTATTAAAAAAACTGAGCACCACGAATTGTACCACACAAAGTGTCTTAGTTCGTGTGAGACTTAGGGTACTGCCCGGACACCCATTATAAAGTGGGTGGTTGTCTTGATGGGCCACCCCCTCTCTTCCCGAGCTTTTGAAGTGAAACCTGATCCATGAGGCAGTGGAGCTATGTTCCTATGATTGACGATGACTGAAACAGGTTCACACGCCATTAGATCCTTTCGGATTCTGGAGCTTCCTCATCTACACCACAGATTTAGAATCAAGCTTTTCCAGTTCCCCTAGGTAGACCTGAAGCATGTTCACCAGTTCAGTTGTTAACGCCAGATGTTCAAATTCACCGTTTCACTTTTGTGTGGAACTACCCCACCACGTGAAGGCAGTGAATAGCTAGCAGACAGCTCTCACCACAATATCATAATCTGTGGTCAAATTTAAAACGAAACTTGACAATTTCTTCTTCTCTTTCTCTTTTTTTTCTTACTGTTACAGATTCCCAGAATCAAAACTTCATTGTAGAGTGTCTAAAGAATCGCCTAGTTTATTAGTCCGTAAACTTGATTTATCCTGTTCAGCGCGTTTAGCCTTCACGGCATATCTACGTGATTATTGTTTAATGGCAAGAGGTAATAAAGGGAAAAAGCAAAAACAGCAACAACAACAGCACAATACTGATGAAATACTCAGTGTATTTAATGCACAATCTTTACCAATAGAAAAATTTGCAAATTCTCTAGGTAAGTTGAAATGTTACTCTTGTTTTGTCACAGACGGTTTGTTGTTTATGTGTTAAAGGAACAGTGGAGACTTAACCGATCGGTCCTGGATTCGATTCCAACTCTGGAACTGAATAATATCATCAGTCCTTCTCATTCCGTAAGTGTGACACATAGCTTGATACTTGAAATGTCTATTCTGGGTAACTCACTCGGTTCAAGTGGACGTCTGAACGAATGACAGGTTCATAGTGGAACATAGGGCACCAGCTTGACAACGCCATTTCACTATGTTCTTTGCAGTTGTTTTATTTTAGCTTACGAACTCCATGATCGGCCATAAGCAGCTTTAATTACCTGCCCGCATGATCTTCTCCATGATACCCTCGGACCCTTGCCCAAGTTGTCGATTCCCGTTAGGACTCTATTCGAGATTCCCTCTGGTGTGTAATGTCTGTTCATTAACAAAGTTGAACAAAATCTTTGTTGATCAATAATTCAGTCTGTCATCTATAACACGCTTTGTGGCGTGTGCTACTGATAAGATTTATCAGTAGTATATAAATAGACATTCATCAGCATAAACACATAAATAGCAGGGAGATACATTTGGTGTCAGAGAAAGTAAATGATACAACGTTGAGGAGATATATGGGAAACGTGAAAGGAACCCAAAGAAAGACAACATGAGGAGAGAAATAGCACAAAACGAAAGAAAAGATGTAAATAATTTCACTGCATAGCGATACCAAATTCCGAATAAACATTCCTTTACCAGGTCTCTCTCGTCTTCTACCGTTACAACTGGTATCGCTACCTTCAGACAATGAAGATCCCATGGTCGTTTGCTTTCGAGGAAGGAGACAAACGGAGCTTCTTGCAGGACCTTGAGGTCGTCGCTGAGTTGGGTGCCAAGGGTCCGATAGCGAAGCCGGTCGAGCTGGGACGCTGCTGAGAGGTCGAGAAAAGGTGGCATACTACATTGTGGAGCAGTCAGGTGAGACGGGGACCTGAAAGGTATTGGTTGGACTATTGGTCGCTGAGTTCGACAGCCCGATGGACAGGCAGCTGGCGATGCAGCAGTCCCGTGCCGCGAAGCTGGGACACGCTAGTGTTGGTGATAAAGCTGACGAACCCATTACGTCGTACACTCCCTACATTGGACGTAGAGTTGGAGTCGCAGCTGTTGGCGTCCCAGTTCATTGAGAGTGTCCTAGACCACATTTCTCAGCAACTAAAAACTGGTTAATGCTGCACAACCCGTGGACATCGGTGAGCTAGCGAAGGTGATCAGACAGCTGTTGAGCACAACGGTAGCCTCAATAGAGCTACCGAAATTGAACGAATAGGAACAGAAGGTTGAAGATTTGCAGCCTAAAGTAGCGGCACTAAGAATGAGGGCCAGAGAAGACCAATACTTTGAATATGGCAAGGCAAGACACCGGAAGAGGCACTGCCGGTGAACATACATCTTATTATAGAATACCACTGGCATTTAGGTTTTTGTTTCCCTACCCGTCACTCCTCTTTTTCTCGTTCATCGATAATGTGGAGCTGTGGTTCATTGTCCTAATGACTCGATTTCCAGACAGTGGTCCCAAAGATTGAATCTTGCCTCACCTACTTCAGCTTGGGTGGCAATTGGGTAGTATCATTAGCTCTCACACAATGTGTTTAATAGCCGGGTACTGGATACCTGAGCTCTGACTAACTGACTTATCAGTCGACATTATATATATTATTATTATTATTGTTCCCTTGGGTTCCTAGTGGAACATAGGGCTTCAACTGCACGTCTCCACTTGCTTCTGTCTTCTGCTGTTCTTTTCACTTGCGTCCATGTTATTCCATACTGTTTCATCTCCTCCTCACACGATCTCCTCCATGTCACCCTTGGACGTCCCACTCGCCGCTTCCCTTTCGGGTGAATATATGAATATATGATCTACAACGAATCACTTTTCCCAAAATAGATTAGTTAAAATGCAGAACAATAGATGTTATATGCTGTGTATATGGTCTAAAATCGTCTGTGATGTCATTTTTTTCACATATATTTTTGTGTACTGTTGCTTAGTATGACAATTTAGACGGATTCGTTTGTATACAAAGTCCTGCATCAGTTTTCGTGTGGGTGCGTCAACGTTTGCCACCGCCAAAAACATTCTACACATTAGGAGGATGAAACAGTTATCCAGTCCTCTTTGCTTCTTGAAAAATCTCCCACCATCCACTATATTCGCGAATTCTACTATAATGAGATTAAGTGCAGAAGTTAAATGATGTAGTTCCATGTTAATTTGTTTATTAGATATATCAGACACACAGTGAAACACTATAATTTACTGGATAACGTTTCAAACAATTTATTGTTCATAATCATATCAATTATAATCACACTGTAACAACAGAAGACAAGGGCCAGGCAATAGATCGTTTATTAAGGAAATCAAAGCATATTTATATATTTTCATGTACATTATTATAGTTTAGGTAAGCAAACAAACACAGTCTTCCGATGGGTTGTTTCTCACTTAAAGTTAATCTTTCATCTCTTTGTGACTGTTTCTTGAATGTCAGATCATCTATATGTTAACTGTATCCGCCTACGCAAAGTCTGCTGTGGTCGGCTTTGAATCAATCTTTGTTCATACTTTCTCACGACCAATCTCGCGAACGTAAACATTGACGTAAATTAATGTCTACCAATTTGGCTAGTAGACAGCTCTCACCATAACACGACTTCGAAACTTCCGTTTTATAGTTTGCTTTATTCTTTCCTATTTGGCGCAGAGGTAGTAGAATTTTCTAGACGTCAGGGTGGAGAGGTGTTAAATCATTCCTATTACACGTGTTTGCAGTTGATTCGATAAACAAAGCTTCTGTTATCAATCTCTTCCTCCATTCACCTTGTTACATTAGATTTTAGAAACTGTCATCCTATCCCATCCTATTGTATGGTTGTGTGTAATTGCATATAGTGCTATAGCTGAACTATTCTCTAGATTTCTTATCTCATTCGGGTCAACTAACCTAGATTTTGCTGCTAGGTTTAAATGCTCGGCTAGTGTGACTGCACCTGTTCTACTACTTTGACCTATGTATTTGACCTGACCGTCATTGCAGGTAGGGTATTAGATAAACTAAATTGTTTTGTTTAATTGGCTCCACAGCAGGATCCTTTAACCAACAACGCTTGTTTCTAATTGAGTTTGTGGGTTTGAATTCTGCGTAAGGTTTCCGAGGTTCCTTCCTTGTATGGAGTTACTACTGATGATTCAGATGCCTTATTGTCGGTGTTGTCTTGTGCATAATTGACATGCATGTCGTCATTAATATTACTATTATTATGATTAATATCATTATTAATATAATTATCATTATTATTGTACTTATCACTATCACTACTATCATTATTTATTTTATTTTTACATTTCCCTCCATACTTCCTGATTAATTTATCAGGGTAATTATTAAGTTTCAAAGCTTCTTTTATATGTCTCACTTCCTGTCGTCTTAGACTTTCCTTGGTACTACTTAGTTTTGTGCCTTAATACTTAAACATTTCACCAATCCTATTTTTACTGATATAAGATGGGATGATCGGAAATCTAAATATCTGTTTGAATGTGTGGGTTTCCTATAAGCGCACTGCTGTGTTTAACTTCCCACCTTCTTTCCTTTTTATGCTACAATCCTGACTTTCCAATTTTATAAGTGAATTGAATTGCCTCCACCTTTCAATTGATGTGTTCGAAAAATCTATCTATATCCTGTGTTCTAAGTACAGTGAATGTGTCATCTACATACCCCCACCATACTTTTGGGGTGAGGCTGAACGTTTCAATCGCTAAGTTTCCTCACCTATCCATGAATATATCTGCCACAACCAGGGATATTGGTGACCCCATGGCAACTATCTCAGTTTGTTTGTATATTTTCCCCTGGAATTTAAGTAGTGTGGGAGTCAAGCATAACTTTACTCTCAGCACTATATCCTCAAGTGACACATTCGTTCTTATTTCAAGTTCTTGGTCAGAAATAAGTTCGTTTCTGTTGTAGTAGTAAGACTGCCTCGGTTAAAATGGCTAGGAAATGTGTTACGCACACTTGGCCATCTACTTCCTCGTTCGGCAATGTTACCTGACATACAATTAGGTTATAAAAAAAGAGTCAGGAGTGGTCAAATTATAAGACCTGACATCAGTTCACGAAGTTTTTAACAGTTGGTTTAAGCCAGCCAGTCAATGAATTGTCGACTACCTGGTTAGATTTCTCTGAACACTAAGAACCAATAGCTATTGGTGGTGATATTGCTTAAAATCGTCCTCATTGGCCCAGATGTGATTCCTCAGACTCGTCATAGGTATATATTTTTTCTTGTCTCTACCTTGATGTATGTAAATTTCTTCACTTGATTGCAAAGTCGTACTTTTTGTTTTTTGTTGCTCAATCGCCTTGCATTCTTTCTTACACCTTCACTGTTCCCTTGACTTAGGATTACCATTCATCTCTTCACTGCCAAAAGAATATCTTGAGCTGGTTCCAGAGGCGGCCAAATTTATCAAAACATTCCCCGCTGTCTCAAAATTATCCGATGATAATAATGTGGATAGTGAAACTGGTGAAACAGTTAACGATACGCATAAATTGAATACAGCACAAGTTGGCGCATCACTTTCAAATAAGACGAAAAGCGTAATCATCTCTGAAGTTGACAAAGACGACAACGATTTTGACGACGACGACGACGATGACGGTGATGATCTGTTGATTAGAAAACCGTCAAATGATAATCCTACAACGAACCAAATAGGTGTAAAACGTTTAGATCTTGTAGAAGAGTATAGTACAGATGAAGAGAATTCACTGAATGAAACCAATCTATCAGTTATGTCCAAGTCTGCAAATAAAATGGTATGTTCTCTACATGCGTGTATCATAACTGCGCTCTTGATTTCTTTTTAAATTTCTGAAATAGCTTGTATTTGATTGGACACTAGTAACTAGTGTGATGTGTCTAGTCCTTGGTATTTGGTGCAGACTGAATTCTATCAGTCAGTGAAGTTTGCAATGTGGCCACCCCATTCTAGGTAGCTCGCCATCATGGTGTACATTGATTTGGTTCTACAGGAGGTCAACCGCGAGCCCGAATAGCTGCTCAGTGGTAACGCCTCCGACTGCAGCACACACTGAGTGACGCAGGTTGCAGATACGCCTTGCTGACGAGTGCCAGCTAGTACGAAACCTAGGTCAAGTAGGGTTTCCTGCCGATTGTCTCCAACCGTCTAATATCATAGCTTGTGTTTATTATTATCATCGTTTTATGTTAAATTTCGCACTTGACGCTGATTGGCTACTTGGGATCACCGGTAGTTTCGATGTCTGTTGCTGACATGTCAGCTCCTGCCTAGTACGGATGCTTTAGTCATGTCTTAAGATTAAATTGGAGTTATTTTGATCGACGTTGACTGATAGTCCTATGTGAGACTTACTCGTCAGCTGGATGTACCTGCATTCCTAGTGAGTGAGTGATGCTTGTGTCCCCCACTGAGACTCAAACCCTCCAATCATTGTTTCAAACGCCAAAGACTTATCCATGAGGGCCACGAACGACAGACACCTGTTTTTTGCGAAGTATATCAGTTATCGTTTGTTTTTGTGTGAGGTTAATTTGTACATCCCGATGATTGATCACAATTAAACTGAAACGCTTGATCTCTGTTGACATATCAGGTCCCAATAAGGATGCTTTGACGATGTCTAAAGATAACATGCTTGGTGATGACTAGCAGTGGAGCTTAGGTTGGATGTTTCACTCCATTTGTGACTCTTCGGCTGGATGCATCTGCACAATCCAGTCACTGATGGTGTTCCTGCATCAACGTGTTAAGGAGGACTGTGCATTTTGATCCAGCATAAGCAATCAACAGCAATTGCCAATTCATTTAAAAGACGAATTATAATTAGTTCACAAAAGACGGTTCTCATGGATAATGCTTTTACGTTTGAAATGATGAGTGTAGGGTTCTATTCTCAAGTGACAACATCAACTCTCCCTGAGATTGCAGCTGTACATCCATCTGATGTATCTCAAATAAGAAAAGATGTGCATCCTGAGTTTCAGATTTGAATCTTTTCTCTAATTACTTCAGAATTATTGACTTGTTTTTAAAAGATACACTGAATGTAGAGCTCCCCCCCCCCCGCCAACCAGAACAGAACAGGCTGGATTCAGGAAAGGTAAATCATGTGCTGCGGATCAAATCGCAACTCTATGTATCTTCATCGGAAAAGGCATAGAATGGCAGTCAAAACGTCTACCTCAACTTCATCAACTTCGAAAAATGTCGAAAAAGTTTTTGACAAAGGTGAACAAGAATTTATTTAGGAATTACTTCAACACTGTGGCGTAAAGTGCCCCGCTATAAGGCACTGACATGTGTCAGGTGATCCACAACGGAAAACTCAGCGAAGCACGCGAAGTGAATACAGGGGTAAGACAAGGCTGCCTACTATCTCCCACTATGATATTCCCAATTGTAGTGGACTGGATTATGCGTCAGACTGTTGAAAGAAAGAAAGAGTAAAAGGAAATGCTTTGAGCCACCGATAAGAAGACTCTAGAAGATCACGATTTCGCATGTGGATGATTTATGTTTATTGTCACACAAACTCGGAGACTTGCAGTCGAAAACCAACAAACTGGCTGAAGAGGCTGACAGGACTGCAGGGGAACATAGAGAAGACGGAGTTGATGAAGATAAACAAACAACAGCAACAACAAACAGCACCAATCACCATCAACGGGAGAGATTTAACAGAGGTTATCTCCTTCACTGGTGTAGGAAGCATCGTTTCAACTACAGGCGGAACGGATGAAGATGTCAAAGACAGAATCGGAAAGGCAAGATACGTTTTCATCAACCTGAAACCAGTTTGGAAATCTTCTACTGTCACTCAGTCAACAGAAAGAATAAGATTCGGATTTCCAACACAAATGTGGTTTCAGTCAGTCATTTCTTCTATACGGGTCAGAAACCTGCTCTGTGTGTCTCGAAAAGCTTTTCGAACAGACTACAGGAGACTTTTATCAACAGCTGCCTTCGCTGGCTGGCTCCATACTGAAGATCAAATGGCCGCCTGGTCAGAAAGAAACTCTGGCTGGTAAAAAAAAACAACCAAGAGCCAAGTGCTCAACAAATATGTAAGAGAAAATGGAGATGCATTGATCGGGAATACGTTGAGGAGGCCGTCAAATGACATCACGTTCAATGCAGGCCATCGCTCGAGTGCAGTCCCAATGGAAAGCGACGATTAGGTCATCGATGCGAAAGTGACATGGAGGTAATTGTGTGGCGAGGAGGAGATGAGACTTTATGGGCAGTCGTGGACCCAGATGAAGAGGACGGCAGGGAATAAAAGAAAGTGAAGATGTGTCGGAACCCAAGGGAATAAAAATAATAACATTGACTTGTCAACTAGCATCATCAGTCTTGACACAATCAGTGCGACACATAGTCTTGTTCCTGGTAACTAAGTTTTTTTGCCAAGATACTGATGAATTAAATATGAAGACATTTTCAGTGTTAGTGCGCAGGGATTTGATTGTTTTCAAGTTAAATCATGCACTGATTGACTACATGTAAATTTGGTGTCTTTTAATAATAATAATAATAATAATAATTTGCTTTATTCCAGAAACAGTACTAGTGGTACAGTGTGGAATTTTCAGCACATATCTACAATATTTGCATCTAATTTTACAAACATTTACAAAAAAATCTAAAGACACCAACAGCAAAAAAAAACCAGGATAAACACAAAATAATTTTTAGAAAAAAAGCGAAAAAATACCAAGAAGTAGAAAGGAAAATAAACATCATATAATAATAACTCAGTATTAAGTAGTGGAAGCTATGATATGATTATGCATGGTGACAGTAAAGCCATAGTCATACAAGAAGTTATGAAATGATATTTAAAAATGTTTATCGCCAAGATGGCCAGTTAATTTGACTGAAACAACTCTAAACAATCATAAAATAACATTTCAGGGTTGTTGTTTTGTTTTTTATTGTCAGGTCTAATGCAGTGTTTGTAGTGGTAGTGTGAGTAATCCTGAATAATACAACATTTTTAAGGTGGTGACTATGGCGTTCACAACCAATGATTGTCAGTTTAATATTGCCGAAAAGTATAGAAAATAAGAAAAAACAACCACAAAACTAATAATTACATGATGGTTAATGACAGGACAATTTTGTAATACTCATAGTGCTAATAGAGTCGGAACCAGTGGATACACAAAAAAGGAAGCCAATGTTAATAATTTAGGTAGCTAAGTATGTTTGAGAAGGAGTTCACTACAGAAAACAAAATAAGAGAGAAATAAAGGAGCCTAAAATTATGTTGTTAATATCAGAGCAAGTCATAGGTTTCACGCTTAACATTGTCTCTGTCGCTTTGAACACGGGCCAAGCATGGTATCTTTGAGTTCCGGTACTTGGTTGTACGAGCATAGATTATTTTATACTGATTTCTGGTTTTACTTGATGAGATACATGTATATTTAATATTGTATATTTAATGTGTTTTTTTAATGTTTTTAATGTATATTTAATATTTTGAAGGATTTAGAAATCTCGACGAAATGACCTGAAGTATATATATACATATATCCATGAGGTGTCTAATAGTTGCACTTTGTGAACATCTGCTTCCTTTTAGGCATACATTTCTTTGCGAGATGCTCTGAAAATTGTTGTAATTTTAGGATAGCGGTTTGTAGCTGATGAGGAGAACCTGTGAAATAGAATGAACAATATCATTTTATACTACCAAATCATCTGGTCTTTATTTCTTTATCGAAATTTATCAAGGGAACCAATTATATGAAATAAAGTACAATGATTTATTTCCCAGTCATTATATGTCTGCACTTGAAAAATATGAAACTTATTTAGAAATTTTCTTTATTATTATATTCTTTTTTTTTGTTAGAAAAAGTTGAATCGTATACAATTGGCTAAAAAAGAATTGAAACAAAAGATTCGACCACATCGAAAATTGGTGTTTGATGATGAAGGTCATGTAAGTTATCCGTTTGGCTTTTCTTGTTTGTTTTGTTTTAACTGTCTCCTTTATGTTTCCAGGGGAATATGGGACTTCAAACTTTGAATTTTCAGTAGCGGGTTGTGTTGTTCTCTTTTAATTGAGTGGTCGGATCTCTAGCCTTCGCGTCTAATCTTTCCTCTTCCAAACTTGCTACAAGCTAGATGAGGTTCAGTAGCGTGTCGGATGCGGAACATATTAGATAACTTTATCACATAGATCAAGCTAGTAGATCAAAAGAGAATGATGCTTGGGGAGGCTCCGTGTGCTCTTGGAAGTGTGTGGGTGGTTGTTACTTCCCGGCTGCCCACACTGTGGAAGTTGATTGATTCTTCAGGTACCTAAAACAGAAATAGGGTTAGTGTTGCGTGACCGCAGAGCCCAGAGGACAACTGCGTGAGGCCGGTTACACACGGCCTGTATGAACTGGTTACTTGGTTTGGTTCCGTATTAGTAAACTTACCGCAGGTTACGGGACGTACAATTGTTGGGGTCGACCTTTTCTAGGCCCCTCTCTCCAGAGTGGAGACACAGCATAGCTGGCTGGCATGCTGGTCATCTGAGGGAAACACCTCACTGCTGTTACATCCCTGTTCCCGAATAGTACGACTTCGCCCACAGACCCTTGCTTTATATCGTGTTTCGTTCATGTCCTGCATGTATCTCCACAACGCTGTATGATTTTCCTTCTCTGAAATCAAATGGATCTCCCTATTATTTGATGTTTTTATGCCGACGAACGTCTTTTTATATACTACTGACAAGTCTTATCAGTAGTATTCGTCACAGAATAATTATTGACTCTTCAGTTAACAATTTGTTAAGTTCACTCCGACATCATCTACTCTAACAGATTTTCCTAACACTTCTGCACTATGTCTTGTCATTTCTTCTACAATCTGAGTAGCCTTAGCAACCGTGCTCAAACATGATGTAGATGATCCATGAATAGAATGTATATATATATATATATGATGACTGGCTTCCCGAAGACTTTCACCAGACGGTGTTATATCGTCTCCTTGATTCAGGAGACAAATAAGTTACCGTAGTGATTGGCTTTTTTTTCCAGAGTGGTTTTTCTAGCCCGTCGCCCCCCATCCACCCAACCTTGTCTCTTTTCCCGGCTTATAACCGTTCTTTAGCAAACAAAATGGTTTCTTTTATCTCTTTTTTGTGTTTTTTTTTTAAAAAAAAGGTGATATGCGAAAAAATTGGTGATGTACCAGTTCCTAAACTGCCTATAATTGATGCTGAAGTTAAACCTGGCGAAACATTAGACATTGAACGTGAACGTCAGCTACTTCATGAAGTGATTGATAAAGAAGATAAGAGGGTATGGCGAGAACGTGTTAAACGTCAACATCAAATTGAGCGTAAAAAGTTGAAAGAAAAACGAATTCAATTATCACAATCATCATCAGCTGGACCAAAAGTTTCCTTGGAAGAAGGTTCATCATCGGATTCGAATGAAGAGTCTGAATAATATATGGTAAGCAATAAATAAATATTAGTATTTATTAATTTTTGAAATTTCCCACTGAATCATTGTATGAATCATTGTTTAATTGTTCTAATATTCAGTTGGATTCCTACTGGTATATGGGATAAAGAACTCGAAGTTACTTCTGTGATGGTGTGACTTTCAGGGACTCGATGGCTCCCAGGTCACTGGTAGTTTTCCAACTGACGAAACATCTCTCCAGTATTCCCACATTTTCAATGCTTCTCTAACTGATGTCAATCTGTGGTTAAACTTCAAATTACAGTTAGAAGGCAGTATCAAAATGTGCCACCTATTGAATATGACTCACATCCGAGTACATGAATGATATACGAGCTTGTCTTGTAACCGGAAGGTCCTGGGTTCAAACCCTGGCATTGGGTGCGTACTGCTGATGATTCCCAAACTAGGATGAAACAGCTGTCCAGTACTCCATGGTTTTCAGTGGTTCTCTAACTGATATCAATCCGTGGTCAAACTCGTAAAAACAAATCTAATCCTTACAAACCAACTCTTGAAAGAGAATCTGGTCCGAATAATTCACTTTTAACCAACTAACGGTGGTTATGTTTCATTTCCAAGAACTATGATTTTCAAGAGCTTCTTTGTGAAGATTTTGCTTGTTTCAAGATTTAGAAAAATGGATTGATATCATTTAGAGAATCTTTAAAAGCCAGAAGGGAGTACTGGACAGCTAGCTGCTGCGTCAGCCTAGTTTGGGACTCATTGGAAGTACTCAGCCACCTCCAGGGTTCGAACTCAGGATCATCTGGTTACAAGGAAAGCTCGTAGACCATTCAACCAACGGGACCTGATTCAGTGGCCAGCCCATGAATTCTAACTTCTACCAATTCGTTGTTTTAGCTCAACTGGCAAGTTTTTGTCCTCACAGCCGACTAGGTGGATCCCAATGGTTATGACTCCTCACTAGTACTCCAGGCAACTTCGTCCTGCAGCCAGTCATTAGTGAGCATCAGTTCTAGTGAGAAGTAGTGACCAGTGGGCTCCATCAGGTCGGGAGTGTGGGTCCAAATACTCGCCAATGATGACTTTGAATATGGCCAGTTGAGCTATAATCACGAATTGATAGAAGTTAGAATTCATGGGCTATCCATTGAGTTGGGTCCTGTTGGCTGAGTGGTCTACGAGCTCACTTTTTAACCAGAAGGTCCTGGGTTTGAACCCCGGTGAGTGCGTACTTCTGAAGAGTCCCGAACTAGGAAGAAACAACTGTCCAGTACTCCCTGGTGGGCTTTCCAATGATTCTCTAACCGATGTTAGCTCATGATGAAATCCTTCAACTAAACTAGAATGCACAATTCGTCCTATGACTCATTAGACGGATGTACCTTCAATCGCTAGTGACTGATGGTGTGTTCACACTGAGACTCGAACCCAGCACCTATCGTTTCAAAGGCTAAACCGTTATCCATTAATTAGACTACTTGGGCCACAAGAGCCACTTGTAGTCCATCGAGTAGCAGTTATTATTTGCAATCCCCATTGATTGATTATGCATCCATCTGACGAGTCCCAATTAGCATGCATTATGCATTTTAGATTCCACTACTAGTCACCAAACAACATCATGTTACTTACTACTCCTCAGACAATCTTCGAACCGTCCATACTACGACTGACTGACTGACTGTGTGAATTTCAACGTAGAACTTTGCACAGAAGTACTGCACTGTAAGCTACTTACCATATTGTACCATATAACACGGGGATCAACCAAGGGACGTGTATACTGCTCAGCAGTTCGCTCCGTCCTTCTCTATGGCTCTGAAACGTGGCCAATACGAGTTGAAGACATGAAAAGGTTGACCGTTTTTGATCATAGATGTCTACGATCTCTTTCTCACGTCAGGTGGTATAATAAGGTAAGTAATGTTCACGTTAGGCGCAGACTGTTGGGCAATGAGGGAAAATCAATCGACGAGGCTATAAAGTTACATAGATTGAGATGGCTAGGTCACGTGCTGCGCATGCCTAACCATCGCCTCCCCGACGAACGGGCATTACTAGCTGATATAGGTGCAGGTTGGAAAAGAGTAAGTGGTGGCCAAACAAAGACATGGCATCAATCCATGAAATCCCTTACAGTTAAACTGAATCAGGTAGAGAGATGCAGACTTCCGGGTTGGGGCCCTCGGGACTCTAAGAATCAATGGCTGGAGACAATATGTGACATGGCTCAAAATCGTTGTCAATGGCTTACGCAGATGTATTCAGTCTCTTTAATCTTTCATATTCCTTTCTACCATTACTCATTCTGTTTCACTCTTATACTTGTCAAAACTCTATTGATTCTCTTCACTCATCTTCTTGTCTACCTTTGTGTGCTATTTGGAACGTGGCAACTGGAACTGTTGCACTTCGGTGCCAAGTTCTATGTTGAATCCAGACAGATATAACACGGGGAATAGGGTACAGACGCCTCTGATCAAAGCACAGCTTTTCATATCTTTCACTCTTAATTGCCTTATCTCACAACCGTAAAAGAGGACAAAGCGAACTATTGCGTAGTACAACGTGTTCTTTGATTGGCAGCCGGAAATCATGTCTGTGTTTAACTTATTTGTGTGTGTGTGTGTGTTAATTGAGACGTTGTTTAAAACAAGTTAAGGTTTAACTATATAATTATCATTCATAATTTTCTTTGTTTTATTATAGATAACATTCTGACAGTCAATTTCAATCCGTGACGTAAATGGAATCTCTACTAGAAATGGAAGCAACTGCTATTGCTTACTGTAAAAACCTCTGTGAAATCCTGTAAATACACATACACAGAAATACATATTTATATTTGAAATGAGAAAAACAAAGCCAATGCCTTGAGTAATTTTGCTTCTCAGTGTGTGAATGAAACTCGTGATGTAGAAAAGGATCTTAGGTAAAAATAATCAGATCAGTAGTGGAGAGCAACCTATAAAAGTCTTCATTGCCTGTTTTAAGCTGTTCCATATTCGTCTTCTGCGTCAACAGGTCTTTATTAGCTGTAGTATTATTATTATTGTTCCCTTGGGTTCCTAGTGGAACATAGGGCTTCAACTGCATATCTCCACTTGCTTCTGCTGCACTTTTCACTTGCATCCATGTTAGTCCATACTGTTTCAACCCCTCTTCACACGATCTCCTCCATGTCACCCTTGCACCGACGAACCACTCGCCGCTTCCCTTTCGGGTTCCACTCGAGCACTGGCCTGACGCGCGATATCACCCAACGGCCTCCTCAGCGAGTGTCCAATCCATTTCCACTTTCTCCTGCATATTTGTTGAGCGATTGGTTCCTGTTTTGTTTGTTCCCATAGTTTCTTGTTGGTGATTCTTTCCGGCGGCCATCTGATCTTCAGTATAGAACGAAGACAGTTGTTGATAAAGGTCTGCAACAGGCTGTTGGAAATATTCTTTTTGACCCACCAAGTTTCTGATCCGTAAAGCAAAATTGACTTCACGTTTGTATTGAAAATCCGAATTTTGTTGTTGATGGTGAGTGACGAAGATTTCCAGATTGGTTTCAGGTTGATGAATGTGTTTCTCGCCTTCCCGATTCTCGATTTGACATCCTCATCCGTTCCTCCTGTGGTTGAGACAATGCTCCCTAGATAAGTGAAAGAAGTAACCTCTTTCAAATCCCTCCCGTTGATGGTGATTGGCACTGGATGTTGCTGCTGTTGTTGGTTGGTTATTTTCATGACCTCCGTCTTGTCTATGTTCACCTGGAGTCAGTCCTGTCTTTGCTGCTTCTTCGACCAGTTTGTTGGTTTTTGCTTGTAAGTCTTCGATTTTGTGTGACATCAAACATAAATCATCCACGCGCGAAATCCAGGTCTTCTAGGTTCTTCACGTCGGTCCAGGATATCCCTGTCTTCTCGTTTCCCACTGTCTGACGACGCATAATCCAGTCCACCACAATTAGGAATATCATTGGTGATAATAAGCACCCTTGTCTGACTCCTGTGTTTACTCGAAACGCCTCGCTGAGTTTTCCGTTGTGGATCACTTGACATGTGCCGTTGTCGTGCAGCTGTTGAATAAGGTTGATGAATATTTGTGGTACGCCATAGTACTCGAGTAGTTTCCAAATTACTTCGCTGTCGAAGGCCTTCTCAAAGTCTATAAAGTTGAGGTAGAGGTTTGATTATCATTCCATGCCTTGTTCGATGATGATGCGTAGAGTTGCAATTTGGTCAGAACATGATTTGCCTTTCCTGAATCCAGCTTGTCCTGGTTGGAATTCTGCATCCAGTGCGTCCTTGCCGACTCAATGATTGCTCATAGGCTTGTTGTCCCAGGTTCTATCTGACTTGATATGTTGCTCAATGGTCTCTTCAGCGTCTATCCAATCCATCTCTATTTCCTTCGACATATTCGGTGGGCAGTAAGTTGGTGGTTTATTCGTTGCTAATTCTTTCCGACCGTTCAGCTATCTGATCTTCAGTATCCAGCCACGAAAGGTCAACACTGTTGTCAAAAGTCTATTCGAAATGTTTCCCGTGACTCACCAAATCCCTGAAGCATACAATAGTTTAACGACAGAAAACAAGGGCAAGGCAACAGATCGTTTATTGAGAAAATCAAGAGGTATTTATGGATTTTATGTGCATTATTGTTAGCGGAGAAGCAACCTCTTGTGATTGGTTGTTTCCTTGCTGAAGGTTATTCTGTACTGCTTGTGACCGTTTCTTAGAATGTTAAACCATATATCTGCGAATCGTATTTGCACACGTTAGGTCTGCTGTGATTGGTTGGTGAGTTCCTCAAGGTTAAGCTTTGCTATCGTTTGTTTTTCTCATGACTCCGATTTGGGACGTAAACATTGACGTAAATTGTTGTCTACAATTTCGGCTTGCAGACTGCTCTCACCACAGTAGTACTGACTTCATATATTAGTGCTGAAGATTCGAATGTACTTTTTTTATGTTAAGCGCGGCAGATTCCTACACTGATTTCAGATGAATGATGGTTTGTCTTGGCTTTTTTAATCCTGGCTGGCTTTGAAATCCTCATCTGTATGGCTTGTAGTTGAAAGTAAAGGAGATGACTTCCTTTAGATTTCTTCCGTTAGTGATTGATTGATGCTTGCTGCTCTTGGTCGATGGGTCCCTTCGTCACCTTTGTTGTGTCTGTGTTCACTTTACTCTGATAGCATTCTAGAAATGATGGTTGCATTACTTCTGTCTCTTTTCTACTTCCTAGTTGATTCGGACGTCTGAAGGCAACATCACGCCAGTACTCTAATGGCCCATTTTAATATTTTCTGTACATCTACAGGTTATTGGTGATTATGAACATTAGTGTTTTTGCGCTTGTAGTGAATAGATACATCTTCGTCACCATATTATATTATTATTATAGTTTATTTAAACACAAAAAAACTTGGCACAATATGGCACCAAGAAGATGTGCCACACAATAATAATAAAACAACATAGATTAAAAGTAAAAATATAGGTAGAGAACGGATGAAGAACTTTATCTGGAAGGAAAACAGTCATGCCTAACAAGTTCATACAGTATTCGTCAACTATCATCGTGAAAGGATGAAAGAAGAAAATTGCAACACGTTCGCCACTGACTACGATTCTCGGCCATATCCGATAACGTTTCGAGCCAGAGAGACGTGAATCACTAATCGATGCTAATCTAGCACAAATATCCTTCATCCCACGACATGGACTGACCACCCATCCGCCTTTTCCATCCCGTCCCAGGGCTAGCGAACAGAGACCTGTGCGGAAGCCTCTGGGATGATATTTGCCGCACATGTCCAGGCCACCGAAGCCAGTGTTTTCAGATGACGACACTCAACAAATGGTGATTCCAACTGTATCCAAACACACGCCTCCGGACCTCAGAATTACACACGCGATAATGCCATCGAACGCAAGCTATCCTTCGGAGACAATGATGATCGAATACGCAAAGTCGCCGCACATCATCAGCTCTGAGAGGCCAGGTTTCACAGGCGCAGAGCAAGATAGCACGCACCGGAGAATTGTGAACCAGACCTTTGATAGCCAGGCTAACGTTTCAACAACTCCAAAGGTGGCTCAAGTTGACGTATGCCACCCTAGCTTTCATGATACAGTTGGAAATCTCACCCGTTACGCCTCCGCCAGCACTCACACAACTACCTAGATACACGAACTTATCGACAACTTCAAGCGATTCACCTGCCAGAGTTAGTATAGGTACAGGCTCCTGCCAGTCTTGTAACTGTACTTTGCACTTAGACGGTGCGAAGCTCATACTATGCTTACAGACCCTGATCGCCAACTGATTAAGAGTGATTTGGGCAGCCTGCATGCTATCGCACAGAAAGACGATACCGTCTGTTCGTCACCACAACAAAGTCCACAGTCATTTCAGTCCTGCAGCATCATCTTACATTTGATAAGAACGAATGGCATGCCAAATATTCAAAAGACTTCAGCTCAAGGTGTTCAAAAAACTCTTCACCCAGGCGGACAACATCAACCGCATACTTGAAGTCGATATTACTGTTAACAAGTCAACTCCTAAGCCGCTAAAGTCATTTTTAGGGTCAATTCCATTAGTACATCTAAGATGAAATTAAACAAAAATCGAAACAGTTGGCATCCCTGGTGGTCGTCACTTCAGATAACAACTCTCTCCATAAGCTGTGTAAGCCCAAGTAGAGCGTCTTTCTCAGGCCCTCCCCTTTAAGACTAAATACTGTCACAACAATACCCTTCTGTCTCTACGTCTGTATAGTTTTAAACAAACCACTGACTGACTGGTTTCAACATAGAACTTTGCACCGATGTACAGCAGTTCAAGTCGCCACACTCCATGTAGCACACAGAACAAGAGAAGGAAGCGGATGAAATGCAAAATGGAGACAGTAAACAGGGATATGAGGCAAAAGGAATAGTAATAACGAAGAACAATATAGTTTCATTGGAAATTATAAGTCACAAGGAGTGGATGCATCTGCGTTAGCCATTCAAAACTATTTTGAGCCAGCAATATCACCGATTGTCTCCAGCCGTCATTAATTTTTACCCTCCCGAGGACTCCAACCAGTCAGTCAGGAAGTCTACACCTTCCTACATGGCTTAAACTAACTGTTGTGGATTTCATTGACTGGTGCTATGTTTTGGTTTGACCACCACTACCCTTCTCTTTACCAACCTGACTCTATGTCAGCTAACATTGACCGTCGACGAAGGCGATGGCTAGGCATGCCTACGTAACACATGTCCTAACCATCTCAATCGATGTAGTTTCACAGCCTTGTCAATTGATTTCCCCTCCTGCTTACCTAGCACTCGACCGAAGCCTAACCTCAATATTGCTCACCCTATTATACCATTTCACACGGGAGATAGAACGCGGGCACCTATGGTCAAAGACAGCTAACTAGCGAGGCTTCTTATGTCTCCCACTCTCAATGGCCATGTCTCATTCACAAGCATAAAGGACGGAGCAGTACACACACCCTTTAGTCGATAGCGCGTCGGATATCACGTCTACAGCCAGAGACGGCGTAAACTGGCATATGCGAAATTATGTATCCGTGAAGTGGTCAACACGCTCCACCAACCACTTCACTCCCTATTTCTAAGCTACGAGTCAATGTAGTCCAATCCAGTCCTGTAGCATCATCTTACATTTGACAAAGGGAGCGAATCACATGCCAAACATTCGCAGATTGTGTAACTCAAGGTGTTTTACAGAAGACTCTGCAAACAAACCACTGAACAAGGTCAAGATAAAAACATGATTATCGAAATCATAATTTTCGTTTCGCTTTCCTAACGATGTCTATTTTGGTCGACTAAGTCTAACTTTTCAATTACTATTATAGAAAACACTAAAAAGTAAAGATTCACAGAATAACCAGTGTATTTAATATATATACATAATCAGAATCAGAATAAAAGTGTTACTAAACAGTCTCTAATTTTCTCTTTTTCGATACATTGCCACCACCATCAACATCAGTATTATTATTTTTATTAATATTGTTATTTCTTTCTTCTGGTGGGATAAGTGCAGCGGCACGTTTAGCTTTCTGGCGTTCTTTAGAAATTTTATTCGATTTTGTAATAACAGATTCCATTTTAAGTCGATTACGTTCACTTTCAGCTAAAAAGTATGTGCCTTTTTCAAGTTCAATATCGATTTTCGATTGAACCGGCGGCGGAGGGAATGGATTGTACTCCTTCTTTTTACGTACCTGAAGAAAAAAATTGGGATGGGATGACAGGGGGGAGAAAAAAAGGGAGTTGAAATGATGATTACACACGTAAACACATCTTTTTTCATTCTTGCACGTTCCAAGGGGAACAATACGGCTTCAAGCTCTAAGGTTTTTACGAGTTAGAGTTGTTAGCCTTAGTTACGCGTAACCTTCCATCTTTTCCACTATCGCAGAGAGGTTTATTGAGGGCGCGTTGGCTGGGAATGGAATCTGGACCTCCCACTAGGCTGTTATCGAACGTTCTACCACATTTGAACCAACAACGCACGATCCATACACACATATTAAGTCAAAAATAGAATGAATAATTCAACTATCTCCTCCTATCCATGAATATTTCTGTGACAAAATCTTTGATATATGTGTTAAGCTTAATGTTAGTAATGCTTAAAAAATAGTAATTGAAAACCAGTACTGGAGAGCTGCCTCGTCCTATTTTGGGACTCTTCATCAGTACGTACCCAGAGGGGTTTGAACCCAGGACTTTCTGGTTACAAGGCGAACTTGTACACCATTAAGCCACTGTGACCCGATCCAATGGCGCATGACCTCTAACTGATGAAGAGTCCCAAACTAGGACGAAACAGCTGTCGAGTACTCCAACGTTCTTCAATGGTTCTCTAACTAATGTCAGCTCATGTTGAAATCCTCCAACCAATTAAACAAAATCCCTACAAAGTCAATACTTGAAAACATCTTTTATCACTCTCTGTAAGGCTTCAAGCTCTTAGGATCACATGCTCAACTTTCGCTCTTCTCCAAAAGGGTCACTATAGGTTAGTAAACTAAGGGTGAGGTTTATTAAAGGGGTGTCGGCTGGAAATGGAATCCGGACCATTCACGTGGCTGCTGTCGAGCATCCTAACACATTTGAATCAGTGACGCACACACCATAGAAACAGGATAAATTCAAACTTCTGAATATTATTTATTTTGTTATTTTGATTACAGCTTGATTCCACACCGTATTTTCAGTACAAGTATGGAATTTTCAGCATGGATATCGGTAGCCCAAATTTTGCAGGCCGACCATAGATATCGGGTGTTCGCCGGCAGGGGATCGAACCCCGGACCATGTGCATGGTCGGCGAGAGTCTTAACCACTGTGCCACCGACGCTATCTTCTTTTATCCGTTAACATTTCTGTGATAGAACAATCTTTTATGCTTAAATTAAGTATTGCATAGAAGATAATAATAATCTTACATTGTTCTCTTCATAACTATGTCGTAAAGTATTCTATATCACGATTGGAGTGTACGCTTTCTGTGGCCAGCATAACTAATTCTACAGAAGCAAGTGAAATTGTAAACACACGTTGTAAATGGCTTTAAGCTACAGTTAATCCATCCTTTTTTCTTTCAGAACAGTCTACACCAGTGATACAATCGACAATGAACTGCGGAGACTTAGGACAAATCTTTATTCAAAATAAACACCCTACAATACTCCATATTATATAGGTTTATCTCAAAAATCACACTGTGATGCAGCATTAACAACTGGATGACATTTCAAGCAGAATTTATTACTCACAGTTAGTTATATCGATTTAGTCACACACGGTTTCACAATTTGTCCTGTATATATATTTTCTCCCTTCCCTTTTTCTCCATCTTCCCCTTGTTGTTTGTGTCGAATCGATAAACAAAGCTTTAGTGAATAACCTCTCTTTCTCTATTCACCTAAATGCATTACTCTTTATTACTCTCACCCTATCTCACCTTATTTTGTGATTACATGCAAGTGAATGTAGTGCAATGGCTGAGCTTTTTTCTAATTATTGAAAAGTAATGATAGGTAGGTGGAGGAAAAGAGAGGTTAATCATTCAATCTTTGTGTTATCGATTCAACATCACACACGTGCAATCGAAATGATGCAACGCCTATACCGAAGATATGGACATGTTGTCTGCACACACACACACACACACACGAAAATTTACTCTTAGTGATAGGAGGGACCAACTTACCTTATGAGGTTTTCTTCGACGACTAAGTACTTTCTTTTTCATTTTAGGCAGAAAACGATCCCATGATATGTCGCGTTTTGTCGGATCCATAGATAACTTTTTTATAATAAGTAATCGTTTAATAGAATAAGCAGGATGGATATTATCATAAATACATCCTTGTACAATTCTACGTACCTGTTAAGGAAGAAAAGTGGGCGGGAAATAAAACGTTACAACAAACAAAACAGTCTTCTAAGTACACTGGTATGCAATAGATTTTGAATAAACAGGCATAAAATGGACCCACACAAAGATAAACTTGGAGGATCTGGACTTCGCCGATGATATATGTCTGATTTCCCACAAACTGGAAGATATGCAAGTGAAAAGCAACAAGATGGCGATAGAAGAAGCATCAAAGATAGGACTTCAGGTGAACATAGAAAAAACAGAGGTGATGAAGATTCCTGGACAACAACAGACAACAATCAGCATAAATGGGAGGAACCTGAAAGAAACGACCTCCTTTACCTACCCATCTGGGAAGCATCGTTTCCACTACAGGCGGATGGAATTGATGAGGATATCAAAGCAGCGAGGGTCAGGAAAGCAAGGCAAGCTTTCATTACTCTCAAGTCTGTGTGGAGGTCAACAGCACTCAGCATCAAAAATAAGATCCGGATTTTCAAATCCAATGTGAAGTCAGTGCTACTATACGGATCAGAGACTTTTCCAGCGGGTCATAAAGAGCATCTCAAACAAACTACAGACCTTCATCAACAGCTGTCTTTGCTCAATACTCAAGATCAGATGGCCAGAAAGGACAAGCAACAAGGATCTCTGGGAGCGAACCAACCAGGAACCGATTGTGCAACAAATATGCAGGAAGAAATGGATTTAGGTGGATTGGCCATACTCTGAGGAAACCATCAAGTGACATCACTAGACAAGCCATCGCTCGAGTGGAACCCGAAAGGGAAGCGGCGAGTTGGTCGTCAGTGCAAGGGTGACTTGGAGGTGGTCATGTGAAGAGGAGATGAAAGCATGTGGGCAGACCTGGAGCCAGGTGAAAACTTTAGCAGTGAACCGAACGCAATGGAGACGTGCAGCTGAAGCTCTATGTTCCTCTAGGAATTAAAGGAAAAAATAAGAATAATAAACAATCCTTAATTTGTGACTTATTTCGACTCTGAGCTATATCTTGAATTACTGAGTCACATGATCCCTCATGTACCCATCATTCAGGGATGCTAATTCAACACAACTACCTGCTTTTGCTTATCATGGGTGTGAGTGAGAAATGGCCACTGAAAGTGAAAGATATGAAAAGTCTGTCTAGTTAACTGTCTTTGTTCATAGGTGTCTGCATTCTATCTCCCGTGTTAAATGGCATAATACCTTGTGTCATATTGAGGTTAGGTGTCGAGTGTTAGGTAAGGAGGGAGGGGAAATCAGTCGACAACGTTGTGAAGTAGCTGCATCGATTGAGTGAGATGGTTAGGACATGTGTTACGTAGGCATTCCTAGCCATCGCCTTCCTTGACCGACGGGCAATGTGTTGCCTGACTGACAAAGGATGGATCAGGTTGGGAAAGAGAAGGCTAGTGTGGTGATCAAACGAAAACATGACCTTATCAGTCAATGAAATCCACAACAGTGAGTTTAAGCCACGCAGGAAGGTGTAGACTGCCTGACTGGTTGGAGTCCTCGGGACGATAAAAACCAAAGGAGCCCGGAGACAATAGGTTATGTGGTTGGCTCAAAATTGTTGGCAATAACTGGCGCAGATGCATCCACTCCTTGTGACTTAATATATCCCATAAAACTACAATGTTCTTCCATATTACTATTACTTCAGCCTCATATCTCTGTTTATTATTTCTGTTTTGAATTTCTCTTTACTCTCTCTCTCTCCTTTTGCTTTGTGTGCTACGTGAAGTCTGGCGACTCTAACTGGTGCACATCTGTGTAAAGTCCTACGTTGAAACCAGTCAGTCAGTCAATCAATAATTTTTACAGACCTAGCGATAACCTAAAGGGATTGAAGAGAATGCAGAAGTTAAATAGACAAATAAATAACACTACAGTAATGCTATAAACTACCTGATAGAAAAACAATCAAACCTACTTCCTTTAAATCATTGTACCGACCAACTACAGCTACAGTTTTCCCTTGTATAACTATATAACAGTTGGTAGACAACTCCAAAGCTTTTAACGTTTCACCATCATGACCAATGAGTCGATTGCGTCGTTTAACAAATCTTTCACGATTAGTTAAATTAATTTCAATAATATCTGCAAAATATTCATCATCTAAAACACGTATAGCCTGTTCCATTGGAACAGAACGAGCCAATAGGCGTGTAACATCACGTGCTTTTAGGATAATAAATGGATCGAATGTTTTAGGTGTTGTTCGAACCTCCATTGTACTCTCTGCCACATTCAACTCTACGCGAATATGCTAGTTCGAAAAGAAAAAAGTTCGAAAAAGAAAAAAACTTCAGTTTATTCAAAGTTATTCAGAAAGTCATAAGAATATACAACACACCACTAATTCTCAGTTGATAAAAACCGCCAATTATAAGAACTTTGGAAGACTATATATCGTAAAAACAGTAGTCAGCCAATTTAAGGTGGTCTGCGAGAGTTTATAAGAACAGCAGCAACTGTAACTTTGACCCGACATGAAAACTCTCTTAAAACCTATCTACGGCCTTATGGGACAAACACTACGGATGCCATGAATAAGAGAAAAATAAAATCAGTTCAATACAGGCTACGAATCACACTTGATGTGAAGCTTAGATACAGTAAAATAAGTCAGGCAGGTTTTGTACACAGTATCTACTATGAGTGCTAGGTATAGAGAAAAAATCAATAGACGAGGTTGTGAAGCAGTTGCACTGATTGAGATTTAGGCATGCCTAGCCATGGCCTCCCTCGACAATGGGCAATGTTAGCTGACAGGATGGATCAGGTTGGAAAAGAGCCAGTGGTGGTCAAACCAAAACATGGCTTCATCAGTCATTGAAATCCACAACAGTTAGCTTCAGCCATGTAGAAAGGTGCAGACTGGCTCCCTGGTTGCGATCTCGGGAAGTTAAAAACCAATGGCTGGAGATAATTGGTGATATTGCTGGCTCAAAATAGTTCTGAATGGCTAACGCAGATGCATCCACTCCTTGTGACTTAAAATTTACAATGAAACTATTTTGTTCTTCGTTATTACTATTCCTTTTGTCTCATATCCGTGTTAACTGTCTCTATTTTGCATTTCTCCTTTCTTCTCTTTCTTTGTGTGCTACATGGAGTGTGGCGACTTGAACTGCTGCAAATCGGTGCAAAGTTCTATGTTGAAAACAGACAGACAGACAGACCTACTACGTTGTAAAGAAGAATCAAGGGAATAGTAGCAGCTAATATGCATTTTCGATGTGGTTGAGTTCGCTGAGCTGCGTGATTCATCTGCAAAACTTTTATTACCGTTTTAGACAACATCACTTCAGTGGAAGTTTCAAATCCTCCGTGAACGACACAACTGTATAACCTGACAACCTTTGTCGCAAATGTTTGTTAATTCGCATTACTATTGATTATATATGCTGACCTGAAATTCGACTGTTTTGTCATACGATTCAATCTTTACTAGTTAATATATTCGATGTATAATAAAGTAGCTGTTAATCGCTGATTTGTTTGTGCATCAGGCTTCTAAGAATTTCCTGGTACTTTTGATGTTTCCACCGTTTAAAATTTCTACATTTCTCCGGTTCAATTGGTGTCTACAACTGCCTACATACATCTATATGAAAGAATACATGTATTATCTTTTAACAGCTAGTTTATGTTCTTGGACTCAGAGTTGAAGGGGATCCAATTGAATCACCCAGCTCAGAGATCACAACCAAATCAAGATCCAAGTAAAGCACAAAAAATTAATGTTCGTGCAGAGAAAGATGAAGAAATTATTTATTTTGTTGGATTCTCTTCAGCTGCACATGCCAAACTCATCCATCTGAGCTACAAATCTTCCCATTTACGATCATGAATAGAGCAACAAATAATTGTCATTATGAAATGCATCCCATCCTGAACACTAGTTCTTGCCGTTATGAATGATAGTTGGTACTGAACTATTTGTTACAATATTTCCTTAATCGCTATAATTTCAGTAGATCAATGGTATCCGAAACATATATATCACACAAGCTAGTATGCTAACTATAACAACTTCGATTTCAAAAGCACAGTAACCTATTTATACCGCAGATGTAGTTCAGTGGCTTAAGCATTCAACTTGAAGCTAATAGGTCCCTGACTTGATCTTCCTACTGATACAATAAAATAAAGAATAATAAGAGAAACACTAATCGATGCCATATGTTTTCAGTTCAGTAGGCAGTGGGAGTAAAACTCAATTCCCTCACTATAAAGACAGATAATAATTAAAATTCATCTAGTAGTATTATTACCAATCCAAATGACTTAACATATTTACCGACGTAAAACAGTCTAGTTGCCTATGATCTGCACATGAACAGCATATATATATATATATATATATATAAGTGACACAGAAAACTAAACAAGTTACCAGCACAGTGACGTACGCTTAAAAAGACATGTACAATAATTTTTAACTGACTACCTGGATACCTTATCAATTCTTTGAATAACACGACTATACCTATATCAAGGTAAGTCATTCCCAAACTATTAAGTATGTTACGAATAAATAATTAAATATCCCTTAAATGCCTTGATTTTATCATAAAGTTATTTCCATACCTCTAAGTCACATTCTTATAATGAGAATAACCGGCATTTACAAATTCCACTGCTTCACGCTGTTCACACCAATGAAACTTACATGTTCCATCATTATCCTTTTTAATGCAGGCCAAATTTCAATCAAATACTTTTCACGATACTTTGGAAATAAAGTAACATATGAAGATGATGCGAATAGCCTGCCATGCGGATTATCTTCAGGATTGAATTTTGGTTCTTTCCAATCCTTTGGAGCTTCTGCGTACTGAGACTCCGTAGTTTCTACTTCGAGCTCTAACAAGGCGAGTAAACTGTGAATAAAAATTTACTTTTCTTTGAAAATGCCTTGTACGGCACCCATCCTTGGACTTCAGGGAAGCTGAGCTTCTGTTTTTTAGTCTTTTTGACCATATTTCTGAGCAAACATGCCGTTTATTGTAAATATGTGTCAAAAGGAGCGTTGAATAAGTGATCACAATATAGCCTTTCTGCAAAGCAATATATTATTTTTTAAAATTACTAGTCTTGAGCAAACTCAAATACCTACCACCACTCGAAATCCACTCAACTCGTGCGAGCGACCTTGAGAGACTGAATTTCCCACTAACAGAGTTTAATGTTTCAGCTTCCTAAAACAAGTACGCTAGGAAATTAGGTTTACATTACCTTTGAGTGTCATGTTACTTTTTTGCTTGGACTTGTGTTTCTGAAACTACAGAAGGTGTGCGATCTATAACTTGAGCACGGAGAAACAGAGGGATCCAGAGTTAAGCCTTGAGGGTTAACAGAGTGAGTGAAGAGACTGTGATAATCCCGGCTTTATAAACACATATAAATTTACATATGATCTAGTTTCTATTCGTGATGCTCATGGAATTAGCTCCAGAACCAGTTCCATTTAGTGAGTAGGCTCGATTCCGAAGCCTATTCAACTGCGACTTTCGGAATTCACATGATTGTGCTTTAGAAAAGCACTTCCAGAAGAGGATGATTTTGCCAGACTTTTAAATTTGAGATTTAGTGATTTAGGATAGAAGGCTGGAAACCTATGTTAACCCTTGCCAACTAAACTTCTGTGATTGTCCAAATCCTTCTTGAATGAATCAACTGAGGACACTGACTTCGCTTCTTCTGGTAGCCACTTCCAGGAGTTCATGACTGGGTGTGAGAACCGATACTCCGCAGCAATATCGTTTCTCTTTGGCTCTTGAACCCTCCCGTTGTGTCTTCTGAAATGTGTCCGACTTGGTCGGAAGGAAACGAGAGAATAGATCAGGTCCTTAGTCATTGTTTTAAACACTGAAATGACATCTCTCTGCCTACGGTATGACAAGGTGCAGTGGTTTAAAATATTTAGTCATTCGTCGTAAGATAAATTAGTCATGCCAAGAATCATACGTGTCACCTTCCTTTGAACCCTTTCTAGAATATGTGGGCCCCCTTTAAGACAATGGCTGACTGCTTGGGTACAATTTTCCGGTTCTGACCTTAACAGAGGTGTATATAAGGAGGTTTTAAAGGCTGACGGTATTGACATTTACGGAGAGTACGAAATATACTAAAGCAAGATCGAATACCAACAACTTCTATAGTATTCATTCCACGTAGACAAAATGCAAAGCAAAACACAGTATTTGATCGTCCAAATTAATCGATATATTTCGGGACCAACTCGGAGTGCGAGATGATTGCTTAGCTAGCTAGGGATCGTGCACGAGCGAACGAAGATGACACGACGGAGTACCAAATGGCGTGGATGCCTGATCAGAAGCCTTCAGCTAACCAAGTTGACTTAAACAGTGATGGTCGTCATCCAATGTTCAGTGATGAGTGCTGTGGTCAATAATTCTGGGGGATTATTCGCCGCTACAGCTCAATCTCCACCTAGTGGAGTCCGTTGGATTTCGTGCTTCGTCTGCTTCTTGTCCAGTGCCCGTCGCACCTGGAAAAGGAAACAAGAATGCTAAGAACCTTGTTGACGAAGATGTACCAAAAGTAACGTTTGAAAAATGATATGCATCTACCATACAGTAAAATAATGCGAAAAATAGAACATCGAAAAAAGTATATGTGGATGTAGCACGCACTTTAATAGAAAAGTTTTTACTTGTGTTGCGGGATGCAATAAAAAAATTGATGTGTCTGAAAGAAAAAATAAATACCACAAACGAATAAGTGTTGGGTGAACCGCACCACTTAGTTATGTGATATAAATGTGAAGATGTTCTTGAAATCTCACGTTACGTTCAGAACGCGTTTTCTTAGAGGGTTCGACAGGAGGTTCGGTGGCTTTCGTCATGCTAGTGATTTCTTCGAGGTCTAACGGATATTCGGTTACTTGTGTATTATTAGGAATGCTCAGCTCTAGGCTAATAGGATTGCCTTCTAAGTGGGCCGGTTTCAGACGGTTGATGCTGACGGTGTCTTCGCGGCCTATTTTGCCTAAGACAAAGAATTTATCCATAGGTTTAATGACTTTATATGGTCCGTTGTATGGGGGTTCCATAGGGCGACGCACAGAGTCACGACGAACAAACACATGTGACGAAGTTTCAAACATGTGTGGACAAAGACGTCTATGGACTGTGGTCGAAGGGGAGCGGGTTTAACTGAACGCATTGCGTTTGTAAGCTTGCTGACGTATGAGGCGTGATCTACCGCTGCTGGGAAGCCCGACGCAGAAACAAACTCACCTGGCAGTCGTAGTGTTGTGCCATATACTAGCTCGTCGGTACTACAACCAACACCAGTTTTCGAGGCGTTTCCTTTCCCTAGGAGTGATTCAGTCCAATTTGCATTGTTTGCAGCTGATGACCCAGCTCTTAACTGTCTGTGTAGATGCTCTGCCATACAATTAGCTTGAGGATGGTAGGCTGTTGTTCTAAAACGCAAACAACCTATGATTTTAGTCAGGGTGAAGAATAAGCCGCTTTCGAATAGCCGCCCGCGATCAGTTGTTATGGGGAATGGGCATCTAAAGTTTGCGATCCATCGTTCGACAAAGACACGTAACACTGTTCCGGCAGATACATCATTGAGGGGTACTGCTTCAGGCCATCGTGTGAAACAGTCGATTCAGGTTAAGATATAGGTATATCCATGAGATTCCGGAAGAGGTCCAACCAAATCTATATGAATGTGTTCGAAACGAGCATCAGGGATAAGAAAGGTGCCAGGGGGCTTTTGGCGTGTCTTACTTCCTTGCACTTTTGGCAAGCTAAGCATGTGTGCCCATTCCCTTACTTCTTTATTAATACCAGGTCAACAAAGTCGACTAGTTACGAGCTTGACGGTATTTCGAATATATGGGTGTCCACTTCGATCATGTGTTCAAACCTAGCCTGCAGTTCCTCTGCAGACAAGGGAAGTTTTTGGGAAAAAAGGTAGGCCGGTAGTCTTGATGTGATTAGTAATACAAGAAGTGACACAGGGAACACCACGATTCGGCTTGGAAATTTCCGCAAAAGATTAAATTAAGGTAAAGGACAAACTTGGAGTGTCAGAGGTTCAATACACCGCACTTAAAGAGTTTATTAGTGATATTACCGGAGATCGAGATTCGTATGGTAGTATCGATCAAATCATGCTCGGCAGTATCTACCAGCAACTGATAGTGCTGCGAGAGATGTATACTAAAATTGCCAGTAGTCACATCGGCCACGATAAAAAGCCAACGGAAAGAACGTTAAAGTCTAAGAAATTTCTGCCATAATTTGTGACAGATAAACCATTTGCGCTGCGCAGCTGTAAAGATGCTGGCCGCAGGCACTCTTCTGTTTTAAGTAGGGTAACTCTAGATTCTGTCTCAATATCAACTGTGAAGCGTATCCTAGAGCTACGATCAGTGACATAGAAAAGGCTACACGGGAGAGATTCGTTAGCGATGTTAGTCGCATTCACGTGATGGATCACATATTTCTCGACTGGCTAGTATCAAAGGTGCAAGGACGAGAATACTTGCGTGCGCTGGCATCATAATGTATATGATATCTAAAAATGCCAAGGTGTGAGTTTCTTGATATCAACCACTTTTCCGTAACGCGAGGGATATTTGCTGCGAGTGTGATGGTTGCAGAAGGTTGCAAGAATTCCTTGCATTGTCTGAGGCAACCTCTGCAAAGAAAATTGTTACTGGAAAGTCTAGTCAATTTTGAAACCAGCAACTGACTGTTTCATTATAGGTAACATTTGTCAAGGCTCGCAATCTCCAGGTTGAACAACTCGGAAGCGTTTTCACACTTCCTGCTGGTCAGTGAGTGCTACTCCTTTGATTAGAGGCACTTCCAAATGATTGTGAAGCGGTCATCAAGCATATCTGAAAAGTCCTACATGATTTTTTCAGGAAGACTCACAAATACTAAGTTGGCCTTAGTTTCTCGCGATTGAAAACCCTGCAGACCGAAGTGGGCCTCAACATGTGAGAACTATGAAGATAGCCAATTTGAACAGAAAGTGGAGAGGTGCATAGTAGCTGTCGTCTGCGCAGGAGTCGTTTTCAGCTATAGTTAGATAAGTTATATGATATGAAATATTAAAAATATATCAGCAGTAGGAAAAAACACAAAGAAGATATAAAAATAACCTCTAATGCAAAAGTAGAAAACGAAGCGACTACTAAAAAGATTCACCTATGGGCAAAATGGGTTTAAGATGTGGAAACTAATGAGATTGGGGTTCATTAGTTTTAAGGTATAAGTAGTGCTATTGATAAGGTACATTTTGCCAGGACTTGCTTAACATAATTCGCCTAGTTATCCAACAATTCACTAGCTTGCCTAACCTGTATGTACTGACGACAAAAACACAAATTAGAAAGACTTAGCCATAAAGGCAATTTTTCTCTTGTTAGCAGTATATTCGAATAAAATAAAAGGTAAATTTTATCCAGAGAAAAAGGTCTAGAACTTATCTAACTAATATGGCTATATTGCAAACTCAAAGAATGTGCATGTTGACAGCAGAACAACGGAAATGCGCAAAATGGTGCTGGCGCCAGTCCGTACATGTACACACATTAAAACAAAGTCTCAAAACACCGGAAATTACTCTACAGTTTTACGAAACGTCCACTACATATTTGCCAAAAGATATTGGGAATACGTGTATTTTCCCTCATACCTCTAAAAAGAACACAAATTTATGGATTCATGAAATACTCCTTATTTAACAATTGGTGCTTCTTTTAAACATATGATTATCGATTAAAAAAAGGTGATTTCTCAATAGTATAAAACAATATCAATTCATGACTCTCAGCTTTTAAAATCACATCTGATCGATTTACTTTTCGATTTAGGCTTACTAATTTTTCTCTAGTTTACGTAAATCAAGCACACTGACCGATAAACGATATATATTCTCACAAGAAACCATCATGAAAGACCACAAGAAAATTCATCCTACCATATATAAAAAATATCTCTGAAGTAGCAGCTAGAATATTGAAACCGTTTGAAATAGATATAGCACACAAGCCAGCCAACACAATCACTTCAATCGATATTGTGCAAACCGAAAGATCCAACAGAAAAAGAAGATAAAATTAATACCATTTACAAAATAAATTCTATGAACTGTAACAGACATTATATCGGTTAAAGTGGGCGTCCCCTTCGAATCAGAATCCAAGAACACAAATTAGCTGTGAAAAGACATGATATATTAATATTCTTTCCTATCAATGCATGTAGATAATTATGGACATCACTTTGATTGGGATAATGTCAAAAGTTTAAAAAGAGGAAACACCAAAGGTGCCAAGGAATACCTAGAAGCCTGTATTCAAGTGAATCAGCAATTAATGAACATATTAACATAGACCAAATTTACCAACTAATAAAAAGCAAATAATGTGACAAGAAAGCTCAAATTCCAAGTCAATAAAAAATGATCAATACAGATGTAAATCGACTATCGGTCACGAAGATGGTTACTGCCAGGAGACACAATTCTATCATTCATGGAGAATTTAAATCAGTTCACTTAATGCTAAAAGTTGCGCTGAAGATGTTGTCCAGAAGGATGACGAAAGCTTCGCAATTAAACCAATCAGCTGCTTAGAGAACACAAATAATTGCAAATATATTCTCACTATTATATAATTGTATCTTTCCTACTCGTCAACATCCTTCACTGCCTAAAGGCAAAAATTAAAAAAAAAACCTAGAAGAGCTTGACAATAATTAACTTATTGGAATAAGTCTTACGGATACTCTTCCCATTGTAATGGACCTACCCAGCACGATGACTACCATCTGACTAAACGACGAAGATTCAGCTTCATATTTCTGAGATGACTTCGAATTATTATTCTATGTAGATAGTAACTGAAGGAACACAATGTTGTTCAAAACATAAGATCGAAGGGGAACTCGCAGTCATCGAAAAGAACCTTATCGAAAATGGATACCCTCAGAAGTTCATATTAAAAAATATAGGAAGGAAACACCATCTAGACCGAAACCTGGAAAGAAACCAGTTTTTATCTATCTAGCGTACAAAGGCTAAGAAGTATCCATAGGAACGGAAAACAGAATTATAGGTGCATTGAAAAGAACATTCTCCCTCCCCCTAGACTCATTCCACTTTACAACACAGTATGCTCGTTAACCCAGTCAAAAATAGATAAGTAGCCTGCTCCACATGTCAACTCCAACTGCATTTACCAATTCACCTGCACTTTCGGCAGCAAGTACATAGGAAGGATTGAGAGGAGGACAGCGTCTACTAGATTCTACAAGCATATCCCTAAAAGTCTCCGTTTGAAAGGCAGGAAAGTGTTGTCAAGCGCAATCGCCAGACACCTAATTGACTGACACAGGACATACAGTGGAAATTAGTCAGGCTTTCAAAATAATCAATACACAAAGAAAAGTATGGCTACTTCAATTCACAGAAGTCACTGCCATCAAAATACTTCGACCCAATCTATGTATATATAAAGATAGTGTGTGTGACTAATTTCTTACTACCATGATAACCGTAATTGGTTTGTTCGTGTACTTTTGTGTTTTGTTCTGTTGCATAACATTCCAATCAACCTTGATTTCCACTTACTGAGTTGAACTCACTATTAAGG
Organism: Trichobilharzia szidati; assembly: GCA_944472155.2. Classification (NCBI taxonomy): domain Eukaryota; kingdom Metazoa; phylum Platyhelminthes; class Trematoda; order Strigeidida; family Schistosomatidae; genus Trichobilharzia; species Trichobilharzia szidati. The sequence continues at coordinate 79,721,519 of OX235276.1, read as the reverse complement.
TTCTAAATCTACCAAATTATTTTGTCTATCTTATAAATTTTAATTCACTATTCACTCCCACCTTCTTGAATTCTCCACCTTAGTGTATGTAGAAATTCACTCTGTTGTTCTATCTTGTATTTTATCTCTAGTTCATGCTTGTTTCCAAGCGAAATATGAACTCCACCCCCTTGTCTAATTACTGTATAAATAGTTACTCTTTTAACACTAAATAATTGACTACTTACATCATCTTTGAAATTATGTTGCTTATACTTTCTATCTATGACTTGGAGTCATTGTAAAAAGTATGTTCAGACAGCATTTTGTTACTTATAATTGATTTTGTTTAGGATGTAAGCAGTTGAAGAGAATCCACGAAATAAAACTACCTCGTATTATCAATCTTGCAAATATGTTCGCTCTAATAACACAAGACTGATGTTAACGAGGATTTCATAATCATTTACCGCATATCAACAAATCTTAACTTCACCTTAAGGGTTCGTCTACTACATTTTGATGAGGCTGTTGGGATATACACTAAGAAACCTAACTTGTGTATGCAAAGAAGAAGTTGGTTCAGACACTGTCCTTACTTACCTTGGTCATCAAGGTTTTAATGATCCTCAATTAGTTGTACAAGTTTCCTTCATTTTATTTGATATTCTATTTGCTATTACATTTTTATGCATATTATAATTTAAGCATCTTTCGTGAACTGTAATTTCATTGGTCTTACTTAACAAATCGACCGTATTTAAAAAAAACCAATGTTGGTAATGGCAATTATTCCAGAATATTCTATGTATATATAAATGTATAGCCCTATGTTCCTCTAGGAATTAAAGGAAATAATAATAATAATAGCCAGAAGAGGAAATTATCAAAAAGGATATTCTTTGCTCAATCATTTTGTGTTTTACCAAGGTTTCGAACAAAATTTATTGTTCATAATCACAACATCAATTATAATCACACAACTTCAAAACTTGAGTTTTATAGTTTTCTTTGTTCTCTCCTATTTGTCGTCGTAGGGGTAGTAGAATTTTCCAGATGCCTAGATGGACAAGCGTTGAATCATTCCTATTACGCGTATTTGCAGTTGATTCGATAAACAAAGCTTCCATTATCAATCTCTCCCTCCACCTTGTGACATTGGATTTTAGAACTGTCATCCTATTGTATGGTTGTGTGATTGCATGTAGTGCTTGCTAAAGCTGAACTATTCTCCAGATTTCTTATCTTATTCGGGTCAGCTAATCTAGATTTCGCTAGGTTTTGATGCTCGGCTAGTCTGACTGCCCCTGTTTCACTAGCTTGACATGACAATCGTTGCAGGGCAGTTTCACTCGCTGGGGACAGAACTCATCAACCGTGTACTCGCCTTAACCAAACTCAGAGATTCCACATGACAAAGCTGATCCAAAAATATAAAAAATAGTAGCAACAACAAGAAGTTTCTTAATTTAATATAATTACATATTCTTTTCTTTTTTAGAGTGAATGAAGAAATACACGTGAGATTCTCACCATCACAGTAGGTATTTTTTCTACTTTGAATACGATTATTAAGAAAGGTATCGTCTACAATAGGCAAAGAATTCAATGTCTTCAATATTATTCTTGTTATTTTGAAAAGTAATTTAAAAAGAAAACGGAAACTGCCAAAAATCTAGGTTTGAAGAAAAGCCAACACAAATACTTTAAATTAATGTCATTTTGAACAAACAAACAAATACGTGTGCGTGTGCGCGCGAAAGTGAATATTCAACGATCAATGTACAATAAACGCGCGCTTATTTTTGTTTTAAACTGTATACAATAGTCCATACTTGACGAATTTTTTTTCCAAAAAATACGTAAATAAATAAAATGAAATAAAGAATCACATTATCATTATCATTACTGAGAATGAATTATAATTTGAAAATGTCCAGATAATACACGATTGCCTAACAGTTTAGCCCATTCACGAAATACTGGTATTGCACGCCGGTTCAAACGTGAACGTAACGCCTTCAATGAGATTGGAGGAGATCTTAGGGAATTAGAATTGGCGTTGTCCTCTCCACCATCACCACTGTCGTTTTCGTTATCATTAATATATACAATGCAAAAGTATATTTGTGAATCTAATGTATCCATATCAATACCTTTAGGGATAGCATTGTGATCAACAGCCGAGATATCAGAGAAACGAGCATACTTTCCATTAGGTGAGGTATCTAATGCTTTTAAACATTCTGCTATAGGCAACCAATTGTAGGTTTCAGGACAAGCTAAATAAGCTGGTGTATATTGGGCTTTATAGGACATTTTACGACATGAATGTATATAATAACCCATATAATATGATTTGAAATTTGAATACATTGAATCATTATTAATGGTAGAAGTTCTGGCCAACTGTCGAACGAAAGCAATTTCACTAGAAAAACAAAACGAAAAACATAGAAAAAAACAGATAGAGAACTGACTAATGAACGTTACGCATGCTAAGCCACCAGCTTCTTTGTCATTTATGCTGATTTCATTGACTGAGGTTTGTCGAAAAACAATTCTGCACAGAAGTGGACCACTTCCGGTTGCCACACTCCCTCCATGTACCACACAAAGCAAGGATTCAAAAGAATCAATGAGCAGAAATGTGAGGGAGAAAGAATGGTGACAAGGAGAGATACTTCCATATTAGTTTGTTAATTAGATGTATCACACAGTGATGAAACAGTATTATTTACTGGATGACAAGGTTTCGAACAAAATTTATTGTTCATAATCATAACATCAATTATAATCACACAACTTCGAAACTTGAGTTTTATAATTTTCTTTGTTCCCTCCTATTTGTCATAGGCTAGTAGGATTTTCCAAATATCTGCGACAGGTGTTGAATCCTTCCAATTACACGTATTCGCAGTTGATTCGATAAACAAAGCTTCCGTGATCAGTCTCTCCCTCCACTCACCCTGTGACATTATATTTTAAAAAACTGTCATCTTATCCCACCCATCCTATTGTATGGTTGTGTGTAATTCCATGTAGTGCTATAGCTGAATTATTCTTTAGATTTCTTATCTTATTCGGGTCAATTAATCTAGATTTTGTTAGGTTTTTATGTTCTGCTAGTCTGACTGCCCCTGTTCTACTAGATTGGTTGACCCAAATAAGATAAGAAATCTAGAGAATAGTTCAGCTGTAGCACTCTCTGCATGCAATTACACACAACCATACAATAGGATGGGATAGGATGACAGTTTTAAAATCTAATGTAACAGCAGGTTGGAGGGAGAGATTGATAACAGCGGAAGCTTTGTTTATCGAATCAACTACGAATACGTGTAATTGAAATGATTCAACAACTGTCCACCCAGATATCTGGAAAATTCTACTACCCAAACGACGACAAATAGGAGAGGACAAAGAAAACTATAAAGCTCAAGTTTCGAAGTTGTGTGATTATAATTCGTGTTATGATTGTGAACAATAAGTTTTGTTGGAAACGTCATTCAGTAAATAATACTGTTTCATCACTGTGTGATACATCTAATAAACAAACTAATATGGAATTACTTACTACCACAGTGCCCAAGTTTTACACATATATTAATAAGGAGAGACACTATGGATGAATGGATATGGGAAGACGCAAGGAGAGTAACGATTTTCACCCATATCACTAATTGTCTCCAGCCTTCATTGATTCTTATTATCCCAAGGACCTCAACCAGACAGCAGTTTGCGCCTCATAGAGTTGCTGCTGCTGCTGGATTCAACATAGAACTTGGCACCGAAGTGCAGCAGTTCGAGTTGCCACGTTCCAAATACCACACAAAGGTAGACAGGAAAATGAGAAGAGAATCAATAGAATTTAGATAAGTATAAGAGTGAAACAGAATGAGTAATGGTAGAAAGGAGTATGAAGGTTAAAGAGACTGAATACATCTGCGCCACTGACAACGATTTTGAGCCATGTCACCTAGTGTCTCCAGCCATTGATTCTTAGAGTCCCGAGGGCCCCAACCCGGAAGTCTGCATCTCCCTACCTCACTCAGTTTAACTGTCAGGGATTTCATGGATTGATGCCATGTTTTTGTTTGGCCACCACTTACTCCTCTCCAACCTGCACCTATATTAGCTAGTAATGCCCGTCGAGAAAGGGGAGGCGATGGCTAGGCATGCGCAGCACGTGACCTAACCATCTCAATCTATGTAACTTCATAGCCTCTTCGATTGATTTTCCCTCTTTGCCCAACACTCTACGCCTAAGGTCAACATTACTTACCTTATTATACCACCTAACGCGAGAAAGAGATCGTAAACATCTGTGGTCAAAAACAGACGATCTCTTCATGTCTTCCACTCTCAATGGCCACGTCTCACCGCCATAGAGGACGGAGCGAACTGCTGAGCAGTATACACATAGAGTGGCTAACTTAAACTCACTGGAGAAGCCATGTTTTTCGTTTGACCACCACTAGCCTTCTCTTTTCCAACCTGATCAACCCTATGTCAGCTAACATTGACTGTCGATCGAGGAAGACTACGGCTAGGCATGCCTACGTAACACATGTTCTTATCATCCCAGCTAGCCGCTTCTCAACCTCGTCGATTGATTTCCTTTCCCTACTCAACAATCGACCGATGCCGCACCTCAGTATTACCTACCCTATTATACCACCTAAAATGGGAAGTACAACGAAGATGCTTATGATCAAAGACAGCTAGCTAGCCAAGCTTTTCATGTCTTCCACTTGCAGTGGCTGTGACTCACTCACAGGCATAAAGGAGGACAGAGCACACTGGTGTGCAGTACACAAGCGTACACCACAGATGGTGTAAGGTGGAAACTACCACAGGAGCCTTTTGCATCGGTGTTGAGATTTCATAAGCATGCAAACGGTTGGGGCTTTGACAACTTCCCAAATAAGTGAAGCGGTCAAAAGATCCTACAGCCTCTCTCCCTATCTTTACTCTAGGAGTGAGTCGATGTAGTCCAGTCCAGTCCTGTAGCATCATCTTACGCACATTTGACAAAGGGAGCGAATCGCATACCAAATATTCAAAGATTGCTGCTTCTCAAGGTGCTCAGAAGACTCTATATTTGGTTTTAGTGTCTTCACCTTCTTAAACAATGTTAGCCAACACAGGATTAAACTGCAAAATATTTCTTTCCCGGTAATAAATTTCAAGCAAGCAACAATTGTGGTAGAATTAATACAATTATAAACATCTAGATATGAAAATTTTATTAAAATACAAGGAGGCTTTGTAAAAAAAAACAGAAATAAATAAATTTAACATGTTGTGGTATGTGCTACTGATTAGATTTGTTAGTAGCACATATATATATGGCTGTGTGCTAACTTAATAAACTGCTTTTGCAATCAGTAATGTTTTTCTTAGGGGCGAGTTGTAGAATAGGTCTTGGTGTTCTGACTACCTTATATCTCCTGATGAACTTGTCTGGATAATTTTTATCAACCAGAGTTTGTGTCAACTTTCTTTCTTCTTCATCAAGTGTGTCTTCAGTGCATATTCGTTGGATTCTACCGAAGTCACATATCGAAAATGTTAGACAAACATTACAAGGACTAATTGTTCTTCATACCGATGTGTCACTTATTTTATCTGAATTATCAATAATATGGTACATGAAATTCCTTCAGTTTTGTAGCAGTGTTACTCAGAAAACAAAGACAAATATACAAAATAAGTTGAAGAGTTCAACTGATGATCGAAACCACGTAGATCTTTTTCGGTGAATCCTGATAAGTATGTTACAAATCTTTCTGATATTACTCTATCTACTCATCAGAAAGAAGCTTTATCCCTTAGAATTAAATTTCGTGTTCCTCGCACGCACTTTACGGATTTAGCCATCCATGCTGAGTTTGAAAACTTATATGACCAACTCAAACCTGTTGGCGCAACATCCGATGAAGATCGGAGTTGGTTTAAGGCCAAGATGGTGGACATAACTCACCAGTTTTTAAACAACAACCCAAAAGATAAAAGTATTTTAAATTCCCAGCATTTCAAAGCCTTGAGAGAGCTACGGGAAAATTCCAATATAATTATTACGAAACCTGATAAAGGTTCTGAAAACGTCATTATGAATAAAAGTGACTACAAATCTAAAATGATGTCTATTCTTGATGATAAAAGCAAATTCAACAATGATCGCTCCTCAGAAGTTATTTAGTTGTTGCAGGGCACAGTGACAGCTAATCTAGTGAAGCTTCGTGGCCTAAATGCTATAAGTAAAGATAAATTTGACTCGTTAAAGCCATCAGATTGTAAATTCCCGCATATGTATGGCTTGCCAAAAATACACAAACCCAATAATCCTCTACGTCCTATACTGTCAATGTGCAAATCCCCAACACATAAACTTGCTAAATGGTTAGTAGAATTATTGCGTCCAGTAAAAACACAATTCTGTAAGTATGTGTTAAAAGATACATTTGAATTGGTTAATTTTCTTGACGATAATAATATTATGAATAAGAATATGTACTCTTTTGATGTAAACTCGTTATTCACTAATGTGCCTTTGCTTAAAACAGTTAACATTTTGTGTGATTACATTTCCACAAAAAATTTTTTCATTCCGTTCCCTATATCTTATTTAAGGAATTTATTACTTCTATGTACTAGCAATGTAAGATTTACATTTGAAGGCGATTGTTTCCGATAAGTTGATGGTGTTGTTATGGGAAGTCCTTTAGGGCCCCTTCTAGCTGATATCTATATATCGTACGCTGAGAGTTTATCGGAGGATTTAATCGAAAATGTACCACTTTATAGAAGGTATGTAGACGACATTGTTCTCCCTTGTTCTGCCACGTCAATTTTAAATCGAATGAATGAAGTTCAGAATAGCATATCACTTACATCTGTAGAAAACGAAGAGAACTGTTTATCTTTCCTAAACATATTGCTTAGTCGACGGCTTGATGGGTCAATAAAACGATCTATTTATTGAAAACCTACCTGGACAGAACAGTATCTCAGTTATCACAGTTTCTGCCCTGTTCGGTACAAAAGAGCCTAAGTAAGGTGCCTCTTCAGTAGAATCCAACGAATATGCACTGAATACAGACACACTTGATGAAGAAGAAAGAAAGTTGACACAAACTCTGGTTGATAACAATTATCCAGACAAGTTCATCAGGAGATATAAGGTAATCAGTAATGTATTGACAGTTACTGACAATATAAAAATCGACTTTTCTTGATAATTAAACATGAAAAGACAGTTGTCACTATTGACTAAAACACATTAAATAATTAATATAATATGTGGATTGGATTTAAAGGTATAGTGTTCTCTACAGCAAACAAACATAAGACACCGGTTACATTTTACCAGATATCCAGAAGAGACGTAGAATTATTTCTGTTGCACGGATTACCTTTCAGTTGATTCGATAAATAAAGCCTTCGTTATCAATGTCGTTCCCTCCTACCTGTTATAATTAGATTTGTAAACTGGCACTTGGTCTCATCTTATTATTAGTATATGGTTGTGTGTAACTGCATACAGTGGTGCTATAGCTGGGTAGTTTTCTGGATTTCTTTTTTACAGTATTAGGGTCTACTAATCTATATTTGGTTAGGTTATTGTGCTCTATCTGACTGACTGACTGGTTTCAACATAGAACTTTGCACTCATGTGCAGCAGTTCAAGTCGCCACACTTCACTCAGTGCACAAAGTCAAAGAAGATAGTAAAACGAAAAGCAAAATAGAGACATTAAACAGAAATATCAGACAAAAAGAATAGTAATAACGAAGAACAATAGAGTTTCATAGGGTATTATAAGTCACAAGGAGTGGATGCATCTGCGCGAGCCATTGAAAACGATTTTGAGCCAGCAATATCACCGATTACCTGCAGCCGTCATTAGTTTTTACCGTCCCGAGGACTCCAACCAGTCAGGCAGTCTACACCTTCCTACGTGGCAGGCTTAAACTAACTATTGTGGATTTCATTGATTGGTGCTATGTTTTTGTTTGACCACCACTAACCTTCTCTTTTCCAACCTGACCCATACTATGTCAGCTAATATTGCCCGTCGAGGAAGGCGATGGCTAGAAATGAGTAATACATGGCCTAACCATCTCAGTCGACGTTACTTCACAGCCTCGTCGATTGACTTCCCCTTCTTATCTAGCACTCCACCGACGCCTTACCTCAATATTCCTCACCTTACTATACCATTTCACACTGGAGAAAGAACGCAGACACCTATGATCAAAGACAGCTAGCTAGTCAGGCTTTCCATGCCTTCCACTCTCAATGGTCAGGTCTCACAGCCATAAAGGAGAACGGAGTGAAATGCTGAGTAGTATACACGTCCTTTGGTCAACAGCGGGATATCACGTCTACACAATAGATGGAGTACGTCGGCAAATAAATGCCAAAAGAAACTTCTCCAATCGTACTGAGATTTCGTCAGCAATCATCAACCCGTTGGGACTGGCTGATGCAACTTCCGAAATAAGTGAAGTGGTCAACACGCTCCACCAACCACTTCACTCCTTATCATTAAGTTATCAGTCGATATAGTCCAGTCCAGTCCTGTAGCATCATCTTACATTTGATGGAAGCAAATCGTATGCCCAACACTCGAAGATTGCTGCTCCTCAAGGTGTTCACAAAACTCCGCATTTTGTTAACATCTTCACCTAGAAGGACTGCAGGTTTGTTTGTTTAATCATATAAACAAACTTTGAAAGTTATGTGAGCACCTTGATATTGATTATTTTATTATTTATATTTTATCCCTTTGCGTTCCCAGTGCAAATGCACAACTTCAAGCTTGATTTTTGAAGACCAAGTAAGTAGCAATGGTGCGATCCTTTCCAACGGGATAGCCCCAATCTTCATTCTTCACCGGGTCACCTATTACCGGCTAAGCGAGGTTAAGAAGTACGTCAGCCAGGAGTCGAAACCTGAACCTCATGAGACGCGGCCAGTGAGTATTCTACCACAGAACCACCAACTCACTTTGATACGTGAAGTAGCACTACTAATGAATGAGAAATTAAGGGATAGGCAATAACAGATCGATATGAGACGTCTGATAAAGTATGAGTAATAAAACATGCTATAAACATCACACCACTGTGCTTTTTAACCAGACAAATTTAATCTATTATGAAGTTAACAATGATTACTAGTTCAACTGTTTAATGCATACACTCACTCACTCAATCGCTATCACACATGCACACACACGAACATAAAGACATGCATACATTCACACTTAACTCACCGTAATGCTGTATACGTGCCAAGATGTAGAAATGCATATTGTGGATCATAGAAAACATAAACTGATGAAAGACATTTCGGGAGGATATCGATTACACCGACAGCAATTATTTTCTCACCATCAAGCCAGTATTGTTGATGATATGAACCGAACATAGGTGAAGTGGAATTCCATTCAGGATTATCCTGATTTTTATTTTGGTAGTTTGTTTTAGATGAATTGTATTGAAGAAGAACAAGAGAATATCAAGATTAAGAGAAACAATAAGACGTACATAACCGAACACAACAACAACAACAATAACACTGTAGACCATACATGAATCAATTTATTTCATAAATTTATTCCCTTTCATGAACAGTTTTGGCAGAATAAAATGGTACCATCCTTTGTTTGTTTCGTCGGCTCCTCATCAACTGCTTACAGCTCGAAGTCATTATTAACTATATCTACAGAAACAATTTTAACATACTTGCACAGAGTTCATTTTAAACGAAAATCAATCAATCAATATATGCATACAGTAATAATATATACATAAATATATGTAATATTAAACACTATTCCGAACAATAATGATCATACACAATGGAAACTTTCGGCATTACGTATTCAGATGAAAGAGAGATGAAAATATCCAGTTACCAGGGCAAAGAAAGACTGATAACTATTTCCTTCTGAACGCTTTCAGGTACTTGATGGAAATGGCTCTTTCGCCTATTGATAATTTTGAACGACTTTTCGAAACTATTGAGATCATTTGTCAGCAGTCTGATCTTCTCCCACTCCCAGAGTCGGAATTCAAACGCCTACTGCGCTTATGTGTACCATGGATGTGCAATTCCAATTTGACAACACTCTTTAACGCCAAATAGATGGTGTAGCTATGGACACAGTCCACTTAGCCCTGTTTTAGCAGATATAATATTCATGTCCAACCTTGAAAGAACAAAGTTGAAGCATACAATCGACGAAACAACTTCCTACTGTCGATATGTTGATGACACATTTATAGTGTGCAAAAATGAAAGTCATGCTTCACACTTACTCAGATTATTCAATGATGCACACACCAATATTGAGTTTACTATGGAACATGAAAGTGACGGAAAGTTCCACTTCCTCGACATTGCAATGCAACGCCTAGAAGACGGTAGTCTTCAGAAGTCAATTTATCGAAAGCCTACTTGGAAAGGACAATACTTACATTTTAATAGCTTTTGTCCAAATAGCTTTAAACGCGGACTAGTCAAGACTCTGTACTATAGAGCGAGGAGAATATGCTCTATAGAGAAATTAGAGGAAGAATTTGAGTTTCTTGAAAAGATGTTGAAGAGCAATGGGTACCCTCAAAGGTTCATCAACAAGTATGGAAGATCTGAAGTCACAAATGTAAAACAAATCACAGTGGGTAAAAAGCCAATCTACATTCAGCTTGATTATAAAGGTGAAAACATTGCAGCAATGATCAACAGAAGACTGAGTACATCACTAGCCATAGCCTATCCCTCAGCTAAGCTCGTTCCCGTCTATCGAACAACTTGCTCTTTGGTGCAATCAAAAATCGATAGATATCCTTCTCATGTTAACTCCAACTGTATATACAAATTTACATGTATCTGCGGGAGCAGTTACATTGGAAGGACAGAAAGAAGGGCATATCTACGATTTTCTGAACATGTACCAAAAAGCTTATGTCTAAAGGGAACAAATGCTTTAAACAGTGACATCGCCAGGCATCTCCTTGACACGGGTCATGAGGTGGACGTCGCAAAATCGCTCAAAAAATTATCAATAGGCAAAAGAGCTCAATTCTTCTCAAGTTTGTTGAAGCCATTTCCATCAAGCGCCTGAAACCTGATTTGTGCGTTCAGAAAGAAACAGTTATCAGTCTTTCTTTGCCAACCTGATAACTGGATATTTTCATCTCTCTTTCATCTGAATGCGTAATGCCGAAAGTTTCCATTGTGTATGATCATTATGGTTCGGAATAGTGTTTGTTATTATTATTATTATTATTATTATTATTATTATTACTGTATGCATATATTGATCGATTGATTGATTTTTGTTGAAAATGAACTCTGTGCAAGTATGTTAAAATAGTTTCTGTAGATATACTTAATAATGACTTTAGGCTGTAAGCAGCTGATGAGAAGCCGACGAAACAAACAAAGGATGGTACCATTTTATTCTGGCAAAACTGTAGGTCTTGCTTTGTTCAAAATCAATTTATTATTACGTGTTAGTTTGCAGGGATTTGATTGGTTACAGATTTGATCATGAGCAGCTGACATCAGTTAGAGAACCACTGAGAAGCCAGTGTATACTAAAAAGCTGTTTCATCCTAGTTTGGGACTCTTCATCAGTGCGCACCTACCGAGTTTCGAACCCAGGATCTTTCGATTACAAGACGAACTCTCTATATGTATATCGCGAATTGGTAGAAGTTGAAGTTCATGGACCACTGAACCGTGTCCCAGTGGCTGTGAATGGTCTGTGAGATCACTTTGTGACTGGAGGGTCGTGGGTTTGAACCCCTGTGCTGGATGTGTACTGATGAAGAGTCCCAAACTAGGATGGAACAGCTTTTTAGTATACACTGACTTCTTAATGGTTCTCTACCAATCAAATCCCTGCAAACCAACATATGATAATTAACCTGATGCTCATTAGTGACTGGCTATATACACGAAGTTAAATGGAGTTCTAGTAGCAAGCTGCAACCAGCGACATCTACCAAGTCAGGGAAGAGAACAGTTAATCGACTACTGACAATGGCTGGCGGTTGTGCTAAATATACATTTCACGAATTGGTAGAAGTTGGAATTCATAGGATGGCCAATGGATCTGCTCACAGTAGCTGAGTGATATACGTGCTCGCCTCGTAACAGGGAGGTCCTGGGTTTGAGGATCAGTGAGTGCGTACTATTGAAGAGTCCCAAACAAGGGAAAAGACCAGACTCTGTCTTGCTAAAAAGTCAATTATGTACTCACTAAAGTCGATAGAAAATAAACCGCTTAATGTGGGTGAATACAACCAGTTATTATTATTATTCCATTGGGTTTCGAGTGAAACATAGGGCATCAACAACACATCTCCAATTTCTCCTATTTTCTGCTATCCTCTTCAGCTGGGTCGACGATTGCCCACAGTATCTCATCTCCTCAACAAACGATCTCCTCCGTGTCACCCTCGCAGCGACGACCCACTCGTCGCTTCCCATTCGGATTCCACTCGAGTGATTCATTGAGCGCGATGCCATTCGACGGCCTCCTCAACGTATGGCCGATCTATCCATCTCAATTTCCTCCTAAATTTTTGTTGAGCTATCATTTGTTAGTTGGTTTGTTGCCAGACAGAGTGTTTCTTATTGCTAATTCTTTCTGGCCAACCTGCCATTTGATCTTCAGTATGGTGCCAGCGAGGATAGCTGTTGATAAAACTCTGCAACCTGTTGGAAATCCTTTTCGTGACACACGCTGCAAGTTTCTGACCCGTATAGACGAATTGACCTACTTTGCATTGGTGTTGAAAATCCGAATCTTATTCGTTGTGTGTTGCAGATTGCAGAAGATTTCTAAACTGGTTTCAGGTTGATAGAGGCGTATCTTGTCTTTCCGATCCTGACTGGATTTGACATCTTCATCCGTTCCGCTAACTGCGGTTGAAACAATGCTTCCTAGATAAGTGAAGGAAGTTACCTCTTTCAAATTTCCCCGTTGACAATGATTGGTGCTGGCTGTTGTTGTTGCTGTTGGTTGGTTGGTTGGCTATCTTCATCGCCTCTGTCTTCTCTGCCTGCTTCTTCAGCCAGTTTGTTGCTCTTCGCCTAAAAGTCTTCGAGTTTGTGTGACATTAGGCATAAATTGTGAGCCTCGAACTCCAGATCTTCTAGAGTCGTCTTATCAGTATAACGTATTCCTGTCTCCTCACTAACAATACACAGTCTGACGCATAATCCAGTCCACCATAATTAGGAATATGATCAGTGATAATAGACAGACTAGTCTTCCTTCCTGTATTCACTTCAAACGCCTCGCTGAGTTTTCCGTTGTATTCTATGTTGAATGAGGTTGATAAAGACTTGGGCACCGCACGCCATAGTATTGAAGTAGTTTCCAAATTACTTTTCGGTTTACGCTGTCAAAGGCCTTCTGGAAGTTGATATCGATGACAATGCATAGATTTGCAATTTGATCCGCAGCACATGATGATTTGCCTTTCCGGTAAATCCAGCTCGTTCCGGGTGGGGGTGGGGGGAGTTCTGCATCCAGTACATCTTTTATTCTACCCAGGGAATACTAATCTCCTACTCACCATAAAAACAAGCGAGAGAATATGAAATAAAGGAACGAAAGAAGGCAGGAAATGGAAGGGCAATGAATAAATAAATTAACTTACCAATACTAATGGAGATTTAATTAAAAATCGTTTGAATTGTTCCCAATTACAATCATTGATATCATCTTTGTGAATATGAATTTGATATTGTTCATAAATTTTATGTGATAATTTTATAGCAGATTCATAATTTACATCTGTGAACGGGAAGGTTGTACGGATTAAACGAATCTATATAAAAATAATAATAATAATAACAAAAATAATGGGGGATAAAATATCAAATGATTTGAAGGTAGGACTTTATTACGTACGCTTTAACACATGAGCGTTGATCAGAAAACGTTTTGTGTTCACCTCAGAGCTCAAGAGACAACTGACTGATGCCGGTCGAATATATAACTAACTAGCTGTCTGCTTTCAACATAGAACTTTGCACAGATGTGCAGCAGTTCGAGTCGCCACACTCCTTCCTTGTACCACACAAAGCAAGAGAAAAAGTAAAAAAGAAATGCAAAATAGAGATATGAGGCAAAAGGAATAGTAATTTCGAAGAACAATAGAGTTTTATTGGGTATCATAAGTCACAAGGAGTGGATGCATCTGCACCAACCATTAAGAACGATTTTGAGCCAGCCACATCACCACCAATTGCCTCCAGTCTTCATTGATTCCTACCATCCTGATGACTGCAACCACTAAGTCTACACCTCCCTAGGTGAATGGCTGGGTTAAACTAACTGCTGTGGATTTCATTGACTGGTGAAGGCATGTTTGTGTTTGACCACCACTAGCCTTCTCTTTTCCTACCTGATCCATCCTATGTCAGTCAGCTAACATTACCCGTCCGTCGAGGAAGGCGATGGCTAGGAATGCCTATGTAAGACATGTCCTAGCCATCTTAATCAATCGGTGCAGCTGCTTTACAACCTCATCGATTGATTTCCCCTCTCACCTTACCTAACACTCGACCTGTCCCTAACCTCAATATTACTCACCCTATTATACCACTTCACACGGAAGATAGAACGCAGGCACCTATGATCAAAGACAGCTAGCTAGCCAGGCTTTTCATGTCTTCCACTTCCAATGGCCATGTGTCTCACTCAAAGTCACAAAGGAGGACGGAACCGACAGCGAGTCGGATATTATGTCTACGCCGGAGATGGTGTAAGTTGGCATATGCTAAACGAACCTTATGTAGTCATTCTGAGATCTCTTCAGCGATCGACCCACTAGAGCTGACTGATGCGAATTTGCAAGTAAGTGAAGTGGTCAACAAGCTCCACCAACCAATTCACTTCCTTCCTATCTTTAAGCTAGGAGTGGGTGGATGTAGTCCAGTCCAGTAGCATCATCCTACATTTGACGGGAGCGAATCGCATCCCAAACATTCGCAGATTGCAGCTCAAGGTGTTCAGAAGACTCCGCATTTTGTTAGCGTCTTCACCTCACCTAGGAGGACTATATCATCTGCATATTCTAAGTCAATGAGATTATTCCCTGATGGTAACAAGTCAATCCCTGAGTCATTGAAGGGAGTTAGGGTTAAGTCCATTAATACATCTCCATAATGGTTAAGATTTTATTTTGATAAATCACACAGTGAAAACAAAACACGTAGATCAGCGAAGAGTCTCTTTTCGGCGAATTCATCTTCTTAGCTGTACAATCGCAAATATATATGCATTGTTTTGTTTGTATGTGTACATTAAGTTTGTCAAACAAAGTTACAATTGGTTAAGGTTAATTTTAACTAAACAAGTGAAGGTTGGTAATACAGGTCAAGAAAACTAGGGTAGTAACAAAGGTGATGAGATGTCAGAAACAGTTGTAATAATAATAGTGAGTTTTACTCAGGATGCACATAGAAACAAAGTAGATAATACGAAACTATGTAAGAGATCTAAGTGAATACAAGAATTATAAGCAACTAAGGAACAGGCAAAGAAACAAAGTTAAGTTATCAGAATAAAATAAAATAAAAATCAAAAAATCAAAACATTGTTACCATGAGAGTAGAAGTGGTTGAGTAATCTTCTTTTGTATGCACAGCTCCGGTTTTTCCATGTGAATGGCTAGAGCTTCAGCGATACAGAGGAGACGAAACCGTATTGCCTTTGATAGGTTGTTCTTGACTCTGTAGATTACTCTGAAGGAGGCGTTCGTTGAAATGCAATGATCAGTGCTGACCAGGTGTTCAATTATCGCACTTCTTATCGCAACCATGCTGGATAGTGTTCTTGAATCCTTTGGAAACGCATGGTTGCGGAAAGGCAATACTGGTGCAATAAGAAGTGCGATAATTGAACACCTGGTCAGCACTGATCATTGCATTTCAACGAACGCCTCCTTCAGAGTAATCTACAGAGTCAAGAACAACCTATCAAAGGCAATACGGTTTCGTCTCCTCTGTATCGCTGAAGCTCTAGCCATTCACATGGAAAAACCGGAGCTGTGCATACAAAAGAAGATTACTCAACCACTTCTACTCTCATGGTAACAATGTTTTGATTTTTTGATTTTTATTTTATTTTATTCTGATAACTTAACTTTGTTTCTTTGCCTGTTCCTTAGTTGCTTATAATTCTTGTATTCACTTAGATCTCTTACATAGTTTCGTATTATCTACTTTGTTTCTATGTGCATCCTGAGTAAAACTCACTCATCAAAATATTCATATTATTATTGCATAACTTCTTTTAACAACTGATTGTGACAACTCATCACTTTTGTTACTATCCTAGCACTTAATTGCCTTGACTTATATTACCAACCTTTACCTGTTTAGTTAAAATAACCTTAAGCAATTGTAATTCTTGTATCCACTTAGATCTCTTACATAATTTCTACTTTGTTTCTATGTGCATCCTGAGTAAAACTCACTATTATTATTACAACTGTTTCTGACATCTCATCACCTTTGTTACTACCCTAGTTTTCTTGACCTGTATTACCAACCTTCACTTGTTTAGTTAAAATTAACCTTAACCAATTGTAACTTTGTTTGACAAACTTAATGTACACATACAAACAAAACAATGCATATATATTTGCGATTGTACAGCTAAGAAGATGAATTCGCCGAAAAGAGACTCTTCGCTGATCTACGTGTTTTATTTTCATTAATGCCTGGATGGGGATTATCCATGAAAATCACACAGTGTTGTACAGTTATATTAACTGATGACGTTTCGAACACAAACTATTGCTCATAATCATATCATATCATTATGGAGTTATACTCTACCACAGTGCCCAAGTTTTATACTTATATCAATAATACATATGGTCTTCCTACTAGGAAGCTTATCAATAAACTCATACAACTTGATATGATTATGAGCAATAGTTTGCGCTCGAAACGTCATCAGTTAATATAACTGTACAACACTGTGTGATTTATCAAAATAAAATCTTAACCATTATGGAGTTATACTCTACCACAGTGCCCAAGTTTTATACTTATATCCATTAATACATATATGATGAAATTAAACAGAAATGGGGATCATGGGCATCCGTGACGGACACCACTAGTTGTCAACACTTCAGATGACAACTCTCCGTAGGCTGTCACCTATCTGGTTGCATGAGTTTGAATAGAGTGCCTTGTTCAGTGCGGTGTATTTTCTCGACATCCCCTTCACAGCCAAGCATCACCATGGTACTTCTCGGCCGACGGAAACGAATAGCGCTTCCAAGTGAAGAAATATGAAGATTGTTGGACGCCGGTAAGTATGCCTATGTTCTAGAATCTGTCGAAAGGTGAAGATATAATCAATACACCCTCTTCCTGGTCTAAAGCCTGCCTGGTTCTCTCGTCTTTGTTCCTCCCGTGGACCGCTAGCCTTCGCATGATTATTGAGCCTAGAACTTCAGATACCATATTAGTCAAGCTAATCCCTCTGTGATTATCACAAAAAGACTTGTCTCCCTTCTTGTACATGAGGATAATCAATGACTTACACCAACCAGACAGGAATTCCTCTGATTCCCAGACGCTGCCTATTACCCTAGTTAAAGCTGACAGTAAACTGTCACCACCGTCCTTAAACACCTCTGAAGTCATTCCACTGGGTCCTGCAGCTTTGCCTCTTTACAGACTAGTGACAGCTTTTGTAACACCTCAGTTAGGGATGGAGGACCGGTGTTTACATCCCATTCAGGGAGGTATTGGATGCTCAGCGCGTTGAAGGTGGCTGTAGGCCAGTCAAATTGCTTCTCTAAGTGTTCTTTCCAACGTTACAGTCGTCTATCCTGACTAGCAGTGAAATCCAGGACGCGCCCTATTTGGAACTCATCATCTGGGTGTACCTGTAATCCCCAGTCAGTGGTGCTGTTCCCCCTCACTGAGACTCGAACCCACCACTTAGGCCAAGACGATCACCTCTTGTACAACAGGCACAAGTTATTATTTGTTTTCAAATTCAATTTCCCGTTGAATGACTGGGCGGAAAGTTTCAGTCTCTGAATTTCACTGCTAGTCGCTACTGACCAAATTACTTCAATTTAAACTTCAGACATCGTTGAAACGTCCTTACCAGCAACTCTGTCTGTCTGTCTGTCTGTTTTCGACATAGAACTTTGCACATATGTGCGGCAGTTCAAGTCGCCATAATCTATGTAGCACGCAAAGCAAGAGAAGAAAGTAGAAGAAATGCATAATAGAGACAGTAAACAGGGGTGTGAGACAAAGGAATAGTAATAACGGAGAACAAAAGTTTAATTGGAAATCATAAGTCACAAGGAGTGGATGCATCTGCGCCACTGAGAACGATTTTGAGCCATGTCACCAATTGTTTCCAACCATTGGTTTTTACCATCCCGAGGGCCCCAACCAGGAAGTCTACATCTTCCTACGTGACTTAGATTAACTGTTGTGGATTTCATTGATTGGTGCCATGTTTTGGTTTGACCGCCGCTAGCTCTTTTCCAGCCTGACCCTATATCAGCTAACATTGCCCGTCGAGGAAGGCGATGACTAGGCATACGTAGCACATGTCCTAACCATCTCAGTCGAAGTAATTTCACAGTCTCGTCGATTGATTTCCCCGCCTTACCTAGCACTCGACGCCTAACCTCAATATTGCTCACCTTATTATACCACTTCACACGGGAGATAGAACGCAGACACCTATGATCGAAGACAGCTAATCTTTTCATGTCTTCTGCTCTCAATGGCCAGGTCTCACAGCCATAAAGGAGGACGGAGCGGACTGTTGAGCAGTACACACGCCCTTTGGTCGATAGTCGGATATCGTGTCTACGCCAGAGACGGCGAAAACTGGCGAATGCGAACCTAGCCCTCTGTATTCGTGCTGAAATTTCGTCGGAGATCAACCCGTTGGGGCTGATGGTACTTCCCAAGTAATTGAAGCGGTCAACGTGTTCTACCACTTCCCTTCCTATTTCTAATCTAGGGGTCGATGAAGTCCAATCCTGCAGCATCATCTTACATTTTATAGGGGCGAATCGCATGCCAAACATGCGGAGATTGTTGCTTAGGGTGTTCAGTAGACTCTGCATTTTGTCAGAGTCCTCGCCTAGAAGGACTATATCGTCCGCATATATACCAGCAACTCAAATACTAACAACATAGATCAAACACTTCGGGCCAATTAACCAACGCGAAAGTCAAAACAGACTTAAAGACAATTAAGAGGTGAGACAGTTTTGCCAACTGAGATACTTGAAATATGTGTTATGCATCCCCGGGGCATTTTCTTTATCTGAAGAGCAACCACACTCTAGCCGAAGGAGGACTAAGTTGCGGGGAGAAACTGTAACTGATTGGACTGTCATATCTTCACACTTCTTCTTCTTCTTCTGCAATCTAAGCAACCTTGCCAACAAACTTTCCATATCCCCATGTTTACTTTTGCTTTTATCGATAGAAGACATATATAGCGACTAGCTCCCCAAAGGCTTTCATCATTCGGAGTCATTCGTTCTCCACTGATTCCAGCGAAGAATAAGTTTATTTTCATTTCTACTGTGCTCAAGAGTTTCCGTAGCGAATGGATTGTTTTTTACTATGGTGTGGTTGCTAGCCTGACGCAAAACCTTCCTTCTTTTCAAAGGATCAAAACAGACCAAGGAAACTATTGGACTAGGCGAGTTTCCTCCACCTCATAAAATCATCTTCCCCATCACACACCCTTTAAGATAGTGTACGACTTGAAGTAATGCACTCCCAAGCATAGCTCTACGTTGATTTATCACATACCGAGCATCCTAGACATGTAGTCTAACACGTGCCTCTTTGTGCCTCAAACCACCAGTTAACAATTTTGAGAATTCTTACCAACTTTTCTTCTGACCAACACGAAATCTTTTCCAATCTAATATCACTAACTCAAAATATGTGACATTTCCTAGACCCACTCTAGTCAATGCAGTTTTACAGCCTCATCGAATGACTCTTCCACAACCTTATTGAACACACTCTACACCTAACCCAACAGCTCGCTACCTTTTCTTCTTTTCTTTGCCTTCCAAGAGGAAAATATAAGTCTTCAAGCTTAATCCTTGAAGATTCAGTAGCAATGGTGTTTCATTTTGACAGGGTTGCTAGTCTCACGCCCAATTCTCTCTCCCTCTCTTTGTTAAGTATTGGTTTCTAAGGAATTGATTGATTGGTTTCAGGATTTCATCATGAGCTGACATTGGTTAGAGAAAACCTGCAAGGAGTACTGAACAGCTGTTTCGTCCTAGTTTGGGACTCTTCATCAGCACGCAGCCACCCTCTCTTTACTGGATTTACTATCACGCTAAGTTAGGCTAAGGTGTACGTCAGTTGGGAATCAAACCCTGATGAAGTGTGTGGTTGACGAGAATTCTAACCTTAGACAACCACCAATGCACTAAACCTCATTATACACAATCATATAGTCTAAATGATTGGAAAACAATGTGTCTCCACATATTGAAGCCTTAAGCTAATGGGGGGGGTGGGTGGAGGGACAGATGAAATAATCCTTTAACGACAGAAGACAGATCGTTTATTGAAGAAATCAAGAGATATTTATAGACTTCTATGTACATTATATTCGTAATTATTAGCAGAGAAACAGCGACTTCTCATTGATCGTTTCTCACTAGAAGTTATTCTGTCTTCTTTTTGTGACCGTTTCTTTGATGGTCAGGCCATATTTCTGCTAGTCGTATCCGCTCAAGCAAAGTCTGCTGTGATTGGTTGCTGAGTTAGTCTTTGTTCCTGTTTTTTTTTCTCATGACCAAGATTTGGGACGTAAACATAGCTGTCTACCAATTTTGGCTGGCAGACAGCTCTCACCATAATCCGACCATATACAACAAACAGAACAAATGGAGACTACGTGCGAATACGCACACACACACACACACATGCATACTTCGCAACAGAATCACATCAAAACTTAACATCTTTTATGATAAAAATTACTGCAACATACTTCAAGAAAATGTTTCCCTTCACCTTTGACTGGTTCACATTGGAGAAAATCTTCTACTTGTTTCGGTTTATTTTTCTCTAAACGCTTCTGGCGTCTTGAATAATACTCCTGCAAAAAAATCAATAAAATTATATATATATATATATATATATACGAACTCTTCATTGTTTTTTACAACTAATATACTACATACTAAAGTATTTTTGTGGACGGTGACTAGCAGTGGAATCCAAGATGCTTATTTCGTCCTATTTGAGACTCGTGATCTGGATGTACCGCCTGCAATCTCGTCGTCTAAACGGTCTGGTGAATAGTGCCACTTAGGTATTTGAAACGAGTCTCAGTGGAGACACCATCCCTTACTCACTCACTCACTCAATCACTGGAGACTGCAGAAACCTCCAAATGACGAGTTCCAAATAGGACGAAGTGCGAACCTACAGGACTCCACTGCTAATCAACATTCATTCAACCAATAACATTCATGTTAAGCGTCAGACATCATCGAAGCGTCCGTACTTGGAGCTGGCCGACATGTCAATAGGACAACAGATCGAACATTTCCGTCCAATCAATAATGAACGGGAGAATCGAAAGTGTGTGTCCCGAGTGGAACATACAGTTTCAAGCTTCAGCTTTAAAGTATCAGTAGCAGGAGTTTTATTTCCACAGGGTGATGAATTGCTAGTCTCCAGACCAAACTTCCTCCTCGACGGGGTGGGGGTTTGTCAGGGATCGAACCACAGACCGTGTGTATCCTGGTTGACAAACATTCTACCCTACTTCACCATCAACGCAAATAATGATGATGATGATGATAATAACATACACACTGTTAACGTATTACTTATTTGAATAGAATATGATCATTTTTTTACCTGTAATACAGTTTCATATGAACGATTCTCTTTTAAACTTCTTTGACGTAAATGTTCTTGTTTTGCTATCCACCGACGAACATGAGCTTTCGTTGGCTTATTAGTAGTATTAGTATTACTATGACTGTTAAGAGATGTAACAGGAACTCCATCACCTGATGCTGTTGCTGTTGGTATCGTTGTTAGTGGGGATTTAGGACAATTTTTAGTAAAATCAATATTTGAAGTGGAACTACCGCTATCAAAGTGTGATGATGACGATGAGACCACTTTATCACCAGAACAATCTGTTTGATCGACAGCAGAATGTTGTTTCGCTTGCCTTCTGTCTTGTTGAATTCCAGTAACTTGAGATAAATAATATTATTTATTAATATTATTTAAACGCAGAAAAACCTGGTACAATATGACACCAAAAAGATGCGCCACACAATAACAATAATAAAACAACATACATTAAAAGTATAAATATATAAGTAGAGAACGGATAAAGAACTTCATCTGGAAGGAAAACAATCATGCCTAACATGTTCAAACAGTATTCATCAACTATCATCGGGAAGGGAAGAAAGAAGGAAATTGCAACGCGTTCGCCATTGATTACGATTCTTGGCCATATACGATAACGTTTCGAGCCACTGTCTCTCGGACCCCAACCAGGGAGTCGTGACGCACCAACCGATGCTAATCTAGCACAAATATCCTTCATCCCACGACGTCACAACATGGACTGATCACCTCTCCGCCTTTTCCATCCCGTTCCAGGACTAGCGAACAGAGACCTGTACGGAAGCCTCTCGGATGACATTCGCCGCACATGTCCAAGCCACCAAAGCCGGTGTTTCCAGATGATGACACTCAACAAATGGTGATCTTCACTGTGTTCAAACACACGCCGCCGAACCTCAGAATTACTCACGCGATGATGCCATCGAACGCAAGCAATCCTGCGGAGACAGCGATGATCGAACACGCAAAGTCGCCTCACATCCTCAGGTCGGAAAGGCTAGGTTTCACAGGCGAAGAGCAAGACAGCACGCACCGGAGCATTGTAAACCAGACCTTCGACAGTCAGGCTAACGTCACGACGGCGCCAGAGGTGGCTCAAGTTGATGTATGCCACCCTAGCTTTCATATACGGTTGGAAATCTCACAAATAATTTAGAATTAGAAAACAAAAGTATTCTTGTTAGCTGAATGCAAAGATTATCAAGGCATTCGGTACTGACTGCTTCATTCTAGTGGATATCGTTTATATAAATATCGAGGATCTGAGAACAAAGTAGTACTGCTAACGAATAGACGGCATAACAGCAGTCAGGAGCTTCATCCAGATAACTACCAAAGTAGTAGAAGGGTTGGAAAAGGTTGACCCCAAAAACTGTACATTCCAACTTACCCTGTAATGGTCAGTACTTCATAAGGACATCATTCTAAAAACCCAACCTCATGCAGTTCTCCTTTGAGCTTTGAGGCGGTGCAGCACTAAAGCGTCTTCTATTTCAGGTGTTTTATGGAATTAACTTCCACCATGTATAAGTGTATGTGTGTGGCCGGGAAGTAATGACTGTCCGTCCCAACATACTCTCATAAGCATAAAAAGCTTTTCTGATCATGATCTACTCTTAAATTCATCAATGATTGATCACAGGAGAGAAAACAGATTCAAAAAGAAATATTTTGTTCTCCCAGCCAATGTAACAGAGACAAACACAGTAACAAAAAGATGAATGAATGTAGATCTTTGAACGGATATACTGCCAATTCAAGTTGCCACAATTCAGAATAGTACACAAAATAAATTAGAAGATATACACCAAAGAAAGGACTAGATACATTACACTAGTGTCCAGTCAAAGTATCCACTACAGTCCTATAGGAGGTCAATCGCGAGCCCAAATAGCTCAGTGGTAACGTCTCTGACTGCAGGCAGTACTGGGTGACACGGGTTCGAATCTTCGAATGGACACGAGTTCCTTCAAAGTTGCAGATACGCCTTGCCAACTGGTGAGTGACAACAAGCACGAAACTTAGGTCGAAGGCTTCCAGTCGATTGTCTCCAACCATCTAATATATCATCAAGACCTACTTATAAATGATAATACAATTTAGCAAACATGAGTGACCTATATATGTCCAAACCAAGTTCACTTTTAACAGTTTGAAAACATTTGGACATTGGGTATATGATATTCATTATAGTAAAGGTTATTTTGTATTTCCCAATGAATAAAAAACAAAACGATATTACTGTTTTTACTGATGTTTCTCTATTTAGCGCTAATAGCCTTATCAAAGTAGCATTAATAAGCCAGAATTTACAAAATCTCAGCTTATATATAACAACTTAATCATTGCTCCTCATTTCTTGTGTTGTCAAGCTGGCCAATTAGTAAAAATAACAAAACCAAGTGTAGACTGTTGGATTTGATAAGTGTGTAAAACTATAAAAACAGCGTGTGTTTACATAATGAAGTTGTTTATCACATTCGTGTCGATTTTGTCACTTCATTGGGAGAGGAGGGAGGTGTTGTAACTAGGTTATATTCTGTTTCAGTCGATCATTCCTATTCAGACAATTTGGATTCCACTTGATATGAAGTGCTTCTGATGATATTAGACGTTCTTTGTGATTTCTGAAATGCTTTTCTGGATTATCTCAATATTGTCAAAATCAATTTTGTGACCTGATTCTATAGCGTGTACACTGCCTATGGTTGATGATTTTTCAAGCTTTTCTAGTGTGTGTGTGCGTGTACATGAAGTTTGTCAAGTTTAGACAATTAATTAGGTAATACAAGAATGATCTAATGTAGGAACAAGGTTAATTAGACAGCAACTACAGTAAGATTGAGTTAGTAAGTTAGATGACGTAATATAACTGACTGAAATGTCAGGATAGCCACAGAGGTAATTACAGATAGAGACTAAGTAGAGGTGGGGTAGAGAATAATGCCATTTAAATTAGGACTAAAATTTAGCAAATAAATTGGATGACGTTAAGTTAATTGAAGAGGTCCATAATTTCCATGATTAAAGGTGAACACAAATGTCTTGAGTCATATCGCCAATCAGTCACTGATATATTTAACATTCTGAGGATGTCAATTAATGGAACGATCAGCCGTCTGATCCACCATCATGACTCTTTTGCAGAGTAATCCAGCTTTAGTTAAGACTACCCATTATGGAAGGCAACAGCCCATTGTAAGTGGCGCGTGTACTAACTACGTCAATCGGCAAAGACTCACATTAACTTATCGATAAGCCTTTCTTTCTTATATATCCGTATCATCAGTGAGTTTACATTCTGTTTCGCCTAAAGCGAGAAGCTGAGAGAAGATATTGATGATTATAAAGACCTGTAATCTTATTATACCTTAAAGAGTTATATATATATATATAATTGTAAAACCAGAAGAGGAAATTGTCGAAAAGAATATTCTTTTGTCTTTGAAATGTCTGAATGAATATTTTCGTCATGTTTTGTCTTAGTTTGGGACTCATCAACAGGACGCGCCCGCTCATCAGTGTTCCAGCCCACGACCTTCCAGTTACAAAGAAAGCTCGTAGACCATTCAGCCGCCACTCAATGACCAGCACACTGGTCACGACGTCTCACTAGAACTCTAACCAGACAACTTCGTCCTGTGGCCAATCACTTGCAACTATTCACTGTTCGAACCCCGGTGGATGCGTATTGTCGATGAGTCCTAAACTAGGACGAAGCAACTAGGTGTGTCCAGTACTACAGTACTGGAGTTTTCAATGGCTCACTAACTAATATCCATTCCTGAACAGACTTGAAATAAGTCGTATACATAGTTTCATCCAGTGGAAGTCTGCAGGTTGATAAAAAACTTCATTTTGTGTGCATAGAAAAGGTAGGAGAACAACTTACCACTGTCAGGTGATAATATCCGAAGATCTCCCGCTTCTTCTCCTGTTGGAATCACTTCACAATGATCATTTCTTTCAGGAGTACTAGCCTTCTCCACATTGTCTACTACCTTACTATTGGATAATTTTCCATACTTCAAGAAATCACACATATTCTTCAACACTCTTCTATGTGAACGTTTCAATTGGAAGTTTAAAGCATCACATCGAATAGTGTATGATGGGCAACAGGTTACTTTATTCAAAGGTTTATAACAATAAGTACCTGAACTATATAACGGAAACGAAAAAAAATGTATTTTGATGAGTCATAAAAATCACTTGGGTCAAATTACCGACGCCAGCCTCGATCAATCATATATTGATAGTCTGATACAGTGAGTTGTTCAGCTGTCATACCTATATAAGAAGAAATGATGTAAGGCTTCTTCTTTTTCATCAACACATACCCCATGTTGATTTTTGTTCACTAGAATTTTGTTTACAATAGCCACATTTTCCTGAAGAATGAGAACCATGAGGAATAACTAAACTAGGCGTGTTGGGAAATTCCATTTTCTATATGAAAATCAGAGCTAGAGACAGACAGAGAGAGACAGAATTTGCACATTAATGAGGAAAAAATCGATAAAATCATAATGATGAGCACATGTGTTGAAATAAGTGATAGTTAATGGGGTCAAAGTTACGAAAAACACGTTGTAATTGAAATATGGTGCGTTAGGACGCTCGCTGACCATGCACATGGTCCGGGATTCGATCCCCGGCCACAGACGCACTCCTTTACCTCGCTAAGCCAGAAATAATGCTGGTGAAGAGGAAAGGTTGGGCATGAGGCTAGCAACCCCATCCTGTAAAATAAACATTGCTACAGAAACTTCAAGCCATTAACTTGAAGCCCTATGTTCCAGTGGGGAACGTGAAGGATAAAAAAACTGGAATATGGGGGGGGGGGGGGCTAAAAAGAAAAGATCCAACAAGACAACAGTATTAAATTAAATCGGATCTCACGCCAACTATTCAATCTGAATATAGTCTGTGTGGATTCAACATCGTCACTAAACTTATCTACAACAAGACGGAATCACAACTATATACTACTTATTGATGAGATTGAGTAGTTGTCCAGTAGTCACATTTAACTTGCTACACTCCCTCAATTTAGCATACAAAGCAAGAGAAGAGAGTTAAGGGAGATAATGTGAGGTGAAAAGAATAGTAGTAATATGGAAGAACAATAGAATTTTATTAGATATGTCGAATCACAAAGAGTAAATGCGTCTACGCCAGCCATTGACAACGATTTTCAGTCATTTCACCAATTGTCTCCAGCCACTGCCATTGGTTTTTACCGTCCCAAGGACACCAACCAGTCAGGAAGTCTACACTCCTTACGTGGATGGATTAAACTAACCGTTGTGGATTTCATTGACTGATAAAGCCATCTTTTCGTTTGACCTCCATTAGCCTTCTCTTTTCCAACCTGATCCATCACATGCAAGTTAACACTGCCCTTCGAGGAATGCAATGGTTAGGCATGCTTGAGTAACACATGTCCTTTTCTTTCTTTTTTCCATAGTTTGATAGTATATAAATTGATGGTAACTTAAACTACAAAAAATTTTAATCCTTATATTCCGGATGCGTTTATCTTATAATGCCTTCTGTATTACCTTTCAAACAATGAAGTATGAAATGTTATTGATTATAACCATTGTAATTTCAGGTAGTTTGCAGCTGATGAGAACCTGTGAAATAGAATGATATCAATTTATACTGCAAATCTGGTCTTTCTTTCTCTATCGAAAATCAATTTTACCAATTTTGTTTCAGCGATTTCGAATTCATTACTCTTATGGCAGACGATCAATAAAGACGTGAAGATAGTCAACTTGAAAGGCTCATACAGCACTAAAGAGGACGTCTCACAATTCACTCTTTTCGATTCATCGAATACTAAAACTTAGACATGTTGGCTTTCAAAGTTTGTCACACTTCTACTTCTTATTCGTGGAAGCATTTCATGGTGGCATGTAGTGAAGACCAATGCTTAATAGCGTCTGGCCGTTTGATATTAATTTTCACCGGATGCCCAGGTTAATTAAGAGCTGTAAACAAATACGGCTAAATCTCTCGTCATTCACTCATCGCACATACGAAGTGGTGATTTTTGCATCAGTATGCCTTATATGTATATGCCACATTATGAAGCGTCTTCAATATATACATATCGATTAGTTATGAAGATGTAACTCACTGACTCAAGCATTCAACTTTCAGCCAATTGAATTACTAGCTCGAATCCGCCTCCACCTACTTCAGTTGAAGCATCTATGTATGTAGTATCAGTCCCAACACATGGTTGCATGTAACTCATGGTCTGATAGATGAAGAATCTGTTCTATAAAAACAAACAACTCTGAGGTTAATCAATCACTCAACCATCTTCACAAACCCTGGAAATGATCAACCAAAACTGTTATCTGAAAAGCATCCATATATGGCAATCGAACTGCCTCTCTTTTTCCTCAAATCACCATATTCAAAATATGAAAATGACCAGGAACAGAAGTGCATATCACGAAGATAATTACAGGATTATGGACATAATATCCTTACTACTAAAACAGTTAATGTGCTCAAATATGATGCATAACGTCCTGAGGAAAAAGAAAACAACTTGTCTGTACAATATTACAACTACTGATAATATCACACTACTGGGACTAAAGGTTTTCAACCAATAGGTGTCTTCATAAAATCACTTAAGGTTAATTAGAGAACCATGAAAAGTAATTGTAAGGCCAATCATGTGTTAAGTAACAAAGGTGTGAGCACTTACAGAACGACGCAAGTAGAATGATTCACGTCTTCTAATCGATTATCTGCAAAATAAAGATTTACATACACTGATGCCAGCCGAGGTTGGAGGAGGAAATAAAACTGTCAGCATTACGCAACAAATCACCCAAAAAAATTGCCTATTATTAGTCTCCTCATGAGATGAAATCATCCCGTCCAGTATGAAGTTATACGTCCATGAAGCTAGAACTATGACCAACTGTATATCTGCAGATTCACACTAATCAGGTAGAAGAATTCCTGCATATGTTAATCCAGGCGATATACACCGTGCAGAGGTCTAACCCCTGATGGAGCTGATACCATTGAGTCAGGTAAGGAGTTCCAGTCGTCGGTCACTCTGTGAGACAATCTAAATTCCACACGTATTTTGTTCCACCTCGGTTTGAGCACCTTCTTGTGGTGACCTCGTAAATGTATCCTGCAGGGGGAGAAAAGAATTGAAACGTCAATCCCTACATCACCCCTTTAATATACGGTATGCCGAAATTAAGTCGCCTCTCCTCCTTCAGTACGATAATGAGGAGAGATTTAAATGCTCCATCCTCTTAACATAAGGAAGGTGTGAGATACCACTGACTAATTTGGTTCCTACCCTCTGAACTCTTTCCAAGATATGTGCCTCCTTTCTGAAGCATGGACTCACCGCTTGTATTCAGTATTCTAGATGAGGTTTGCTGACATGTTGCATGGAGTACTTGTAACATACACTCGTCTAATCGTTTGAAAGTCTTTCGAAGTGCCCATAGTATTCGAAAAGCCTGAGCTGTGGCTCCATTACAATTTGCTATTGTTTTTAAGTAATGGCTTACAGTAATTCTTAAGTCCTTTTGTCCCTTAACACCTGGCAGTTCTGTTTCCCCCAGGGAGTACGACGTGTAAGACCTCTGATCTAGGTGCATTGCCGCGCTCTTCTTGGAATCAATTTCCAGACTTCAGAGGTTAGCCTAAGATTCTCCAGTGCACCGACGAGCAACAAAAACAGGATTTGAATGCAAGCTACAAGACACTGAACAAAAGAGTAAAGAAGAGTGCCAGGGAAGACAAAAGAAAATATTATGAAGTCATGGCAAGTGAAACAGAACAAGCTGCAGACAAAGTACACCTAGCAACACTCTACCAAACAATTAGGTACCTATCGGGCAGAAGTTTAACACAAATTAAGCCACTGAAGGATGACAATGGAAAGTCAATCACCATAGAAGTGGGCTGAACACTTCAAAAGACTCCTAAATCGACCACCACCTACAACGCGCCCAACAATACCAACAACGGAGACAGAGCTACCAGTGAACACCAACCCCCCGACGAAATCAGAAGTCCTGAAGGCAATGAAGATGCTAAAAGCTGGAAAAGCAGTAGGAAAAGATGGAATCCCAGAAGAAGCATTGAAAATGGACCCAGAGACAACAGCAGGCTTGATGACGCCACTACTGGAGAAGGTGTAGAAAGAAGGCAAAGTACCCAAGGATTGGAAGAAAGGATACTTATTCAAACTACCAAAGAAAGGAGACCTATGTCAATGCAAGAACTGGCGCGGAATTATGCTCCTGTCAATCCCAAGCAAAATCCTGAAGAGAATCAAACATGCCCTGGATGAAAAACTTCGACCGGAACAGGCTGGATTCAGGAGAAACAAGTCATGCATCGATCAGATCGCCACATTACGGATCATCATTGAACAAAGCTTGGAGTGGCAGTCACCTCTCTATCTCAACTTCATCGACTTTGAAAAGGCCTTCAGCAGACAGCGTCGATCGAGAGGTGCTTTGGCAACTACTTCGCTACTATGGGGTGTCACCGACAATTATACATCTCATCCAACAGCTGTACGACAATGCTGCATGCCAAGTATTCCACAACGGGAAACTTACGGAGTCCTTCGAAGTGAGGACAGGAGTAAGATAAGCTGGCTGCCTACTATCGCCAATGATTTTCCTGATTGCAGTAGACTGGATAATGCGACAAACAGCGGGCAATGAGGAAACAGGCATAAAATGGACTCACAAAAAACCTGGAGGATCTGGACTTCTCCGATGATGATGATATATGTCTGGGTGCATCCTCATTAGGTCAGACACAGTAATTAGTCGAGAAGGTGTTGGGGTTGCCCTATACATCCAGGATGACATAGGAATTAAATCAACGTTATAGGAGACTCATGACAATGGCACTAGTGAAGCCGCAAGCTGTCATTAACTTGATCAAGGACACTGTGACAATTCAGGGTTATTTATGGAAGTCCTACCAGCTAAGCTGATGATTTCGTACTAAATCACCTCAGGAATTGGAGTAGTAAGAATAGGTGTTTAATAGTAGATGACTTTAATGCCCCACATATTAATTGGGAGGAATTAACATCAGCTACCTTGTACGCTTGTTTCAACAGGGAAATCATACTGACAGTGCTCGAATGCGCACCTGTGCAGCATATAGATGCAGCAACACGATACCACCCTAATGAACATGATCTGTCCACTCTAGACTTGGTGCTAACACACCAGAAGGAGGATGTCGGTGACTTTAGGTGCCTGGTGCCGCTAGATAGTAGTGACCATATAGTTATCACTTTTACGTTTATGATTCACGCTGTTATATATATATATATATATATATATATATATATATATAGGCCAACAGTTGCTCGAATATACCTGAAATCCGAAATGCAGCAACCCTAGCTGACTGCTGTGTTGATACACACCAGGATTTCGAGGAAGCTTGGATGGAATTTAGGAATACACTAGATTGCATCACTGCGCCCTTTGTACCTTGGTCTACACCTCGAAAACTATTGCATAAACCACCTTGGATTAGCAATGAAAAAAGGAGGTTATTAAGAAAACAAAAGAACTTATGGGACCAGTTTACTGTGACTAGGAGGGATGAGTTTCGGATGGAATACCTTTGTAAGTATATGATTGACAAAAGGCGTATAGAGTATGAGAGACAGTTAGTACTGGATTGTGTGCATTATCCAAAAGGACTGCACTCGTATATCAAACGTAGGACTAAAACTATCAGTGGTATGCCGTCACTCATACATAAGGAATACTTCAAATGTCTCTGACCTAGGCTAGCTAGGCTACCCTGGGGCTGGAAAGATGCTTTTATAAGCCCCATCATCAAAGAGGGGAACATGCAGTTGGTATCTAACTACCGGCCTGTAAGCTTGACCTGCATTATAGCAAAGGTATTAGAAACGCTCATAAAAGATCAGCTCTTCGCTCATATGGAGAAACATTGCTTACTGACGGTGGAACAACACGGATTCCGACCAGGACGATCACGCTTGACAAACTTACTGTTAGCTGGGGAAGATTGGGTCGAAGCCAGGGATAAGAACCGTCTATTGGACGTTGTATTTATCGATAAGATGTCCCATTCAGGTCTTCCCAGTATACTCAAACATTTTGGATTGGACCGACTCCCTGATGGATAGAAGGCGGAAGGTAAGGAAGGGTTAATGGTGTACTATCAGGGTGGAAGGCAGTACCGAGTGGAGTACCTCAGGGAACTTTACTTGGTCCCCTGCTATTCCTCTTATATGTAAATGAACTGGCGAAAATTCTTACCTCATCTTCCTTATTATTTGAGGACGTTATTGAGATATGGAAAACTGTAAATAATAACGATGATAGGTTGGTAGTACGAAACCATCTGGATAAATTAGCTGAGTGGGCTAACCTCTGAAGTCTGGAAATTGATTCCAAGAAAAGCGCAGCAATGCACCTAGATCAGAGGTCTTACTCGTCGTACTCCCTGGGGGAAACAGAACTGCCAGATGTTAAGGGACAAAAGGACTTAAGAATTACTGTAAGCCATGACTTAGAAACAATAGCAAATTGTAATGGAGTCACAGCTAAGGCTTTTCGAATGCTATGGGCACTTCGAAAGACTTTCAAACGATTAGACGAGTGAATGTTCCAAGTACTCTATACAACATGTCAGCAAACCTCATCTAGAATACTGAATACAAGCGGTGAGTTCGTGCTTCAGAAAGAAGGCACATATCTTAGAAAGAGTTCAGAGGGTAGGAACCAAGTTAGTCAGTGGTATCTCACACCTTCCTTATGTTAAGAGGATGGAGCATCTAACTCTCTTCTCATTATCGTACTGAAGGAGGAGAGGCGACTTAATTTCGGCATACCGTTTATCAAAGGGTTGATGTAGGGATT
Organism: Trichobilharzia szidati; assembly: GCA_944472155.2. Taxonomy (NCBI): domain Eukaryota; kingdom Metazoa; phylum Platyhelminthes; class Trematoda; order Strigeidida; family Schistosomatidae; genus Trichobilharzia; species Trichobilharzia szidati. The sequence continues at coordinate 79,688,658 of OX235276.1, read as the reverse complement.
GACGTTTCAATTCTTTTCTCCCCCTGCAGGATACATTTACGAGGTCACCACAAGAAGGTGCTCAAACCGAGGTGGAACAAAATACGTGTGGAATTTAGATTGTCTCACAGAGTGACCGACGACTGGAACTCCTTACCTGACTCAATGGTAACAGCTCCACCGGTGAACGCTTTTAAAGGGAGATGACATCTGTGCTGAGTTTTTATCGCCGGGATAGACACAGGCAACAAGACCACTGCATCGTTATAATCTGAATCTGAAATTTTACTCAAATATTTGACGCAATCTTACTACACAGATATAGCGACCTTATAACATTCAGGTATCTAATGCATGTTAAAAACCAAATTGTATCATAAAATGGCAAAGTTGACCAAACTTTCCACATTTTTATGATTGGCCAGCTAAGGGCACTCGTGCGTTCGCACGCCTGAGACGCTATTGTTGAACTTCGCCGATCTGGTGATGTATGTATGATACAAAAAATGACCAGCTTAGCCCAGTCAAACATGTAGTAATATTCTAAACCTCATGTGTCCTTGAAACGACTCTATAAACATATCTCTTATTCAAATAAGAATAGGTTATAAAATGCATTTTTTGAAGCAGAAGTATTAGGCAGCTGCTGTCTTACTAATTTTCTGTCAATCACAGTCTAAAAAGTGACAGACAATCTGATGGAGAACATAAGGTCATTCGACCACACCAACGACCTAGAGCATTCAAAATCCCTCTCCACTCATTATTCAATATCGTATTTACGAGTCAGTTTGATTTCTTTGCACTCGCTTTTTCATTATGAGGTAAAGTTTCCTGGTCTTCGGTAAACTTCTGCGTAGTTCTTCCCGTCACTTGACTGTCGTAGCTTCGGTTGACTCCAAAAGGTGTTCCAATATCCAATCCCCCTCTTCCGATGTATTGTACGTCAAATAGATCTGTTTTGCTTGATTTCTGGTTGTGAGGCGGAAATTTTTGATCCTCGAAAACGCCTGTTTGTTCCAATCCATCAGTTGTGGAAATCCCAGAAGGATATCTTACCAGAGGGCAAAGACTCAGGTGAGTTCCCACTTCTTTTCACAGCGGGTTTGCCATCCCTGGAACACCCCACCGGCAGATGAAGCTACGTTACCGTCTGCAGACTCCTGTAAGCAAAGTTTGAACAATCATGCAGCGACACAGCGACTTCGTTCAAACGGCCTATCCCCTAAAAGTCTCATACACCACTTATGGATAGACATCTCAATTCATCGCTTTACTTCTTTACATCCTCGCCAGTCTTACTCCCCTGACTATTCCAACTACTACACTTATACTTATTATTATTGATATTAAGTACATATGTATGTATATCAACTTCAAACTTAATTGGCCGTCTGTTTTTCCGTTTTCTTTGTTTCTTTTTCTGTCTTTTAGTCTGAATCAGCTACACTAACTACATCTGTTATCATCATTATTATCAACTCTTTTCTTTTGACGACGACACCGGAGGACTAACGGGTGAAAAGATCAACTCCATTCACAGTAGTAACACTCTTAACACACCTTATACTACAAACAACATATAATTAATCTCAGCACTACTCCTTTGGAAGTCAACCAAAACTACGACAGTCGAGTGGCGGGACGAGCTACGCAGAATTTTACCCAAGATCAAAGCCTATACCTCACAATACAAAGGCGAGTGCAAAGAAATCAAACTGGTTTATAATAGCTCGTAAAACCAATAGTGGACACTGGACTGAAGTAACTTTGGCTGACGCTGAAGAGAGTGGTGTGAGTGCTGATTATATTTGGTTCTCAGTACACTGTGTGTCAAAACAGTCCGCACGGCTTTTCCATAAAAGGAAATGACAGCAGTGTAGTTAGTGGAGATTATACACAATTAAAATAATAATGAACGAATAAATCCATGGATAATCAAGTCTAATAACTGAAAAGCAAGTGAATGAATCTCAAAACTTCCCGGAAGTGTGAAACTAAGGGGATTGGGTTTCGGTAAAGCACGATTTCATATTAAAACCATTAAGAGAATGCGGAACGTGGTTTTAAAGGGAGACAAACCATTTGAGCACTGTCTTTGTGGCACTGCATGATAATCCGGTCTCCGCCTAAAGATTTCCACCGAAGGCGCGATAACCATATCCCCGATGATGAACTCGAAGTGTAACGAAATGGCAGCGCTCTCTAATCTGCGCGTTTTGATTTACGATTCTCCGTTTAAACGGCATCGATGTTGGAACAAGATTGAACAAATAATACATATCCGATCTCTTTTGCTTTCGTCCTTATAATAACACTAATCTACTTTATTCAAAAAACAGTACTTATAATACAGAGTGGAATTCTCAGCATTTGTCACAATATCGCATATGATTTACTCGAAATATAAATAAAAATAAAGATTAAAACTCCATATTAGTTTGTTTATCAGATGTATCACACAGTGAAACAGTATTATTTACTGGATGACGTTTCGAACAAAATTTATTGTTCATAATCATATCAATTGTAATCACACGACTTTGACACTTGAGTTTTATAGTTTTCTTTGTTTTCTCCTATTTTTCGTATGGGTAGTAGAATTTTCCAGATATCGGGGACAGGTGATGAATCATTCCTATTACACGTGTTTGTAGTTGATTCGATAAACAAAGCTTCTGTTATCAATCTCTCCATCCACCTTGTGACATTGGATTTTAAAACTGTCATCCTATCCCATCCTTTGTATGGTTTCCAGATCTTTGAATTCACTCCTCACTTTAATATCACTTACCTACCTCACAATAATCTTTTTATTTACGCACTATTATACTCTACTTTATGTTAACTACCTCTGCCGTTATTAAAGCTAAAACTTGTTCTTTGTTCATATTTGTTGCTTGCCCAAAGTCTGGTTGCTTGGATTAAAAACACAACGACACTTATGTTAGAACAAAGCTATATCTTCATCGAAAACATCATAGTTTCCATGCCTAAACCTAAATGGTTGGCTTTGAACATTGCAAATGTATACTAACATTTCATGTACCATATAGCTTCTTCCTCTTGTATCCATCTTGTAAATATACTTCCAATAACGCACTATTGATAATTGCACTTTGAACCATTTTGCAGCTGCGCAGGATTTTCTTCTCTTCCTGGAATAGCGTTCAATCACGTGGCAGCATAGCACTCACCCAGATATACGCTGTTCACTGGCTGACCATAACGATCAGCGGGAGGCGGAACGAAGTTTGGGTTGTCGCTCAACTTTGATGGTGACCTTAGTAAACGGTTTACAATTTAACATTTATAAGAACCTGTTCTGATTACTTGTATAATAATTGAACAATTTAAACTTTGAAGAAGTACTAATTATGATACTTCAGAATTGTAATTTATAACATTACTGATCGTTTTAATATATGTGTAAAGCTTGGACACTGTGGTAGTAAGTAATTCCATATCAGTTTGTTTATTAGATGCATCACATAGATTCCCATGACTCCATTTCCCGAAGTACTTCACGGTTGATGGAGCTAACCACCTCGAAATCATCAGCATGTTGGGCAGCTGGATCTTCTTTCTTTGATTCCCACAAGTTCAGATTTACGATACTGTGATTTGAATCCGAAGGTTTCACAATCATATCATATCAGTTGATATGATCATGAACAATAAATTTTGTTCGAAACGTCACCCAGTAAATAATACTGTTTCACCGTGTGATGCATCCAATAAACAAACTAATATGGAATTACTGATCGTGCCTGTAAAAATGACATGCATTTCTTGTAAATTTACCCGTTTATACGAAACATAAATTGATGTTTTTACTATTATAAATATACTTGTGGTTACAGGCACGTTGCGAATCCTCTTTATTTCTGCTTTTCACTCGTTCCTCGGTACTCACAAGATAGGCAGAGTACTGATTACGACCTAGGTAAAAGAAGTTGGTCATTTTGGTGTGACAGGCAAACTCACCTCAGGATAAAGTCACGCACTTACAATTGGTGAGCCCTACACAGACTTCTCTACAGCATTTGGGTCCTAAGTTTTTTGTTCACTTGTTTTTCATCACTTGGTGTATCGTTATATATATACTTTTTCTGTTATCTCGTCCAGATTTACCATTACCTTTGTATTGGTGTTATTTTTTATATGGTTTGTATCCTTATCTTACCAACAACTTACCCTGACTTGGCTGACGACAGTTCTCCTGCTGAAATGGCGGTTACCCTTCAACTACCTGCCTTCTGGGCGAATCGCCCTGCAGCGTGGTTAACACACATCGAAGCCCAGTTAGCTCTCGACACATTCAGGCTCAGGAGAACAAAGCTAACCTGGTCATGGTCAGCCTTTCAGAAAACGTAATGGAAGACGTTGCCGATGTCCTGGACGACCCTGCCCCAAACCTGTATGATTGCCTTTAAGCTGCTCTGATTAAGCGCGTAGCCCTGACAGATCAACAGAAGGTACAGGAGCCTTTACGAGGGGTGCAGTTGGGGGACCCTTCACCTTCGCAACTACTCCACCAAATGAAACAGGTGGTGACTGACTTTAAGATTGATGAAACCTTCATTAAACAATTGTGGCTTCAGCGAATTCCACAGCCGGTGCAAGGTATAATTGCACCCTTTTATAGTTCGTCAATAACCAAACTAGCTGAGGCAGCTGATAGAGCCGTAGAGGCTACGAAGCCGTCCACATCTATCACTGCAGTCCTGCCATTAAATGTCCCCTGTCAAGAGGATCACACCCCAAATGATTTCCATGGTTTTCATACACGACAAATGTACCAGGAAAACTGTAAGCTTAGACGAGAACTAAAGTCAAGGAGTCGCTCGCGAAACAGCGCGTTTCGTTCGTGAAGTAAATCTTATTCGCGCAGGCGAGCCAGCTCTTCCGCAGAAGACTCTCACCAAGGTGTCTGTCGGTACGATAAACGCTATGGTGCAAAAGCTCGAAAATGCACCACACCCTGTACGCTCAGCTACTCTCAAGCCGGAAACTTGTGAGCCAGAACGTGATGGCGACTAACGTCGATGTTGAACCACTACATGCCTCCTTTTCTATGTTACAGACCGTAAGACTGGGATAAGCTTCCTGGTTGTTATCGGAGCGGAGGTCAGCCTAATCCCACCCACCGTAGAGGAGCGCCAATGTCTTTACAACTATGTGCCGCAAATGGTTCACCAATCGCTTCGTTTGGCAGGCGTTTTATAGGCCTTAATATTGGCTTGCGCCGCTCATTCCCCTGGGTCTTCCTGGTGGCAGACGTGACCACAGGTGTAATTGGTATGGATCTGTTACAGCACTATCAATTACTGGTAGATACTGGTAATCGAAAGTGAAGAGATTCAGCCACAAACCTCTCTGTCAACGGCATCACCACACAGGGCCCAGCCCTCAGCCCGTCATGTGAGTAAGAATACCCCATCCCGAACTAGGAGTAATATGCCTAGCAACGCACATAACTTGGGAATGCAACGTAGAATGGATCCTCAGGATTAATGGAGCACTAAACGGGACTCATATAGGCAGCATATTCATGCATATTCTCGTCCAAACTCTCACACTATCTATGTTAAACTTCAACAGCATAATGAGTATAGATCGACACTTTACTCTCTCAATAACTTCACTCACATATGTGATGTGAGACAATATGCATACGACTATGAAAGACCCATGAGGTACAACTATCAAGGTAATCTTAACACAGGGTACCTAGGTCAAGCAAACTATATATCACTAGTAAATGAACGCAGATGCCCACCCATGGATGCTAACAGTCAAAACATAATATAATATATTTTCCTATCAATGTAGGACACACCAGTTGTACAGGCATGGATAAGTATTATTTAAATTACATGAATTTGATTTATAGTGAAATTACATGGTTGCTCTCCTCTGACATCAGTTAGTGAGCACATTCTGATAGTTAGTCGTTCAATGGAGCACATAAAGAAATATAGAAATATTGTCTTCGCATTAACAAAAAAACCCAAGTATGTGTCGGATAAATTACAAATATTTGGGAAAAAATAAAGCTTGAAGTAAATTCCTCCATATAACTTTGCTGTGTGCGGCATCGTATCTTGTTCTTGTTTTATGCTCAAATTGGATATTAATTTAAAATGAGTAATTGATTTGTATGATTTTGACATCATTTTTTGCAAGTAACACCAGATGTGAATTCAACTGAGTGCAGATTAATATTGGTCATTGTCAAGCAGATTTGTTTTACTGCACCGAAGTCAGCCAGAGGCCGCCATTTGTCACTGCATGGTTGCCCCGTAAACTAAGTTGATTAACACGTAGAAAGCCATATAAAAGCAATTTTAGATCGTTGACAGTGCTTGTATAAGATGCTGTACAGCGTCTAGTTATGGTGACAGTGGATTCATCAAGGATGCTGAGCCATTACTAGCCAAACCTTGAGGGATAATATATGAGTAAGTGACTTCAATTGTTTCTCAGCTTCAGTCGGAATGTAGATCAATTCAACTTGTACTACAAGGCAAATACAACAGAAATGTACCAGAGGGAAGAGAAACAGTATGTAGATTGGGAAATATTTGTTTATCTTCGTTAGACATTGTAATTTGATGAACAAAAATTTGTTTCTACTAAGTCTTTTTATGCATTTATGCTACTAGTTTATTTATGGTCTTTAGAGAAGTAAGGGTATTTAAGCGCGTTTAAGTACTGTAGTAGACTAATAGTTGATTCGTTCTAGGAATAAATAGTTTATTTATATAGTCGGTAGAGTGAAATAGTGTGTACAGAGGGCGTTTGAAACTTAAAACTGTATTGCAGTTCCTGACATCTAGGGGCAGATTGTTCCATATTTTAGAATACATGACTGTGAAGAAGTTTTCGCGGAGTGTTGACTTAAAGGCCTTTATTGTCACTGTGCAATTTTGGTTACGCAGATCGTAAGAGCCTTCTTGCGCGAATTGTATGTCCTTAATGTCTGAGAATGATATTTTGTGTAGGACCTTATAGAAGAATACTAGGTTTATAATTAGTCGTCTTGTCCAGAGTGGGTCAAGTTGTAGAATCATGCACCGTGAGATGTAGTCTTTCTTACATTCGTAGCCAAGTAGTTTCGAGGTAAAATATCGTCGGATACTTTCTACTCTTAGCTTTTCACGTGTCTCAGTGCTGCTAATAATAAATGGACAGTATTCTAGTAGTGGCCTCACACAGGTTTCGTACAGAATGAGCTTTGCTTCATTGTCGTGAAAGTTCCTGAGTATGCATCCTAAGAGCATCCTCGACTTTTGAGTCTGTGATGCCACTTGCTCAGAGAATGTTAGGTTACTCGAGTACCTCAGACCTAGGTCAACGACACTTTGGAGTTTGGTTAGGTTAGCCGATTGAAGCGTTAACTTCATGTCGACTGAGGGTGCACCGAAGCAGATCCAGCCACACTTTTTAAGGTTAAATTGGAGGTTCCATAAAGACGACCAAGCAGTCACTTTATCCAGTTCTTTTTGTACAACATTCTGGAAGTACCCTAGGTCATCAGATTGGAATGTATAAGCTACTTTGAGGTCATCTGCAAAGATGAATGGTTTCCCATGAGAGAAGCAAGCGCATGTGTCGTTAATATATAGGGTAAATAGAAGGGGTCCAATGACACTACCTTGTACTACACCAGAGGTGACTGGGCTAGGTTTCGAAGTTACAGACCCGAGTTTAACTATTTGGGACCTATGGTTAAGGAATGATTTAAGCCATCCTAATAGGGGGTCACGTATTCCTAAGGATTTCAGCTTGTGCATTAGTAGTAAATGGTCGACACGGTCAAATGCCTTTGAGATGTCAACAGGATTATTTTCGTATGCAGCAAACAATAGCCCCACTCGCTGCACAATTCATCCAAGAAATAGTACACGCACTGACTCTGTCTCACCTCACAGCCCCTCCAAACATATCGTAGGGATAGTAACAAGTAACCATGTTAACCTCTCCTCCAATAACTCTGGTTTACTAACTATTATGCTCCTGAATACTAGATCTCTCCTTAATAAAATAACATCGCTTCGCTGCCTGGCATACATAGAACGGCCAACACTAATAATGGTGACTGAAACCTGGCTTACTACTGATATACCTGACTCAAAGCTAGTAATAGACAACTGCGACATCTATAGGAACGATAGAGTTGGCAAAAGAGGAGGCGGCTGCTTAATATATGCCTCTAAATCCACTAACTCCAACACTTCCAATAACCCAACTACTGACAAACTCCCTGAATCCAAGTGGGTAAGCATCCACACAAACGAAAATAAAATTCTCGTGGGATGTATATGCAGACCCCCTAATAGCTCTGAAATGACTGATATAGCTATTGGAGAAATACTAGAGCATGTAGCTACGCTGGACTTTGACTACAAAGTAGTCTGTGGCGATTTCAACTTACCTGGAGTAAACTGGGATACCTGTACAGGACCTAGAATCCATGACGAGCTACTACAAGCTATAGACGTAGGTGGATGGAAGCAGTGCATACGCCTCCCTACAAGAAATGAAAACACTCTTGACTTAATCCTTTGTCATGAAATAGAGCCCATCTCGATAGAGGTAGGAAATAAACTTGATAACAGTGATCACAACATATTGTACTGCACGCTACCCCTCCGACTAACAACTAAACACACACCTAAAAATTCCCCGGTGCACTATCAATATAGGGACTATAAGAATGCCGATTGGGAATTCCTACCAGATCTGTTGAGAAGTTCTGACTGGGAAGAATACTTCATCAACAATAACTTAGAAGTATCACTTGATATTTTCTACAAAACAATTGGCTCAGCAAGAGACACAATCGCGCCCCTAAAATCTGCGCTAAAGACACCAACTCCATTTATAGACCTCAAAACGCGACTAAAACTAAAGAAATTGAAAAGGAAATACCATGTATTTAAGGAATTTAATGCGTTAAACCAAATACATGAAACTCTTAGACGGCTTGAAGAGAAACACAAAATGACGTCACAACTTGAAGAAAATAAAGCGCTTGTGGGTAACTCAAAAACTCAGGAACTTTGTAGGATATTGCAGAAACGTCTAAAAAGCAGTAAAGACAATACTGTAAGCAGCTTGGAACATAAGGGTATAATATACAATGATCCCCAGGTTATAAGTGAACTCCTCAATGAGTGGTTTTGCAATGACGCCAGAGTGCACCCGACCCAAAATTTCCAAATGACCTGCAAAAGTAACCACAAATTAGGCGAAATAGACTTTAATATACAAAATATAGACTCAGTGATTAAGACTTTGAAGTCTAATGATAGTACTGGAACAGACGATATGCCATCTGTCATATACAAAAATGGTAGCACGGAAATGGTAGTCTCGTTACTTAGAATATTTACTCTCTCGTTGGAAACTGGAACTTATCCTGAAGTGTGGAAAACCACATATGTATTACCTAAGCACAAAGCAGGGACCAAAACCAGTGTATGCAACTATCGACCTATCAGTATAACACCGGTAATATCCCGAATAATGGAGAAAGTGGCTAAAGACTGAGTGTCAGACAACTTACTAGAAAATGAACTTATCAATCCATCACAACACGGATTTCTTAAAGAAAGATCATGTGTGACCTGTCACATAGACTTTTTCAATGAAGTTACACGAAGTAGGGACAACAGAGAACTAGTAATTGTGCTATATTTCGATATAACAAAAGCCTTCGACCGAGTTCCCCATAATCTGCTAGTCAGCAGGTTATGCACACTCGGGATATGTGACCCTCTCCTGAGCTGGATAAAATCATTTATATTTAAGCGTTGGTTTGTAGGGATTTGATTTGTTACAGGATTTTCATCATGAGCTGACATTAGTTAGAGAACCATTGGAAAACCTGGGAGTACTGGACAGCTGTTTCGTCCTAGTTTGGGACTCTTCAGCAGTACACACCCTCCGGGATTCGAACCCAGGACCTTCTGGTTATAAGGCGAGCTAACTCGTAGACCACTAAGCCGCTGGGACCCGATCCAATGGCCAGCCCATGAATTCTAACTTCTGCCAATTCACGACATAGCGCGACCCCTAGTCAAAGTCTTCGGCGAGTATTTGTCCTCACGCCCGACCTGCTGCACCCTACTGGTCACGACTTCTCACTAGAACCCCAGGCAACTACCTACCTGAATAGGGCAAGTCACTAGTGAGCATCTCATTGATATTCAAGTGTTGGTTTGTAGGGATTTGATTGGTTACAGGATTTTCATCATGAGCTGACATTAGTTAGAGAACCATTGGAAAATCATTTCTCTGTGGCCGAAGTCAGACAACGAAAGTTGGCTCGATAATCCCAAGGCCTAAACCAGTAAGTAGTGGTGTAATCCAGGGAAGTGTATTAGGCCCACTCTTATTCATAATATATATAAACAGTATCTGTGAATGCTTTAGTGTAGGTAAACCAATGCTATATGCAGATGACTTAAAAGTGACGTGTAAATGCAAGAACACAGATCTTGGAATAACAGTAAACGCCATACAACAAGAATTAGAAAAAATGGATAGATGGTATGACACCTGGCAACTCCAATTTAATGTCGAAAAATGTGGCTGGCTCTGCATAGGTTGCAACAATTTAGAACTTGACCTGACAATTCAAGACCATGCACTTGAACGACTGGAATCTGTACTGGACCTAGGACTGAAATATTCACATAACTTATCATTTTCTGAAAATATCTCCAAACAAGTGTCAAAGTCACGCAGACTTATCGGCTTTCTACTCAGGAACTTCTACAGAAATGAGTCTATAATTCTGTTGTACAAGGTTTGTGTGCGTCCCTTATTTGATTACTGTTCATTCATGTATAGTAGCATACGCATAATAATAATAATAATAATAGTATATTCTCATTTTTTACATGAGGGACACCAGTTTACAGGCATCATCACTTCGATAAATTACACATACGATTAGTAAATATAGTTAGTAATGATAATATAATAAGGTACATATTTGTTCATACAAATATAGGAAAAACAAGTTCTATAGGAATGGATAAGAATTATTTAAGTTACATATTTAAATTACATGATTTACGGTTAAATAACATGGTTGCTGTCATTTTATCTTTAGTTTGTGGGGAAAATCGGATAACTGGTGATTCAATGGAACACACCAACAAATATAGAGATATTGACTTCGCATTAACAAAAAAAAACCCAAGTATGCGTTGGATGGATTACATACACTTGGGAAAATAAATAAAGCTTGAAGTCAATTCCCTCATAAAACAATAAAATGCGTCTTACAATAATATATTCCCACTTTATGCACATGAGGGACTCCAGTTGACAAGCATCAACAATATGGTAATAATGCACACATGGAGTAAACATGTTTAAAATTTTCCACTAACACAAAATATATATACAAGGTAAGATAATGAAATATTGACCGTAAGTACACTCTGCATAAGTTAAAACAGTTTATATGGCATAATCCTAGGCACTATTATTGTTTGAATTTGTTGAACATGAGCGAAACAACTGAGTGTTGCGTTACATTCGGTCGATATGGTGGGCTAGTCACAAAAGTATAAAAATGGCTTATAAAACGTTACTCAGTTTACCGTAAACGATGTTTTAAGCAATATAAACTGCAAACGGCTCACTACAGCAGTTAGTATCCAGTTAAACATGCAGAGAAGTAATCATAATTCAGCAACTTGTGAATTTTTATTCTTTTCTGTCTGGAACCTGAGTAACTGCGAACCAATCCATACAAAAATGTCGAAAGAGGCATGCAGGAGCAGAATTTTGCCATCGAATGAGTCATTGGTATCTGAGATGCAGCTATCAGCATATTTTCGTCATTTCATAGATATCCAGATTTATTGACGCTGTATAGGTTGTGATTTGGATTTGTCATCATGGTCGACATATGGACGAATATTCAAAATCGGAATACAACTTGTTTGCCTTTCGGATTTACTTAATTACATCGCGTGTTGGGTTTGATTACTCTGCGATTTTGATATATTCCGCGGTGTCGCCGTGATTATGAGAAGTGTGCATATGCTTTAAATGCATTACTTTGTTGGCTGCAATCCCCACTGAGTGTATACAACGGGAACTGTGGATTTATGTATTTGCTCATAACTATGGATAAAATATCGCCGCATTCCTTTTGGAAAGGAGACCAGTTGGTGGATTATAAATAATGTCCAAGTAACTTATATCCTTCCATGTGATGTTGTGGTAAGTCTCGACCTTGTTTTCTCATACTTCATTCATATGTTGATTATGGTTCAGGCTTTGTATCAGGTAGACATAATTCGATCGACTCTTATTTGTATGAGTGTTATTTTCATGACTGCTGCTTGTTTGTCTGAAATTATAGATAAAGGCAAAAGAAACAACAGGTGTAGTCTCTAAGTTCATACATTAAATGGGCCTATAATTTCTGAAGCTCTTACATGGGAATTAGCACTGGTATCACTTACAAACCCACTTAGTGTGTCATTAAGAGCTTTTTCAAAGGACACTAGTGAGCTTGCTAGTCGCATTTCCTCAGGTAGTTTGTTCCATATTTGGGCATACCTAATCATGAAAAATTTTTGCCTGGTGGCTGTTTTACATTGTTCTATAGCCACCGTACCTTGAGTGTGTCTAAGGTTATATCCAGTGTCTTCTGAAAACCGAGTACAATTAGTAGGGGTATACACTATGTGGTTAAGTAGTTTATAGAAGAGTACCAGATTTAACCGCAGTCGTCTTAACCATAATGTTTCTAGTCCTAGAATTTCACATCTGGTAGAGTAGTTTGTGCCGTTTTCGGTTCCGATTACTTTCAGCGTGAAGTACCTCTGTACTCCTTCTACTTTTAGTTTGTCTTCTATGCGTATACTACTAAATATGAATGAACAATAGTCTAGGAGTGGGCGCACACAAACCTTGTACAGTAGTATTCTGGATTCACTTCTGTAGAAGTTCCTGAGTAGGAAACCAATAAGCCTGCGTGATTTCGATACTTGTTTCGAGATATGTTCAGAAAATGATAGATTTTGTGAATATGTCAGTCCTAGGTCTAGCACAGATTTGAGTCTAGGGATTTTGTGGCCCTGAATTGCTAGGTCGAGTTCTAGGTTGGGACAGCCTATGCAGAGCCAGCCACACTTTTCGACATTAAACTCAAGTCTCCAGGTGTCACACCATATATCCATTTTTGTTAGTTCTTCATGTATGGAGTTCATAGTTGTACCGATATCTGTGTTTGTGCAGGTATATGTCACCTTTAAGTCATCTGCATACAGTATTGGCTTGCCTATACTAAAGCACTCACATATACTGTTTATGTATATAATGAAAAGAAGGGGTCCCAATACACTCCCCTGGATGACACCACTGCTAATCGGCCTAGGCCTGGAGGTCATCAAGCCAATTTTTGTTGTCTGATTTCTGTCACTGAGAAATGATTTTATCCAGTTGTGGAGGGGGTTGCGTATCCCTAGTGAGCATAGCCTGCTGACTAACAGACTATGTGGGACTCTGTCGAAGGCTTTCCTGATATCGAAATAGAGGATAATTACTAGTTCTCTCCTATCTCTTCTATAGGTGACTTCGTTGAAAAAGTCTATATGGCAAGTGACGCAAGATCTTTTCTTAAGGAACCCGTGTTGTGACTGGTTGATGAGTTTGTGTTTTAGAAAGTAGTCTGACATTTGGTCTTTGATTACTTTCTCCATGATCCTTGATATAACAGGTGTTATATTGATAGGCCTATAATTACATGCACTAGTTTTGGTCCCTCCTTTATGCTTAGGTAGTATATACGTGTTTTTCCAAGTTTCAGGGTAGGTCCCAGTCACTAGTGAGAGGGTGAATATTCTAAGTAATAGTACTATCATATCCGAGCCACCGTTTTTATAAATGATAGATGGTATATCATCTATCCCACAACTACCGTTAGCTTTTAGTGTCTTTACCGCTGATGCTATATTTTGCATATTAAAGTTGATTTCACCTAACTCGTAGTTATTTTTGCAGGTTATATCGAGGATTGGAGACGGATGCGCTTCGGTGTTATTGGAGAACCATTGGTTTAGGAGTTCACAAATAATCTGGGGATCATCATAAATTATACCTTCATGCTCCAAGTGGCCAACATTATTTTCTTTACCCTTGTTTAGTCGTTTTTGCAGGATCTTGCAGAGTTCCTGAGTTTTAGAGGTGCCCCCTAGGGCTTTATTTTCCTCGAGTTGTGCCTTCATTTTATGTCTCTGCTCAAGATTTTTAAATGTTTCATGTATCTGGTGTAATGCACTAAATTCTTTATATAAATAAAATTTCCTCTTCAATTTCCTTAGTTTTAATCGCGTTTTGCGGTCTATGAAAAGAGTTGGTGTCCTTAAGGCAGACTTTAGGGGTGCGATTGTATCTCTTACCGAACTGACCGTCTTGTAGAAGGTATCAAGTGTTACTTCTAAGTTATCATTGGTAAAGTATTCATCCCAGTCAGAGCTTCTCAAGAGCGTTGGTAGGAATTCCCAGTCGGCATTTCTATAGTCCCTATATTGATAGTGAACCGGGGAAATTTTAGGTGTGTGTTTAGTTATTAGTTGAAGAGGTAGGGTGCAGTACAGTATGTTGTGATCACTGTTGTCGAGTTTATCCCCCACCTCTATAGAGATCGGCTCTATTTTGTGGCAGAGGACTAAGTCGAGAATATTGTTATGTCGTGTTGGGAGGCGTACACACTGCTTCCATCCTCCTACATCTATAGCTTCTAGGAGCTCGTCATAGATTCTAGGTCCAGTGCAGGTATCCCAGTTCACTCCGGGGAGGTTAAAATCGCCACAAATTATTTTGTAGTCGAATTCCAGGGTAGGTGTATGCTCTAGTATTTCTGCGATAACCGTATCAGTCGTTTTAGGGCTGCTGGGGGCTCTGTATATACATCCCACTAGAATTTTATTTTCATTCGTGTGGATGCTTATCCACTTAGATTCTGGGAGTTTGTCGATAGTTAGGTTTGTAAAAGTATTGGGGTCAGTAGATTTAGAAGCATATATTAGACACCCGCCTCCTCTTTTGTCCACTCTATCATTCCTGTGGATGTCATAGTTATCGATTATCAGCTTTGTGTCAGGTATATCATTAGTTAGCCAAGTTTCAGTTACCAGAATCAGTGTTGGCCGTCTCATGTATACCAAGCTGCGAAGGGAAGTTATTTTGTTAAGGAGAGATCGAGCATTTAAGAGCATAATTTTTAGAAAACCAGTTTTGTTGGGAGGGTAATTAGTGGGTTTTCTTGTTACTATCCCTAACTCCTGGTAGCCTATGTTATGTTCCGAGGGATTCTCAGATGAGACATTGTCAGTGTGTCTACTATTCCCTGAACAAATTGTGCTGCAAGAGGGGCTATTGTTTGCTGCAACCGAAAATAATCCTGTTGCATATATTGGTTTCTGGCCTCATTACGTGGGTATCTGGAATCATTCCTTGACATTAGATAATCTGTTTCACTATTCAGATTGTTATTTACAGGGCCGAAATAACCTGTTTCTAGGTTGTTTTGAGGGTAGTGCGTGCCAAGTCTCTCGCAGTTGTACATTTGTGGACTCATTTCGTGCATGTACATAGAAGGACCGTGATTCAATCTATACCCGTTATGCTGATGGGGATTTACATAGCTACTATGAGGGTCCGAGTATGCATTTCCATCCATATGGTACCTAGTGGTGTCCCGTCTAGTAGCCCATGTGTTTTGATTATTTATTCTGGGTCCCGTTCTCAGGTTATATGAGCCCATAGGCATATTACAACCTCGGCTATTACGGAAATCGTGGGTCTGACCCTGTTGTTTAATCAGCTCGGCTCCTCTTGCGTGTCTGCTAGAGTGTGATTTTGTGTGGATAGAGCTATATTTGCTGTTAGTTTTGACCTCGTATAGTCTATCATCCACAGTTTGTCTACCACCCTTAGTTCGACGAAGAGCACTTCCACCCTCGTGTTCCGTCTCCTTTATGGGACCTGCCGTAATGCGTGCATAGCTCTTTTTTAGGCTTACATGCTGCTTGTTGGGCTTGTCACAAGGGAGATATGTGGACGCCTGTGGAGAGACCCTGGTTTTAGGGGACTTCTTTTCAGCTTTTACAAGGAGATTACCTTGCTTGGCCCTGGGTGCAGTGTTATCTGCCGATATTTGTAGGTTATCTGTCACAGAAGCATCTATGTCTACCTCATGTGCGGGGTCGGTAGCTTTCCTAGGAGTGTTCTCAAGAACTTTGAGACCCATTCCAGTGTTACTGCCCTTTTTGGGTTTCCCTTCACCTTCGCGTGTCGCTTGTTCACCTAGTACAATGCAAGTGTCACTTTGTGCTTCAGTGTCCTTCGATACTTCGGCACTGATGCTATTCATGATTTGTGGTATAATCGTCTTCGTATCTAAGGTATTTTTAGCTACCTGTCGTTGGCTGGGGGTTTTGTCCGAGACTATCTTAACATTTTTGAATTTCGTGGTGGAGGCCAAAGTATCCCCAGATTTCCTAAATTGTTCTGCTATTATACAGCTGTCAAACCTGAAAAGTATGGGACATGTGCGGTTTAACTCTTTTTTATTTAGTCTGATACACTGACAGGGTGTACTTAAGAGGTTTGCAGCCCTTAACAAGGAGTGCTGAACCGACTTTATGGGCTCATTGTCAGGTATGTTGTACACTATGGCGTTCTGTTTGGAAGCAAGTCTCTTAACAACTTCGCTCGATAGATAGTCCATTGCGTTCTCTAGCTCCTTAACATGTTCCATTTCAGCATCGGTTGGCTTAGTCTTCAATTTAAACAGTTTTAGGAAAGTGAGATCTCCCAGTTCTTTTTTAAGATGGAAGATTGTTTCTGGTACCGGGTCAAGTAGATTTAGTTTCGTCCTAAGGTCATTTATTTGTAGCTGCATGTCGTTTATGATAGAGACTAAGTTACTAATCTCTGCCTTTGCTGACAGGATATCTTCCACCTGTATTACAGGGGTTAGCATTATGTTGGAAGTATTTGTATTGGGTGAACTACTAATTATAGCTGATTTTAGGGGTGATAATACGTTACTAGATAAGCTTAAGCTATTTTCTAGATTACTAGAGTTCCTAAGAATACGTTTGTTAGAGTTTTTGCCCATTATTATTTGTGATAATATAGCAGAACTGAAAAATGAATATCAGCGAAAACACGTGCATAGAGGACAAATTAAAAGTCGAGGGAGTGCAGAGGTACTTCACGTTCAAATTACTCGGAACCGAAAATGGTGCGAACTATTCCACTAGATGTGATACCCTAGGACTAGAAACACTATGGCTAAGACGCCTGAGACTAAACTTGACACTTTACTATAAGCTGCTAAACCGCTAAGTTTTTACCTCTACTAATGGCACTCGACTTTCAGATGACAATGGCTACAAACTAAGACACACTAAGGGTACAGTAGCTATCGAACAATGTAAAACAGACACCAGGCAAAAGTTCTACTTGATTAGGTATGCACAGATATGGAATAAACTACCAATGGAAATGCGTCAAGCAAGTACATTGGCCTCCTTCAAAAAGGTGCTTAATGACAAACTACAAGAGTTTGCAAACGATAGTAGTTCTAGTTCCTATCTGAGAGCCTCCGAAATTATAGGTCCATTTAATGTATAAGCTTAAATACTACACCTGTTGTTTTTTGCCTATATTTATAATTCTAGATAAAACATTAACGGTCAAGATACGTATCCTCAAACAGACAAGAAATCTCGTTTGTAAAACCACTACCCAACACAATAAGTGGAATAAAATGGACATAAACCGACAACATGAAAAAGTTATAACTCACCACAATATCACATGGACAGATGTACGCTCGTTGGGCACCATATATCCGTCACCAACTGCAACCCACCTTTCCCTAGATAATGTGATGAACTTATTTCCATAATGTTGCTGAGCAGTTAATATTCTCAACTCCTGTCGGAACAGCTGAATTCCATAAACCTTCCTGACGCTAAGAAAATACCCACAAGCAGTAGAAATCCATTAATTAATACGTCTGAAGCTTATGTACTTACTCCCAACAATGACATTGCAGATCAAATGAGATAAACACATCACTGATCTCAAAATAACACATCAGTGAACTATAATTCGACTCTGCACACAACAAAGTTATGTATGAATATTTACTTCAAGCTTTATTTTTTTCCCAGGCACTTATAATCCATCCACCAAAGACCTGGTTTTTTGTTAATGCGAAGACAATGCTCCTGTATTTCCAGATGTGCTTCACTCACTGACAATCTAGCAGATTTTTCCAACCGTGCACAGAAATGATTGTATATGAGTAAAAAGGCTGTTTTATACTACTGAGATTAACATTTATCAAGTGTATGTATAATCTCCAGCGAACTTGTAAGGCATATCTTGCTACTACCTGTAAATTGTGATTGAATTATATGGTTCTATTTCTGTAACAATTTGATGATGCCTGTAAACTGGCGTCCATCATGTACTGTACTATGAGAATAAATTTATTTATTTATTTAAAACATTCCTACGCTTTATCGATGATGTTTTGCACGGTTAAGATTTCGCCTTTGCCTACTTGGATGATATTTTGGTAGCTAGTCCGGATGAGGAAACACATCGACTCCACTGACAGACAGTTTTCCAAAGGCTGACAACACACTCCCTAACAGTCAACTTAGCAAAGTGACAAACAGGAAGCATTTCCCTGAATTTCCTGATTGGAATTTAACAGTGATCTGCTAATAACTCGCCTAGACAAGGGTGCCGGTGTAGTGTTTCTGAATCGAAAAGACTTCATCGAGAAAATGAACGATATACTGCCGATTGAAGATTAATTTTCCCAAGCTTCCAATGAAAGAAACAAAACGGAACAGATTGAGAAGCAGCTCACAGACTTCTTGAAGAGACTGAAGGCCAGTCAGCTAATCAGTGAGGATATCTATGACCAGATCCGGCCAACAGGTTCAACAATACCATGACTTTACGGTCTACCATAGATACACAAGTTCGGCCTCCCACTTCGTTCAATTCTGTATATGTCAGGTTCCCCTTACCACTCTATTGCAAAATGGCTAGCAGATATTCTAGAACCTGTAAGGAAACAATTATGTACACACCCGCTCCGTGACACCTTTCAATTCATCGACTGCATACAAGACATGAATATGTCTAACCAAATTATGCTGTCCTTCGACATTGAGTCACTTTTCACCAATGTCCCGCTCACGGAAACGGTCTGCTTCATGTGAAAAAGATAGATGACAACTATCTCAATATTGGAATACTAACAACATATTTGAAGGAATTACTATTGAGATGCACTCTGAACGTCCAGTTCACATTCAACGACACCATGTACCGCGCGCTTCGTGTAGGAAGTTACATTCTCCCCAAATAACGTGGAAATAATCTTTCACATTCCGGAATATCGTGGTCTATATTTGACTACTATACAGTTATAACTGATATTGGTTGCACCTCCGGTAGCTCAATATCCAAATTTATCATAGCCAGAATACTGTTTGGATCCAGTCGAATTCGTGTGAATAAAGAGCAATCTATCACTAAAGAACTATAGAGAAGTCCTAAGTTTTGTGGTCTATAACTATCAGAGTTAACTCGTTTGATAGTGGTCTATTTTTAGTTTGTATTTTTTACATTCATACCCGTTTATTGTTGTTTTATCTATTTAGATAATATAATAGCATTTCACACACTTTTATCAGTTTTTGAGAAATCGATATTATCTTTACCTTCATAATGGTCAAAGTTGTTAAACGAGTTAGTACTGTTAAGATACTAGCATCAAATAGTCAGAAGCTCACTAAAAACATTAGTGCTGATGACGAATTTGCACTTTGGTCAATCGGTAAACCGAGAGTTATGGTACCTAACTTAGTGGAAAAACTAATTGATAAGGTAGCCCGTAACACTAGCGATTTACAGATCATTCAGAAATCCGTATCAGACCTGCAGGATAAATCTGAAAGTATCACTCCTTCCATCCAACTTTGTGGTCCATCACAAGAAATTTGCTTAGATTCACTTCTCAAATCTGAGCGCCTGCTAGGCGTTTTGACTGCAGAGGCTGTAAAGAGGGTGATGTCTTCATTGTCAAACTTAAAGCCGTCTGCCTACGGGCGTGCAACATTTCATTATCTGACTGCCAGGTCCTGCGTCTTCGCAAGAAATCTGCAAACCACCCATGCCCTGTACTCTTCAAATTTAAGTCTGTTGACCTAGTTAAAAAATTTTTGGAGCCTAGTAAACCTCTTTGCTCCTCAACACACTACACCAATATCAGGATTGTACCTGATTTAACTTCTTGCCAAAGACGATGCCGCGCAGGAAAACTAAGTGAATATAACCCCGATAAGACAGCCGTTGTTAATACCTCCCTCGTTGGATTGCCTAATGACCAAGAGCACCAGTTAATATCGCATGCACTAACTAACTGTAGTCAAGTAACTGTTGAAGACTCAGTTCTAAATACTGAAATCGCAGACATAGAAATGTCAGCAGATCATAGTATTGACGTGCATTCCTTGCACACTGACACGAATGCCATACCCTCGAAAACGTCTAAGCTGAATTCAGTCGTATATTCTGAATCTCTCCAGAAGTCATAAACCGCACAACCGCGTAGCCCGGTTACTGTGAAGCGGCAATCACATGTGGCCACCCACGTTGGCGTAAATTCAAGGCGATATGATAAACTTCCTATTTCCGTAAGGAACACCAAAAGAATCGTTGAGAATATTCAACGGAAATCCAGTTTATCAGGTAATCCTACTAGTCATCAGCAGTCCAAACTACACAAGCCGACTATTACGGAAATGCCTAAACCAAACGCTAGATCCGGAACACTAAAGCCCACAAGCACGAAAGTTCCAAAAGGGTCACCGTTTCATTCTAATGATGGACAGTCATCGAAACTTAGTCATGTTACTCAAGTTAGACATAATCCACATACCATAGGAACTTACTCATTTCCGACTACCACTGCCAGTCCTATGACAACAAAAAATAATCGTTACATATCCACTCAACCACTTCAAAAACACGGAGTTACTCAGCCCCTCACGAATGCACCCTCAACTATGATGTACAGGAAACACCAGTCTGAGAATACAGACATTAGGTCAAAAACACATATAGTGCTCTGTCATACTTCCCATGCATTCAGTAGGGGGCAAATGCCAATTGAAGCACAATGCTCGCCATGGCCTAGGAAGAACTTTTACCAGACACAGGGATCTAAATCATACGCACACAACAACACGCCGATCACACATTTCGGTTATAACTATGCAGATAACATAGCTCTAGCTAACTCATACGACCAAAATTTTCTCCAGCGACAACCGGCAGAAACGCCAGGGATCATGCACGTAGCACGCATGATATCAGACCAATTCCTTGCTGGTATAGTGAACACCTTACAACAAGGAGACTGCTTCTTCCCCGGCAGATAGCAAACACCTTATTCACACCTAATACCTACAGTAATACTCTAGATTATCATACTAGTATCTCTCATAGCACGCAATATCTAAACGACCAACTACGCAAGAGTGACTTTTCACAACCCATCCCTAAGTATCAAATTGACGAAAACGTCTCTGGTGATCAAAAGGTAGTAAGTAATGAGTTCGATAACGACTGCATGTATTCAGTTGATAATCATAAAGTATTTTATTACAACATCGCCTATGCAATAAAACCAAATACTCAAAGTCTATCCGTCATCCTCATTAATGCTAGATCAGTTCTTAACAAACACTTGGCATTATGTACGTTAGCCTCTATATTCAGTCCGTCGTTGATCATGATCACTGAAGCCTGGTGCTCTAGTGATATTACGGATGATAGCTTATGAATTGATAGGTACAATATTTTTCGAGGGTACAGGGTAACAGGTCGTGGGGGTGGAACACTTATAATAATAATTTATATTTTCACATAAATTTACATGAAAATGCATGCCATTTTTACAGGCACGATCAAGTATGACATAATGTCAAGTTACAAGTTAATGTTTGAACAGCTAAATATTTGGTATATATATAAATACACTCATTGTCTGACCAATGTCGTATCATTATTGAATTAAACAGCAGTCCTCCAGGTTGCGCAGGAAAATCGACTTCGTTTCGTTTTCAACCCGTAGTTGTAGGCATACGATAGCCAACCAATATTGAGGTAAGTACAACGTTTACAAGGGATAGTAAGCTGTTTTAGAAAAGTAAAGGTGCTAAGGTGAATCATAAAAGTGTAATGAAATAGGTAAATGCAATGTATCATTAATATATGCATTCATAAAGGAAATACAATGGGAGGCTATAATCCCTAGGCTGGCAAAGTTCATTTGCAATGTATAATGCTACCCTAAAGGTCTTACTATCATGATGTCCACTTTTGGTTTTAATACAATTATCCAC
This sequence comes from Trichobilharzia szidati, assembly GCA_944472155.2. NCBI lineage: Eukaryota > Metazoa > Platyhelminthes > Trematoda > Strigeidida > Schistosomatidae > Trichobilharzia > Trichobilharzia szidati. The sequence goes on along the minus strand of OX235276.1, from coordinate 79,666,192 downwards.
AATCCGGTTGTTTTAATTTCATACCTTTTTGTGTTTGGTGCACAACCGTACCCTATAGAGAATAGGAATAAAATAAGTCGAATCAAATTCATAAAGAGCTATAAAATGTTAGGTTTAGTGGAATATAATGAGCAAGTGAAGACGTTGTTAGAAAATGAATGATATGAGACATTTTTAAGTGATATTCGGAGATACGACAAAGGAAAGCATGTTAATTTATAAGATGCCCGATAAATCTGTGCAGAGCCCACGTGGTTGCATCTCAGCAACAGGCTGCGCGAATGGTATACGTTTAAAGGTAGAAGCATGATCTGTCTAGGCGATCATTATTATCTTTTTCAAGATAAAGATTCAAGTCCTCATAGAAATCTCGAGCCGCCAAATTGCATATTGCTGTTTCTGCAGAATGAGGCGATTCACCTTAGTGACCACCACCATATCTACTGATCAGCGTGCGCCACCCTCCCTCCTTTTATGATGTTAGGCTCTGATTGTTATGGCTACAGCAAATATATTGCTTGACAGACACGTTCGTACCTCACATTCCATTTCCCTAGCTTTCTTAGTGAGTGCTTCCAATAGATCTCCACATACAGATTTATGAACATATTATATATGTGTGCATGCGTCCTAATGAACAGATTAGTTTATAAGGTGTTAAACCCTTTAAGAGTAAAAAGAATAGGTTTTGTGAATAGTGGAGCAAGATTCAGCAGAACACTATAGTTAGAGTTCAATGTAGGCAGTATGAACTGAAGGTAAGGTGGGTTGGCAGGACTTATTGTAATAAATTATCATGAAAGTCTTTTATATAGTAAACATTTGACATTGCAAAGTAACCTGTCTACACATATTATAAAACGATATTAACACAGAACCAACAGAATTTTAACATTTGGTTAACAATACTGCAGTGTGTGCATACTGAAGAAGCGTAGTTAGTCTTACAGGGAGCCGTAAAGTAAATCAAACTATATATGATAAGAGTGTAATCAATATTATAATTCGTATCATCAAAGAATACATTAAGCTCAATAATTGAGTGTTATAAGGGAAACAGGCGTGGTAAAGCAAGAGAACATTTGCTGCATAAATATTTTAAGCATCGTAGTAACAATCAGATGTCAAAAATTGATTATGCATAATTACTGAGTATTATTATATTAGTATTGGGACTAGTATATAATATATATTTTCCTATCAATGTAGGACACACCAGTTGTACAGGCATGGATAAGTATTATTTAAATTACATGAATTTGATTTATAGTGAAATTACATGGTTGCTCTCCTCTGACATCAGTTAGTGAGCACATTCTGATAGTTAGTCGTTCAATGGAGCACATAAAGAAATATAGAAATATTGTCTTCGCATTAACAAAAAAACCCAAGTATGTGTCGGATAAATTACAAATATTTGGGAAAAAATAAAGCTTGAAGTAAATTCCTCCATATAACTTTGCTGTGTGCGGCATCGTATCTTGTTCTTGTTTTATGCTCAAATTGGATATTAATTTAAAATGAGTAATTGATTTGTATGATTTTGACATCATTTTTTGCAAGTAATACCAGATGTGAATTCAACTGAGTGCAGATTAATATTGGTCATTGTCAAGCAGATTTGTTTTACTGCACCGAAGTCAGCCAGAGGCCGCCATTTGTCACTGCATGGTTGCCCCGTAAACTAAGTTGATTAACACGTAGAAAGCCATATAAAAGCAATTTTAGATCGTTGACAGTGCTTGTATAAGATGCTGTACAGCGTCTAGTTATGGTGACAGTGGATTCATCAAGGATGCTGAGCCATTACTAGCCAAACCTTGAGGGATAATATATGAGTAAGTGACTTCAATTGTTTCTCAGCTTCAGTCGGAATGTAGATCAATGCAACTTGTACTGCAAGGCAAATACAACAGAAATGTACCAGAGGGAAGAGAAACAGTATGTGGATTGGGAAATATTTGTTTATCTTCGTTAGACATTGTAATTTGATGAACAAAAATTTGTTTCTACTAAGTCTTTTTATGCATTTATGCTACTAGTTTATTTATAGTCTTTAGACAAGTAATTCTTTATTTTTACAGATTCTGACGTATATAATTCTATAATTGTACTCCTCTCGTCGAGACCTGTCTATTGATACCCATATCAATAGCCCATCTCCTGTAGTTTGATGAGATAAACACATCACTGATTTCAAAATAACACATCAGTGAACTATAATTCGACTCTGCACACAACAAAGTTATGTATGAATATTTACTTCAAGCTTTATTTTTTTCCCAGGCACTTATAATCCATCCACCAAAGACCTGGTTTTTTTGTTAATGCGAAGACAACACTCCTGTATTTCCAGATGTGCTTCACTCACTGACAATCTAGCAGATTTTTCCAACTGTGCACGGAAATGATTGTATATGAGTAAAAAGGCTGTTTTATACTACTGAGATTAACATTTATCAAGTGTATGTATAATCTCCAGCGAACTTGTAAGGCATATCTTGCTACTACCTGTAAATTGTGATTGAATTATATGGTTCTATTTCTGTAACAATTTGATGATGCCTGTAAACTGGCGTCCATCATGTACTGTACTATGAGAATAAATTTATTTATTTATTCTGGGATTCTGTAACTCATGAACTTTCCCATTACGTCATCCCGCCCCACCCACCTATCAAATTTATACCCCTGTAACTTCCGCACCCTTTTACTTTTATCCCCCATGTTTGTACTCGTTCTGCTCGTCTCTTCGAGTTCTATCGACTGAATGCTATATTATCATCTCTTCTTCCATAGTCTTCGTCTTCAAAAGTAACCACTCTCCATTTCGTCATCCCCAACTCTATTTCTCTTGCTATATCGCATCGCTGTAACTCTCACGTTTCCTCCTCTTTTACCGTTGTTCTTGGCATCTTTCGACTCCTCTCATCGAGATCTGTAGTTTGATACCTATTTTGACACCATATCTCTGAGAGTTTTGACTTTCGATAATCGGCCCCCTCCCATTGCGTCATCATTATACTCATTTCGTTGCCTTTCTCGAAGTGTTGTAACTGCCACATTTCTTCACCTCTTCCGTTGTTCTAGGTATTTCTCGACTCTTCTCTCCGTGCTCCTTTCTTCGATAGTCATTTTCACGCTGCATCTCCTTCCTACTGTTTTCGAAAGAGCACTCTTTCATATCACCTCCTCCCCATTCATTTTCGGCTTCCGTTCTTTTTGCTTCAATCCCAAAGTGATTACGCGGAATATCGTTTCTTTCGTTTGTTTCATTTCTGTTTTGTTTCGTTTTTGTTTACTTTGTTTGATTTTGGTTTAACCATTTATCAAGCCACGGGTGAGGGCCTATGAACGGTCCGTGGCACAACTAACAGTCCATCGTTGGTTGTCCTCTAAACTCGAGCCTGCGATACTGCAATCTCCAGTCATGTCAGCTATGTCAAGCCAACCCTCATCACAACCCATGGCCTCTGCTATGGTTCAAGCTGACCCTCAAACAACAGCCTCCCGTTCTCCTTCCTTCATCTCCCAGTTGCCAGCAGCTCATCCTTCGCCCCTCACATCCAATCCATCATCACCTCACTCCATGCGGTCCAATCAATCCATATCCTCAATCGTATCTCCAAGATTCCTGTGTTTATACTGTCCTTCAAACTTCGCTTCTCCGAGAGGTTTGACTCAACATCTGCGTCAAATCCACCCCGCCGAATACAATGGGGTCCTTTTCGGTCGCCTCCTCAACGACTGTCGAACACGACGAAATTGGTCCCAAAATGAAGAACTCACTTTACTGATGTTTGCAGATGCAGCAGTCAACCGATTCAACAGCAAAGCTGAATTGTATCAACACCTACACGACCATCTGACACATCGCTCAGTTGAAGCCATCAGACGCTGTCTACAAACACTCAAATGGTTAACATTTGTCCCATCATCGTCGCGCTCCACATCAACCATTGGCTCCTACTCGATGCCATCCTCACCTGCATCATCACATGAAAACTATGCTATTAGATCAGCACTGTATGTGCGTCCAAGACCTCAAACCTGGTCCACTCAAGAAGATGCTCGATGGGTCTCAACGGCCAAATGTCTCGATTCACCTTTACTTGCGCCTATACAGTTCTTCGCTCTTGTCGCCGAATCCGTTGGCAACCGCACCGCTGATGCAGTTAGACTACGTCTAGCCAGGCTAAAATGGAGACGTACACTCAATCCATCTCTGCCAACAATAGTCCTAACTCCAAATACGTCTTATCGCCAAATTCAGCCAGTTACCTCACTCACTGATACGTCCACCATCAACAGATTAATCTCTGCTCCTATAAGTCCATGCAGAGCAACTTCAGATCCAGCTATCACAATCTCATTGAACTCCTGTACGCCGACTCAGCTAGAAGAACAGCGATCCCTTCAATTGGCTGTCATTAATAATGATTGCACTGTAATTGATGAATCCACCCAACCAATGCGAATACCGCAATACCACTATGCAATAATTACTGTCGATAAAACAGACCGCGGCAATTCGAAGGATTTGTTACTTTTTCGCGTGTTATTTCTTAGTTCTTTTTTACTCTATAGGCGGCTTTTCAATAGGTCTCTCGAGGATAGTACTAAATATTTAGTCCTATTTTTTCATTAAAGATAACTTTTCCGGCTGTAATTGTCCATTATAGCTAGTGTCTACTTAAGTGTTTCTGTTATCGCATCTTTGCATTTATAGTATTTGTTAAGCGTGTCTTCATACTATATTCCAGTATTTTTATCCACATAAACTGCTAATTGCGTACCGAACTAAACAATCTAAATCTCCAACACCCTAAAAAGGACCTTACAGACACTTTGCTCATTCTCTTATATTTAAGAAGTTTAACTCTTTTCTAAATGCCAATGGTTGAAACTAAGCGTCAAACTCCACTGTCTGCTTCAAATCCCAGTAAAAAACACAAACCGAATAGAATGAATAGGCCTGCAGGAAGTGTGAAGACTACATTCAGTGATTTAACAAATAAACACATGTCTGCTGTAGTAGATACGTTAAGTCCGGACGTTGAATTCCCCTTACCTGCTTGCGTATTAAACAACATCATGGATGGTATACATAGTGATACTACATGCAATGATCCAGGCCTCGCAGACACCTGCAAAACGTCTTGCGAAATGAATTACACGGCAAACATTTTGACTCCTAGCATTAATCCAGTTTCTTGTTCTACACCTTGTTGTGAAGATAAAATCGCAGAATTACTTTCCATTATTAGGGGGCTTGAAGTTAAGATATCAAAACTGGCAGTACCTAGTGAAACCGACAGTAATGGTACTTCACCTAGTAAGTTACCACAAACCGCAAACCTGATAAACTACGTTGCAACTGAAGTATATCAACGTGTAGTGCGCGAGAAGAACATAATCGTGTATAATATACCGGATAATGCACAGATTAACAAGGTCAAAAGCACTATTCTGAATGCGTGCTCTATGAATAACGCCTCGTGCAGCTGCCATCGACTTCGAAAGTCTCATAAAAATAAATCTTGCCCACTTGTGTTGAAATTTGACTCGTCCTCTAATGCTGACATCTTTTACAGTAGGCAAACACTACTGAAAAATACACGTTACCATACGATTAAATTAGCTCGTGACAAGACACCGATCCAGAGAATGACTTATTCTAAAACTGTAAATCCCAGCTCCTCTACAACACCCCTGGGCACCCACACTTCTGTTGAGGCAGAGCAAAAGGGTGTGGATCTTTCTATACAAAGCACACCGTATTCGGAAACGAACTTGCCTGAAAATATAAGGTCAAAAAATAGTTCAGTGTATAGCCGAACACTAAGAAAGAAATCGACCGTAGATTTAGATTCCTCTGATAACAATCCCTGTACCCCAGTGACAAACTGCAGTACATCACACCCAGTATTCACCAATTCAAGTAGTCTCAATTCCAGGAAGTTGAAGAATGCAGCTACCAGTTCGTCTACAAAGACAACGCAGAATAAGAGACTAGTGTCACACACTAATTCACATGCTGACAGCTCGATACCACACCTCTCTCCAGAAACAAATATCCACAAAACCAACAGGTACAAAAACCGCAAAACAGAACCTGAACCTCGTAGCTACCTGTTCAAAAAAGTAAACCCTCGCACCAATACAAACCAAAACATTGATACACTTAACTATAGAAAGTCGAATAGTGGTGACGTAATTCGCAACAATTCGAATAAGTTGAGCTTGCTTGGTAGGCCACCTCCACCTATTTACATGCCTACACCCAACAGGGCTGACTACCCACCGATCAACAGTTTTGCTGAAACGACATTACCATTTTTTACACAGGTTCACAACATGACCTCAAACATACTACAAATGCTCACCACTCTGCACAGGTTTCGCCCCCCAATATAGATATGACAGCTGATACAGCAATGTCTAATTACTGCCTGGAGCTCACCTTACATGACTCTGGTAATTCCCTTCTTCTCCTTCAACAACCCTCTGTCTCCTTTTCTTCTGACAGCAAATCTTCTTTACGCCCAAACTTACATGAAAACGAAAATTTAATTCACCCCCTCTGCACTTCTAGCTTTCCTAGGGCATCTACAGGCATAGACATTTCATTGTCGTCTGAGGACACTATGATTGAATCTCACCACCAGCTACTTCAAGACATAGCTAAAATCCTAAGATATGACTCGGCTAATCCTAACATAGTTCTTATCAATGCCAGGTCAGCTGTAAACAAGATGGCATACATCCAATCCCTGCTACTGATTAGCCAACCTACAGCACTATTGATCACTGAAGCTTGGTTTTTTTTTTTTTTTTTTGATGATTTCTTTCACTGTGAAGGCTACTCATTTTTCAGGAAGAACAGATCAGTTGGGCGGGGTGGAGGATGCATTATCTATGTTAAATCTGACTGCAGAGCTGTGCACTACGATGACCCTAACCTTAATATATGCGATACATTATGGGTGACACTCTACATAAATAAACAGCAAACTCTGTTATTAGGTTGCATCTATCGCCCCCCCCAATCATGACAGTGAACTGCTAAGTGAAATAACTGCAGCCTTTCATTACACTTCGAAATTAAACTTTACTTATAAAGTGATCGGAGGGGATTTTAACATGCCTGAAGTTTCATGGGAGCCCATCAGTGCTCCTCCCCGCTACAGCAAATTCTTAGATGCTGTTGAGTTATGTGGGTGGACACAAAGTATTCTAAGGCCCACCCGAAACCACAATATACTGGACTTGGTTTTCTTGAAAGACATTGCCTTATCCACCATAGACATCAGCCACCCATTTCCTGGTAGTGACCACAACACAATAATCTGCGCCCTCGATTCCAAGCTTCACTCATCAAAATGCTTTACCCTGCGCAAGACATTCATGTGCTTCGGAAAAGCTAGGTGGGATGTATTTCACTCCTTCATTAGAAGCTTAGACTGGGACCTTTTCTTTTCTAGTAGCAACCTAGACACTATCCTAATAGCCTTTTACCAGAATGTAACTGTATGCTTTGATAAACTTGTTCCTAAATGTAAAGAGAGCCCAAGACAAAACATAAAGAATTTCATTCCTATAAAAGTAAAGGCTAAGCTGCGAAAGCTGCACCGACATTACTACAAAGAAAATGACTTCTCGTGTCTTGTAAATATACAGAACATTTATCTCAGATTGAAAGAAAATAACGACAACGTTCTACTCAGACAAGAAAGTGCAGCCCTTAAAGATAGCTCTAAATACACTGCAATCTGTAAGCTTTATCGCAAAAGGCTAAACTCTCGTAAAACAGATATACAATTCATCTTAGAAAATGGTGAGACTGCTACTGACCCTAAAATAATTTGTGAGCTTCTAAACTCCTACTTCTCACGGTCATATGCCCATGATGACAACACGTCGCCACAACCTCTATTCCATGTACGTTCACAAAAAACTTTAGAAACTATCAGCTTTTCTTTGGATAATATTAAGAAAGCAATCACGTCCCTTAAAAGTTCAAACAACCCTGGTCCTGATATGATTCCCTCAACTTTTTTAAAATACGGTGGTGAAGACATCCCTATTCTCTTTCTTAAATTGTTCTCTATCTCTCTATCAACTGGAACATATCCAGATGCATGGAAAACCACGCACATTACCCCTAGGTATAAGTCAAAGTCCCGTTCAAGTGTCATGAGTTACAGACCCATTAACCTAACTTCTGTTATTTCAAGGGTTCTGGAAAAGATCGTGAAAAGTGCCATTTTTGACCTCCTTTCTCAAGAGAAACTTATCACTCCTTATCAACATGGTTTCATGAAGTCACGTTCTTGCACTACATGCCATTTACAATTTTTTGATCACATCTCACAACTGAAAGATTCCAGTATGATCACAGTGATTGTATACTTAGATCTTAGTAAAGCTTTTGACACAGTAAGCCACCGACTGTTAATATCAAAAGTCCAGTCTTATGGGATCCAAGGTTCTTTGTTAAGCTGGCTCAGTTCATTCCTAAGCAATCGGATGCAAATGGTCAGGTTAGGTTCCCACACATCCAACCCCGTTCAGATAACAAGTGGAGTCATACAAGGTAGTGTTCTAGGTCCACTGTTATTCCTGTTATATTTCAATGATATTTGCGACGTTATTAGACATGGCAGACCTTTCCTATTTGCTGATGACATCAAAATAGTATACCACTCACTCAAAAATGAAGTGTCATGTGTATTTGATAGGATTCAGGATGATATTGATAGGGTTCAGTTGTGGTGTAACACGTGGAAAATGAAGTTTAACGTTGAAAAATGTGGTGTGCTATGCTGCAAAGGCATTTCATCCGAACTTTCCATCTCCCTACACAACAATCATATTCCTCGTCTGCCGCTTACAACAGACTTGGGTCTAAAATACACTCCAGAATTTAGCCTAACGGAATACGTTAAATTACAAGTATCAAAGGTTAAAAGGCTTTTTGGGTTTTTATTCAGAAACTTTAAAGCGTGTGAATCTAAAATTATGCTGTACAAGTTATGCATAAGGCCCTTACTTGAATTTTGTCCTCCTGTCATGGACAGTGTTTCCTAAATTTATTATATATTATTAATATTGTAAAAGACAGGTGCAAATTGGAAAGCCTACAAAGGGCGTTTACTCAACGTCTAGTAGGTGAAAATCTTTGCATTTCCTACTACGACAGATGTAACATATTTGACTTGGAACCCTTATGGGTCAGATGACTGAAGTTTAACCTAAAAATTACATTTAGGATTGCTAAAGGGCTTATATATTTCCCCCATAATGACTTTACTTTCAGTTCACGTAAGAAATATAACCTCAGAAATAAATCTTCATCTTTTGAAGTGCCCCGCTGTCATACAAAGTACAGATCATATTCTTTCACTGTCAGATACCGCTGTATTTGGAACCGTCTTCCAACTGAAGTTAGAAACAGTCCTACCCAAAAAACCTTCTCATCTCTGCTGAACAAATATTTTATCAACACCGGGTTAGAAGGCTTATGTGACAGACTAAAAATCAGAGATCTAATACGGCACTCCTCTGACCCTCACTGTTAGCTCCCGAAATCTGTGATCTCTATGTTTGACTCTACTTTCACTATGATTGTTTTCACAACCCCAGTCACCTATTCTCAATCAGCCTTAAATTTTAATTATTTCTTCATTTGAATATTTAAAAAAATTTTCTTTTTGCACATATCACTGATAACATGGTATTATGAATATTTCAGCATGCTAAGAGTTCAGTCTCAAGTTCCAGATGCAAATCAACTGAAGACGACTAGTATTAAAATGTCTCTAGAGACTGCCTAATGCTACATGTTAGCACTGTCTGCCTATACTCAAATTAAGGCCCGAATGTTGGTAGTCTAAATAATCAACTATACGGCGAGTCCTAAATAGTAATGAATCCTATCTTACTGTTCTATAACTATAATCTTGTTTAGTCAAATCTTTCGGAACAAAATATTATAACTTACTACTACTTATATGTTTAATGCTGCATGATTATGCACTGTTTTCCGAAATTACATTTGTTTATATCTAAAATGTAGACTCTGATAGTCTATTTTCCTTATACTTTTATTATTGTTCCTCTCCAAAATACTGTAACAGATGAAACATACATGACGGTCTTCTGAAAGTAGTCACTCATACCATGACTTCGAATGAGTTGACAAATAAATATTTTAAAAAAGTTTGTGGCATATTATAACAGAAATTAAAAGATATATATAACAAAAAATGAAGCATTTTGCCAGGGCCTTGCACAAAAAAGGTGGGAGGGTGGTGATTGCTAGTCAGCGGATATGATGGTGGGGACATATGAGAACCACCCTTATCTGTGGGACAGCACTCTATTGCTAAGGCTCCTGAGTTCGAATGGCTTCTGCAAAATAAGAGAATAAATAAAATTTTTTTTAAAAAAACGGAAGTTGGAAATTTGCCTAAAGCTGAAGTTTAAATAACAAACTCCTCGAATGCAAGTACATGGTATGAGTCCCCTACTTCAGAAGGACACCTAAATGTATACTTCAGAAAAACAGTAGTTATTATTAAGCCCTCGCTTTTCTTCTACATAGTTCACGCACTTTGACTTTTGTGTTTAACTCCTATTCAACCTATATAAGTAGGTGAAATTATCATCTTTTTTCACTTAAACTTTTTTTCTTTTCGCAAGAAAGACTAGAATTCCATCACTAGAAAACCTCAGGGGGAAATAATATTTTTTCAGTGAAAAAAAACAAAAAAATGATGAACCCCATGTTTGTTCTATATGTTTTGAATCATTAACACTTATTATATACCTCTTCACCTCTCTGGCGGTTTTCTTGTGTCTTCTTCTCTTTTCAAAGGTACTGCCTTAAACGAAGGCACGGAAACAGTGCCGCTATCCTCAACTGATTCGGAATATTGCTCGCCCACCTGGTGAATAACGGAACCACCTCTATCATGAAATCTGCTGACAAGTTCAAAGTTGGTCAAATATACAACTGGAAATGTCACAATTATGGTGTACTTACCGGTGAATTTGAAGTTGTATGGACTTTCAAACACTCTATGAATCATTTACTTACAATTACTGTTCATTCCGCATCTCTTATATTTCACGCCAGCACCTGTACAAAAATGCTACTTACCTTCCACAATTAACGTAATCGTTTATAATTCCCGCGTGAAATTGACATACCGTATTTTTTCAATTACGGTTTTGATTTAATGCTATATCTCATGAATTATTCAGTTGAAAGCATATCTCGAAAATTACCTATTGCCTTATTTTTACATTTCTTTTTAAATGATTCTCTCACATTAACCAGTGTTAAATCTGTTTCTTGATTAACAAATCATTTTATATATTCTATAAGTTCTAATTAGTGCACATTTGTTCATGCCTGTAAAAATGGCTGGTTTCTGTTCCAGAAATAAAATATTATTATATTATAATTACTAACTATACTCACTAATCGTCTGTGTAATTTATCGAATTGATGATACCTGTAAACTGGCGTCCCTCATGTACAAAAATGAGAATATATTATTATTATTCCAAGTAGGTTTTATATGGATCGATCTTCTTAGGCTCACATCAGTTCTTCTTGTTAGTTCCACATCAAGAAATGGAACGTTTGACTCGTTTTCCATTTCATGAGTGAATTTTATTGCTAGACGGCAACAGTCAATTTTCTTCAGCAGTAGATTGGGGTCATTGCTGTTGTCGCAAATAATGAATATATCGTCTACATATCTTTTATAAAGTCGCAAATTGTCAATGCTCGGCTTTAGTGGACCTCTCTCAAGGCTTGAGACGAAGTAATCTGATAGCAGTGGACCCAACGAAGATCCCATTGCAATACCATCTTTTTGTCTGTAGATAATTATAATTTATATTTTCATAGAAACACTATGGCTAAGACGCCTGAGACTAAACTTGACACTTTACTATAAGCTGCTAAACCGCTAAGCTTTTACCTCTACTAATGGCACTCGACTTTCAGATGACAATGGCTACAAACTAAGACACACTAAGGGTACAGTAGCTATCGAACAATGTAAAACAGACACCAGGCAAAAGTTCTACTTGATTAGGTATGCACAGATATGGAATAAACTGCCAATGGAAATGCGTCAAGCAAGTACATTGGCCTCCTTCAAAAAGGTGCTTAATGACAAACTACAAGAGTTTGCAAACGATAGTAGTTCTAGTTCCTATCTGAGAGCCTCCGAAATTATAGGTCCATTTAATGTATAAGCTTAAATACTACACCTGTTGTTTTTTGCCTATATTTATAATTCTAGATAAAACATTAACGGTCAAGATACGTATCCTCAAACAGACAAGAAATCTCGTTTGTAAAACCACTACCCAACACAATAAGTGGAATAAAATGGACATAAACCGACAACATGAAAAAGTTATAACTCACCACAATATCACATGGACAGATGTACGCTCGTTGGGCACCATATATCCCTCACCAACTGCAACGCACCTTTCCCTAGATAATGTGATGAACTTATATCCATAATGTTGCTGAGCAGTTAATATTCTCAACTCCTGTCGGAACAGCTGAATTCCATAAACCTTCCTAACGCTAAGAAAATACCCACAAGCAGTAGAAATCCATTAATTAATACGTCTGAAGCTTATGTACTTACTCCCAACAATGACATTGCAGATCAAATGAGATAAACACATCACTGATCTCAAAATAACACATCAATGAACTATAATTCGAGGACTCTGCACACAACAAAGTTATGTATGAATATTTACTTCAAGCTTTATTTTTTTCCCAGGCACTTATAATCCATCCACCAAAGACCTGGTTTTTTTGTTAATGCGAAGACAACACTCCTGTATTTCCTGTTGTGTTGCACTCACTGACAATCTAGCAGATTTTTCCAACTGTGCACAGAAATGATTGTATACAAGTGAAAAGGCTGTTTTATACTACTGAGATTAACATTTATCAAGTGTATGTATAATCTCCAGCGAACATGTAAAGCATATCTTGCTACTGCCTGTAAATTGTGATTGAATCATATGGTTCTATTTCTGTAACAATTTGATGATGCCTGTAAACTGGCGACCCTCATGTACTGTACTATGAGAATAAATTTATTTATTTATTTATTTATATGGAGGAATTACTTCAAGCTTTATTTTTTTCCCAAGTATTTGTAATCCATCCAAAACACACTTGGGTTTTTTTGTTAATGCGAAGACAATACTTCTATATTTCTTGATGTGCTCCATTGAATGACTAGTTATCATATTGTTCCCATAGACAAAATGACTGCAACCTTATAATTTTACCATGAACCAAATTTATGTAATTTAAATGATACTTATCCATGCCTGTACAATTGGTAGGAAAATGTATTTAATGAAATTACTATTATTAAATATGTTTACTCATCGTATGTGTAATTTATCATATCGATGATGCCTGTAAACTGGCGTCCCTCATGTACAAAATGAGAATATACTATTATTTATTTATTTATCACAATCACCTAAACAAAGGTGTTCTACCATTGAGTAGGTATAGGTTCCCTCGTGGAAATCCAAGAAGGATAGCTCATCAGAGGGCAAGGAGCCGGGTGCGCTCCCACTTCTTTTCCCTGCGGGTTTGCCGTCCCTGGAATTCCTTACTGGCAGATGTAGCTATGGCACCGTCTTTGGACGCCTTTAAGCGAAGGCTGGACAACCATGCAGCGACACAAGGACTGCATTCAAATGGCCTATCCCCTTAAAATCGCATAAATCATTCAACGGTTGACAATTAAACTGGTCGTTTTACTTCTCTACATTCTCTTCCGTCTTACTCTCCTGACAGCTTTAACTACACCTATTATTATTATCATTATTACTGGTATATATATATACCGGTTTACTGACTGTTGTTACGTTTTCTTATTCTTTTTCTGTCTGTTAGTCTGAATACCTTCACTAATATCTATTATTATCTCTTTTCTATTGACGACGATACTGAAGGACCAACTGGTGAAAGTATCAACTCCATTCACAGTAGTAACAGTCTTAACACACCTCATACTACAAACCACTTATAATTAATCTCCGCACTACTCCTTTGGGAGTCAGCCAAAGCTACGACAGTCGAGTGGCGGGACGAGCTACGCAGACGTTTACCGAAGATCAGGAACCTCTACCTCACAATCAAGAGGCGAACACAAAGAAGTCAAATTGGTTTATACTAGCTCGTAAAAACGATATTGGATTTATTGAAAACAAGCGTAACAACTGACTGTTGCGTTACATTCGGTCGATATGGTAGGCTACTCAAAAAAGTATAAAAATGGCTTATACAACGTTAGTTAGTTTACCGTAAACGATGTTTTAAGCAATATAATCTGCAAGAGACTCACCACAGCAGTTAGTATCCAGTTAAACGTGCAGAGTAGTATTAATAACTCAGCAACCGGTGAATTTTTGATACTTTTCGGTCTGAAACCAGAGTAACTGCGAACCAATCCATACAAAAATGTCTAAAGAGGCATGTAGGAGCAGAATTTCATCATCGAATGAGTCAGTGGGATCTGAAATGGAGCTGTCAGCATATTTTCGTTATTTCATAGACATCTAGGTTTATTGGCTCTGTATAGGTAGTGATTTGGATTTGTCATCATGATCGTCATATGGATGAATATTCACATATGTACTACAACCTGTTTGCCGTTAGGATTTAGTTAATTACATCGCGTGTTGGGTTCGATTACTCTGCGATTTTGACATTTTTTTTTTTTTGATTTACAGCTTGATTCCACACCGTATTTTCAGTACAAGTATGGAATTTTCAGCATGGATATCGGTAGCCCAAATTCAGGCCGACCATAGATATCGGGTGTGCGCCGGCAGGGGATCGAACCCGAGACCATGTGCATGGTGGGCGAGAGTCCTAACCACTGTGCCACCGCGGTGTCGCCGTGATGGGAAGTATGCATATGCTTTAAATGCATTACTTTGTTGGCTGCTACCTCCACTGAGTGTATACAACGGGAACTGTGGATTTATGTATTTCCTCACCACTGTGGATAAAATATCGCCGCATTCCTTTTGGAAAGGAGACCAGTTGGTGGATTATAAATGATGTCCAAGTAACTTATATCCTTCCATGTGATGTTGTGGTGAGTCTCGACCTTGTTTTCTCATATTTCATTCGTATGTTGGTTATGGTTCACGCTTTGTATCAGGTAGACATAATTCGATCGACTCTTATTTGTATGGGTGTTATTGTCATGACTGCTGCTTTTTTTTGTCTGAAATTATAGATAAAGGCAAAAGAAACAACAGGTGGTCAACTAACAAGCTTCTATAGCTGGGTACCCATTCAACAAAAGCGAAATTTAAGTAAATCACTTGCCACCCGCATCTGACGCATCTGCAGTCCCGGCGTTCTGGAAACAGAATCAGATATTCTAAGGGAAATTTTCATCCAAATTGGATACCCAATAAGATTCATCGACAAAAATATCAAACCAAGAATTCGGAGAAACGAAACTTTAATTGCGCCAAAAAAGAAACTCTACATGAACTTGGATTTCAAGGGAGATTTAGCAAGCGATATTCTGAAGAGAAGAATCACATCATCTCTGAGAAGAACATTCTTTGCAGCAACGCTAAGGATAGTGTTCTCCAGTCGCCCACTGATCTGCAGAAGCCTCAAGGACAAGATCCCGCATCTGACCACTTCTATCTGCAAATATCAGTTCACCTGCTGCTGTGGAGCCAGGTACATCGGTCGTTCGACGCGCACCCTGTCCAAGAGGATTCAAGAACACTATCTAGCATGGTTGTGAAAAGGCAATAGTAGTACTATGAGGAGTGCGATAATTGAACGCCTTGGTAACACTGATCATTCCATTTCAACAAACGCCTCCTTCAAAGTAATCTAGAGAGTCAAGAATAACCTATCAAAAGCAATATGGTTTCGTCTTCTTTGTATCGCTGAAGCTCTGGCCATTCACATAGAAAAACTGGAGGTGTGTATACAAAAGAGGATTACTCAACCACTTCTACTGTGATGGTAACAACTTTTTTGATTTGATTTGATTTTTTTGATGACTTAATTTTGTTACTTTGCCTGTTCTTTAATTGCTTATAATTCTTGTATTCATTTAGAGCTCTTACGTAATTTCGTATTATCTACTGTGTTCCTATGTGCATCCTGAGTAAAACTCACTCATCAAACTATTCATAGTATCACATAACTTCTTTTAACAACTGTTTGTGACAACTCATCACCTGTGTTACTACCCTAGATTCACTAACACCTAATTTTCTTGACTGATTTTGTATTACGTAACTCCAATTACCAATCTTCACCTGTTTTGTTAAAATAACTATAACCAATTGATTTTTTGTTTGACAAACTTAATTTACACATACATACAAAATAACACATATATATTTGCGATTGTACAGCTAAGAAAATGAATTCGCCGAAGAGAGACTCTTCGCTGATCTACGTGTTTTGTTTTCATTAATTTCCTGGGACACAGGATAGATAAGGATGGGATCTATCCGTTCCCTGAACGGGTAGAGACTATCCAAAACTTTTCTCTACCCCCATCTCTCATGGCATTATGCACTTTTCTGGGAATGGTTAGCTACTACCGTCGCTTTGCCCCCCCAGTGCGCTTACATCTTGGCCATCTTGACCAATATGCTTACAGGGAAATGCAAGTCCTTCGTGTTCACCGAGGAGGCCTTGGCAGCTTTTGCAACTATTAAGAAGTCTATTGCTGACGCCACGACGTTAGCCCTCTGTTAGCCTCTGACGTATGCCCTCCACACTACTACGGATAGATATTCTCCGCGTAAATTGTGTCACTTGGACTATATCTCACAATTCACGTCGGATATTCGACATATTTCGAGGGGCGATAATGCTGTGGCGGGCACCTTGTCTAGGATATGTACCATGTCGGCGCCACCAAACACTGACCTGAAGCAAATGGCACAAAGTCAGCTTACAGAGTTAGACCTCGATAAGCTGTCGTTAAACACCTCCTTGCATATAAAGCGTATACCGCTGGTTAAGAGCGAGGGTACTATCCTCTGCGATCTGTCCACTGGTACCCCCAGACCCATCGTTCCACTTTCATTGCGCCGTACTGTATTCGATAGCCTTCACAACTTTTCTCACCCAGGTATCCGGGCAACGGGCAAACTAGTGTCAGCCAGATTTGTCTGGCCTGGTATAAATCATGACGTGCGTATCTGGGCAAGTGCTTGTGTGCTGTGTCAACGTGCTAAAGTCCACAAGCACAACATCACATCAGTGGGTTCTTTCGCCACGCCCGATGCAAGCTTTAGTCATGTAATCCTAGATATAGTGAGCTCCATACCACCATCAAATGGTCACTCTTACTTGTTGACATGTGTCGACCGGTTCACTGGTTGGCCAGAAGCTATCCCCATCGACGCCGTCCATAGGCCGTTACAATGTCCTTACGGTGGACCATTCAAGGTTGTTCGTAGGAAAGAAAAAGTTTTTGTTATTGATCGATTCGGCTGTCAAGACACCGTAAGTGTCGACAGGCTTAAGGCGGCCTACATTGAAGACTCTTCACCCTCCATGCCTACACAACCAGCAGCTGCTTCTGCACCCACATCCCAGCCAAGTTCCTTTATTGAACATCCTACTGAACTTCGCAGTTCCCCGAATATAACAAGTAAAGCACTGGCCTAAGTGATACTCTGAATTTGTTAACTAAACGGTTTCACGTACAAGAGTAGTTCATACGCTCATGGCTTTTCGCAGGTCACATTCATTTTTCATGGTATTTACCATTTTTGGTTTCGTTTGTGGCAGTAGCCACTTTTCCAGTTACGAACCCTGTTAGATTTCTTTCTCGTTTCAGAGTGTTCTAACATTTGATTTTTGGCATTGCACTCGAACCGCTAGCTAGACCAGTCAACTTTGATGTCGAATAGTGGCTCTCAACACTTGTGGAATTGCGAACCAAACAATAACAAAAAAATATAGATCAAAAACGGATTAAAATAAACAAAGAAATACAATAGATAAAGAGTACAAAAATTAAAGAAGTAAAAGAAGAAGGAGAAAGAATTCAGTGTAAATTAACTCAAGCTCGAAACTTTTAACTGTCCGGTATAATTTACGTGAACTTCTTGCTTACCTTTTCTATGTAATGGTATAGTTTCTATTTTGTAATTGTTAATTTACTCGATGTAGACTGTCAGAAATTTTCTTTTCCATTACTGCAGAATTTGTCGCTCTAGTCTGGTTGAATTCCCTTTGCGAGCTTTGACTGTAAACACTTTTCACCACGTTCTCTCTTTCGGCTCGCTGTTTTCTTTTGACTAAATGTAAGTGCCTATTCTCTCTCAGCTCTTTTTCCTTTAACACTTGCCCTGTAACCCGCATTCATTAACGTGTTGTCGAAACCTGCATTGATTTTAATTCAACATGGAATAGCTTTGATGTTTTCGCCATATTTCTGCGCTTCCTAGGCACTAGCTTTTGTGATATATATGCACTTTTTTAAAAGCGATTTTGTGAACCTCTACATCACTTTCCATTTTTCTTTTCTTTCACTTTGTTCCTCTACTACGCTGGTATATTTATTGCCCTAAGTGTTAATTGATGCTCGCTGATGAAGTGGAAGAGTGAAGCTTTGGTTTAGGACGCAACTTGGACACTCCTATCTCAGCGTGAGCTCAGGGGTAATATCATCGGCCTCACGCACAATCAGTTCGAGTTCGAAATATGTAAATATGTAGTAAAAACAATTATTAAAAAATAATAAATAACTTAAAACTCTGTCAAACCACAATAAGATGGCCAGCGTCTTTCATTTCATATTCCGATTTACTTCATACATCATGTACATATCATTCATCCTTCCCCTTAACCTTTTTAGTTTCGTTCTCAATTTTTTTCTTCTTCGCTTCTTTTCCTTTCTATTATTGTGCGAATCTACTACTGCATACCTCTTTTGTTCTTGGATCGAAGGTTTCTGGTCTCCCAACAAACTTCTAAGAAGAGGGGGGGAGATAACCTGTAGTGCTCCCTCAATGTTTTCAGTTTTTGTTTAAATATGAACTCCAAATTTTCGTGCCACGTCACTTCAATCTTCGAGCTCGTTACTCCGCTGGGTACAGATAAGTTTTTAACCATTTTTTTACATTAATAAATTCTAATCACATTCATAATAAATATACTTGTGGTTACAGGCACGTTGCAAATCCTTTTTATTTCTGCTTTTCACTCGTTCCTCAGTACTTGCAAGATAGGCAGAGTACTGATTACGACCTAGGTAAAAGAAGTTGGTCATTTTGTAAGTGTGATCCGCAAACTCACCCAAGGATAAAGTTACGCACTTACAAGCTGATCCCTTATAAGCGTTTCCAATACCTTTGCTATAATGCAGGTCAGGCTTACAGGCCGGTAGTTAGATACCAACTGCATGTTCCCCTCTTTGATGATGGGGCTTATAAAAGCATCTTTCCAGCCCCAGGGTAGCCTAGCTAGCCTGGGTCAGAGACATTTGAAGTGTCACCGTAGGTGAAATGTATATTATATCCGCCAAGGAGATTAGGGCAAAGTTGAACTTCAAGCACTACCCTCAGTGGAATTATATTCTGCCATAAAGCACAAGTTCTATTCTTATACCAACAGAAAAATTTTTATGCATATTCTATGCATGCAGTTATTTAGGTCATCTAAGCCTATCAATAACCGTAATCTTTCCTGCACTTAATTCTAACGTGAACATATCCATAAACTAACTTTAATCTAACTCGAACCAACTCTAATGTCTCATTTATTAAGTTAACCTAACCCTTACTTGTCCTTGGCTTGAAAGGTAAATTATTCGTTCCCAAACCTGAGCTGCAACTTGCGAGATATCCGACTTAATGGCATAACACTTTGGTGAGCATATTTTATTGATGACAGCATTATTTGACAGTTAGCGTTACAAGTTCATTAGTGCGGTCGAACTCCATTGGTAGTTAGTGATGCTTAAAGTTTAACTTGGCCGAGATTAGCAGTCTACGGTGAAGTCCGTTGAGTCCAGGTGATTTACCTGGCTTCACTTTGAACAGTAGTTTGAGAACCACTGCATCCTCTACTACAAATATGGGCATTTTACTGGCCACATCAGTGACTTCGCTAAGCCCCTGAATGGTACGATTAGTCGAAAAGACATCTTCAATAGTTGGTTTGTAAGGAGTGGATTTTTTTCACTGGTTGATCACGGATTGATATCAGTTAGAGAACTATTGAAAACCAGGGAGTACTGGACAGTTGTTTCATCCTAGTTTGGGAATCATCGGCAGTACGCACCCACATCGCAAAAGTATTCCGAGAGCTTTTCAGCTTTTGTTTCGTCCTGGAAGCGAAACGATTGGTCGTAAGGGAATGTTCGGTTTGTGTAGTTTTGGTCTACCATAGAATCGAGGTAAAATAGGTCCGTTAGATTTCATTCGCCATTGATCTTGTTCTGTAATTTGTCCTGATTTCGTTAGCTTATTTAACGTTGCTCAGATTTTGTTATCTAATTTTTGTATAGGGCTTTTTGTCAACTGTAGATATACATTATTATCTTTGAGTAAATCCTCTGCTTTCTTTATGTAGTCTTCTGTGTCCAGGATTACTGTTGTTCGTCCTTTATCAGCCGGTAGAATAATTATATCTTTTCTATTCTTCAGTGCATTTCGCTCTTCAGTGCTAAGTTGGGAATTATGTCTTTTCTGTTTGAGTATAGGTATCATACACTGACGTATTTCTTGTTGTACTTCCTCATTTAATTTTGATAATTTGAGTGATGATTCTAAGGAAGCACAGAAATCTGTTAGTGAAGCGTCACCAGTATTGTAGTTGAGTCCTTTCTGAAGAAGTTGTTCTTCTGCTTTCGATAATGGTTGTTTCGATAGATTTACTACGCAATCATTTAAAGTTTCTTCAGATGGTTGTTTGGATATCTTAGCTAATTTTCCTTCGTTCCTTATGTCGTTCGCTTAATATTTTAATGGCAGCATTCAATGTTGACAGATGTTCTGGGGTAAGAGTCTGTTCAACCTTTTCTTTTTGGAATTTAATCATATGCTGGTATTTTTTAATCCTATTGTATGCATCCGTGATCATTAATTTCACCATTTGTTTGGCTAATTTCCAGGACATTGTGTGAACCAACATTTTTTGGATACATAAGTTAGGTTTCTTAATGCAGATCCCAGCGGCCTCAGCATTATGTAGCAGACGAACTCTTCAGGTGAAGTTAAGATTAGTTGGTATACGGTATGTGACTTTGAAAGCCTCGTTGACATCAATCTTGTTATTATATATATATATATATATATATATATATATATATATATATATATATATATATAATTTCATACAGCCGGTTCCCCTTTATTTGTATGAATAAAGAAAGAACGAACATATTTGCGGGATAGATGATGCGAGCTCGTTTTATCTCGTGGATTGATTCTCTTCATCTACGTACATCCTAATCAAAATTAGTTCTAAGTTACAAAATACTGTCTTAACATACGTTTTGTAATGACTTCGAACTATAGATAGAAAGTATAGGCAAAATAATTTCAAAGATGATGTAAGTAGACAATTATTTAGTGTGTTAAGAGAGTAACTATTTATACAGTAATTAGACAAAGTGGGGTGTAGAGTCGGTGGCACAGTGGCTAGGACTTTGCCGACTATGCACATGGTCCGGGGTTCGACCCCCTGCCGATATCTATGGTCGGCCTGCAAAATTTGGGCCACCGATATCCATGCTGAAAATGCCATACCTGTACTGAAAATACGGTGTAGCATCAAGCTGTAACCAAAAATAAAAAATATTTCGCTTGGAAACAAGGATGGATTAGAGATAAAATACAAGATAGATCAGCAGAGTGAATTTATACATATTAACCGAAGTAACTATGCTTTTCTTCGTGCATTGATTATTTCGAAAGCCTGAATAATTTCCACTGTATGTCAGGTGTCTGGCGATTGCGTTTGAGAACACTTTGCTGCCTTTCAAACGAAGACTTTTAGAGATATGCTTGGAGAATCTAGTAGACGCTGTCCTCCTCTCAATCCTTTCTATGTACTTACCGACGCAAGTGCAGGTGAATTGGTAAATATGTCAACTCCAAAGTTGACATATGGAGCGGGCTACTTATCTATTTCTGACTTGGTTAACGAGCATAGTGTGTTGTACAGTGGAATGAGTCTAGGGGGTGGGGGTGGGGAATGTTCTTTTCAATACACCTATAATTCTGTTTTCCGTTCCTATGGATGCTTCTTAGACTTTGTACGCTAGATTTGGTTAAAAACTGGTTTCTTTCCGGCTTTCGGTCTAGATGGTGTTTCCTTCCTATATTTTAATATGAACTTCTGAGGGTATCCATTTTCAATAAGGTTCTGTTCGATGACTGCGAATTCCCCTTCGATCTTATTTATATTTTGAACACAACGCCCTAGTAAGAATTACAGTTACTATCTACATAGAATAATAATTCAAAGTCATCTCAGAAATCTGAAGCTGAATCTTCGTTGTTTAGTCAGATGGTAGTTATCCTGCTAATCGGAATCGGTTAACGTAGGTCCTTTACAAAGGAATAAGTATCCGTGTGTCTTTTTCCAATAAGTTAATTATTGTCAAGCTCTTCTAGGACTTTTGAATTTGTGACTTTATGCGGTGTAGCATGTTGACGAGTAGTAAAGATACAATGGAAACAACAAAATTGCCAAGGGAATTACTAGAAGTCTGCTACACTCAAGACGAATCAGCCATCATCAGACACATTTCATGCTGAAGTGTCCGGTGAAAGCTTCGATATTAAACCGACCAGTTCAGAGAACGTAACCGCTTCAAAACATCACTAACTGACTGATATAATTAGCTTGGAAATCACACACGACAACCAGTACTGCTCTCTAGTCAACCGGATCCAAGTGATCTAATCACCAAACGGCAGTTCCACTCGCTGGGGACACAACTCATCAACCGTGTACTCGACTTAACCGAACTCAGAGATTGCAAATGACGAATCTGATCCGAAAATAAAAAAATAGTAGCAACAACAAGAAGTTTTTGATTGAATATAATTACATATTCTTATCTTCTTTAGAGTGAATGAAGAAATACGCGTGAGATTCTTGCCATGACTGTAGACAGATATCTTTTCACTTTCAACACGATTATTAATAAAGATATTGTCTACAGTAGGCAAAGAATTCAATGTGTTCAATATTATTCTTGTTATTTTGAAAATCAATTTATAAAGAAAACGGAAACTGAGAGAAATCTAGATTTGAAGAAAAGCCAACAAAAATACTTTAAATTAATCAATGTCAGTTTGAACAAGCAAAGAAACAACCAGACGCATATGGACAAACAAATACGTGTGCGTGTCGGTGTGGGTGTCGAGCACGCGCGCAAAATCAATGTTCAACGATCAACGTACAATAAACGCGCGCTTATTTTCGTTTCTTTTGTTTTAAACTGTATGCAGCAGTCCATACTTGACGAGTTGTATATTTTTTTCAAAAAAATACGTAAAAAAATAATTAAATAAATAAAATAAAGAATCATATTAGTATCATCATCATCATCATGATCACTGTTGAGAATGAATAACAATTTGAAAATGTCCAGATAATACACGATTGCCCAACAGTTTAGCCCATTCACAAAATACTGGTATTGCACTCCGGTTTAAACGGGAACGTAATGCCTTCAATGAGATTGGAGGAGATCTTAGAGATTTATAATTGGCGTTGTCATCTCCACTCTTACTTTGATCACCATCACCACCATTGATTTCGTTATCATTAATATATTTAGTACAAAAGTATATTTGTGAATCTAATATATCCATATCAATACCTTTAGGGATAGCATTGTGATCAACAGCCGAGATATCAGAGAAACGAGCATACTTTCCATTAGGTGAGGTATCTAATGCCCTTAAACATTTGTTTATAGGCAACCAATTGTAGGTTTCAGGACAAGCTAAATAAGCTGGTGTATAATGGGCTTTATAGGACATTTTACGACATGAATGTACATAAAATCCCATATAATATGATTTGAAATTTGAATACAATGAATCATTATTAATGATAGAATTTCTTGCCAACTGTCGAACGAAAGCGACTTCACTAAAAAAAAAAAAAAAACAAAAAGAGAACTAACTAACTGACCAACGAACATCTAAGGAAGAAAATAAAACAGCATGTTATGCATGCCAAGCCACCAGCTTCCTTGTGATTTACGCTGATTCCATTCACTGAATTTCATCAAACAACTCTGCACAGAAGTGGACCACTTTCAGTAGCACAAAAACGTCGAGAGTAGAGAAACATAAAAAGGATTCAAAAGAATCCATATAAGCCTGTCTATGAGAGAGGAAGAACAGTGACAAAAAGAGACACTTGGGATGAATGGATGTGAGAAGACGCAAGGAGGGAATGCAACAGCGCGCCATTGAGAACGATTTTCAGCCATATCACCACCAATTGTGTCGTGTTCATTGGTTCCTACCATCCTGATGACCCCTAACCATTAAGTCTATACCTCCCTACGTGACTGGTTGCCTCAAACTAACTGTTATTGATTTCATTGACCGATGAAGCCATGTTTGTGTTCGATCACCACTAGCCTTCTCTTTTCCAACCTGATCAATCCTATGTCAGTCAGCTAACATTACCCATCCATCGAGGAAGGTGATGGCTAGGTATACCTATGTAACACATGTCATAACCATCTCACTCAATCGATGCAGCTGCTTCACAACCTCGTCGATCGACTTCCCCTCCTTATCTAGCACTCGACCAAAGCCTAACCTCAATATTGCTCACATTATTATACCACTTTACACGGAAAATAGAACGCAAACACCTATGATCAAAGACAGCTGGCTGACCAGGCTTTTCACGTCGTCCACTCTCGATGGTCATGTCTCACTCAGTCACAAAAGAGGACGGAACCGACTGCTGAGCAGCAAACACCCCACTCCGATCGACAGCGAGTCGGATATCATGTCTACGCCGGAGATGGTGTAAGTTGGTATATGCTAAACGAGTCTTTTGTAGCCGTACTGAGACTTCGTTAGAGATCAACCCACTAGAGCTGGCTGATGCAACTTCCCACCAACCACTTCACTTCCTTCCTATCTTTAAGCTAGGACTGAGTGGATGTAGTCCAGTTCAGTCCAGTCACGTAGCGTCATCTTACATTTGATGGAAGCAAATCGTATGCCCCACACTCGAAGATCGCTGCTCCTCGGGGTGTTCAGAAGACTCCGCATTTTGTGAACGTCTTCACCTAGAAGGACTGCAGGTTTGTTTGTTTGTTTAATCATACAAACAAACTTCAGAAGTTATGTGAGCACCCTGATATTGATTATTTCATTTATTTTTTCCTTTTGCGTTCCCAGTGGAACTGCACAACTTCAAGCCTGAGCTTTGAAAACCAACAGGATGGGCCCAATCTTCCTTGTTTACCGCGTCACCACCAACTCACTTTGATATGTGAAGTAGTATTACTAATGAGTGAAATTAAGAGATAGGCAATAACAAATCGATATGAGCCATCTGATATGATAATTATGAGTAATAAAATGTGCTCAAAACATCAGTCATAATATATATATATACAGTAATACTGTACTAGTGTGTTTTTTAACCAGACAAATTTAATCTATTATGAAATTAACAATGATTACTAGTTTAACTGTTTAATGCATACACTCACTCACTCAATCGCTATCACACACACACACAAAGACATACATACATTCACACTTAACTCACCGTAATGCTGTATACGTGCCAAGATTTAGAGACGCATATTGTGGATCATAGAAAGTATAAACTGATGAAAGACACTTCGGGAGGATATCGATTACACCGACAGCAATTATTTTCTCACCATCAAGCCAGTATTGTTGATGATATGTACCAAACATAGGTGAAGCGGAATTCCATTCAGGATTATCCTGATTTGTTTTTTGGTAGTTTGTTTTAGATGAATTGTATTGAAGAAGAACAAGAAAATATCAAGATTAAGAGAAACAATAAGACGTACATAACCGAACACAACAACAAGAAGAATAACACTGTAGAATAAACAGGATACGATTTACTATTTAATTAGTGTCCGTTTGGAGGCAGGTTTGATCACGAGTTGACATCACCAGTTAGAGAACCATTGGAAGACGAATACCGGAGTACTATTGGGTAGCTAGCTGTTTGGTCCTAGTTTGAGACTCTTCATCAGTACACATCCAATCCAGCACAGGGGTTCAAACTCACAACCTTCCAGTCACAAAGCGATCTCGCAGAACATTCAGCCGACTGGGACACGGCTCATAGTGGTCCATGAGTTTTAACTTCTACCGATTGGCGATATACATGTAGAGACTTCGTCTTGTAATCGAAAGATCCTGGGCTCGGAATTCGCTGGGAGCGTACTGATGAAGAGTCCCAAACTAGGATGGAACAGCTTTTTAGTATACACTGGCTTCTTAATGGTTCTCTACCAATCAAATCCCTGCAAACCAACATATGATAATTAACCTGATGCTCATTAGTGACTGGCTATATACACGAAGTTAAATGGAGTTCTAGTAGCAAGCTGTAACCAGCGACATCTACCAAGTCAGGGAAGAGAACAGTTAATCGACTACTGACAATGGCTAGCGGTTGTGCTAAATATACATTTCACGAATTGGTAGAAGTTGGAATTCATAGGATGGCCAATGGATCTGCTCACAGTAGCTGAGTGATATACGTGCTTGCCTCGTAACAGAGACGTGAGTGCGTACTATTAAAGAGTCCTTAATTAGGGCAAAGACCAGCCTCAGCCATGACAAAAAGTCAATTATGTACTCACTGAAGTCGACAGAAATTTAACCACTTGATGTGGTTGAATATAATCAGTTATTATTATTATCTCCTTGGATTCAGAGTGGAACATAGAGCTTCAACAACACCTCCACTTTGTTCTGTCTTCTGTCGTCCTCTTCAGCTGGGTCCACGATTGACCGAACTCTCTGATATCCTACTCGCCTCACGATCTTCATGTCACCCTAGGACGACCTATTTGTCGTTTCCCATTGGTATTCAACTCGAGCACTGGCCTCTCGTGCGATGTCATTCGGCGGCCTCCTCAATGTATACTCGATCCATCTCTACATTTTCCTACATATTTGTTGAACGATCGGTTCTTGGTTAGTTTATTCCCATAGTTTTCTGTTGCTAAATCTTTCTGGCCGGCTGCCAATTTCATCTTCAGTATGGAGTCAGAGAAGACAGCTGTTGATAAAAGTCCGTACCTTTCTGGAAATCCTTTTCGTAACACTCTGGCCAAGTTTCTGACCCGTATAGAAGAACTGACTGACTGACCGACTGACTTCATAGTGTTGAAAATCTGAATCTTGTTATTCATGCTGGCTGAGTGCAGAAGATTTCCAAACTGGTTTCAGGTTGATGCTGGGCGTATCTTGCCTCTCCACTTCTGGCTGGGTGGCTTTGACATCTTCATACGTGCCAATTACCCGTAGTTGAAACCGTGCTTCCTAGCTAGATAGTTGAAGGAAGTAACCTCAGTGAAATCTCTCCCGTTGGTAGTGGGTGACTGGTGTTGGTTGTTGTTGCTGTTTCTTTTGGTGCGTGGTTATCTTCATCACCTCCGTCTTCTTTATGTTCACCTGGAATCCTGTCTTCGCTGTCAGCGTCTTCAGCCATTTGGTTGGTTTTCGTTTGCAAGTCTTCGAGTTTGTGTGTCATCAGATATATATCATTCACACCCGAAATCCAGATTTTCTAGAATCTTATCTGTGATCCAGCGTATTCTTGTGTTCTCACTCCCCACTCACACTCTGAGGTATAAGCCAGTCCGACAATTAAGAATATCATCGGTGATAGCAGGCAGGCTGCCTGTATGCACTTCGAACGCCTCACTGAGTTTTCCGTTGTGCATCACCTAACACGTGGCATTGTCACATATAGCTGTTGATTGAGGCACATAAAGATTTGAAGCACTGCACACCATAATGTTGAAGTAGTTAACAAACTACTTCCCGGTTAACGCTGCATTGTTGAAGACCTCTTTTTGAAGTTTATAAAGTAAGGACACATGTTTGACTGCCTTTTTCAATGAAGATGCATAGAGTAGCAATTTCATCCACAGCACATGATTTGCCTTTCCTAAATCCAGCTTGTTCCGGGTGTGACGGGGGGGGGGGGCTGGAGTTCTGCATCCAGTGCATCTTTACCTCGTCACAGGGAATATAATCCACACTCATTATGTAAAACAAGGGAGGAAGATGAAATAAAGAAACGAAGGAAGGAAGAAAAAGGGAATAAATAAGTCAACTTACCAATACTAATGGAGACTTAATTAGAACCCGTTTAAAATGTTCCCAATTACAATCATTGATATCACCTTTGTGAATATCAATTTGATATTGTTCATAAATTTTATGTGATAATTTTAAAGCCGATTCATAATTCTTATCCGTGAACGGGGCTGTTGTACGTATTAAACGAACCTATATAAAAATAATAATAAAGAAAAATAGTAGACGATAAAATATCAATGCGATTTGAAGATAGAAATTTAATACGATTTAACACATTAACATTGATCATCAGAAAACACTTTGTATTCTTATGGGTGGAGGGTGTCAGTGTCTATTACTTAACAACTGCCTGCCAACATACCGTGGGAGTCGATTTCTTCTTGAAATACATCAAAATAGGAGTATTTACAGTTGCGTCACCTAACAGTTCAAAGGACAACTGACGGATGCCTGTCAAACATATAACTGACTGCTTTCAACACAGAACTTTTCACAGATATGCACCAGTTCAAGTCACTCCGTACACAGTTCACTCAGCACACAAAGCCAGAGAATAAATGCATAATACAGACAGTAGACACGGATATGAGACCGAAGGAATAATAATGACAAAGAACAATATAGTTTCTCTGGAAATTATAAGTCACAAGGAGTGGATGCATCTGCGTTAGCCATTGAGAATGATCACTTTGAGCCATATCACCAATTGTCTACAGCCATTAGCTTTTACCGTCCCGAGGACTCCAATCCAGTCAGGAAGTCTACACCTTCGTACGCGGCTTAAACTAACTGTTGTGGATTTCATTAACCGATGAGGCCACTTTTCCTTTTGACAACCACTGCCCTCCCCTTTTCCAACCTCACCATATATCAGCTAACGTTGCTCGTCGAGGAAGGCGATGGCTACGCATACCTATGTAACAAATGTCCTAACCATCCCAATCGATGCAGCTGCTTCACAACCTCGTCGATCGACTTCCCCTCCTTATCTAGCACTCGACCGACGCCTCACCTCAATATTACTCACCCTATTATGCCATATAACACGGAAGATAGAACGCAAACACCTATGATCAAAGACAGCTAGCCAACTTTTTAATGTCTTCCACTCTCAATGGCCATGTCTCACTCACAGGCATAGAGGAGGACGGAGCGGACTACTGAGCAGTACACACCTCATACAGTCTTCAGCGAGTCGGATGTCATGCCTACGCCGGAGACGACTTAAAACTGGCATATGCGAAACTAGCCTTCTGCATCTGCGCTGAGATTTCATCAGTGATCAACACGTTGGGACTGGCTGATGCAACTTCCCAAATAAGTGAAGTGGTCAACATGCTCCACCAACCACTTCACTCCCATCCTATTTCTAAGCAAGGAGTCAGTGTAGTCCAGTCCTGTAGCATCATCTTACATGTGACAAGGTGAGCGAATGGCATCCCAAACATTCGTATACCAAAAGTATACACAATTTTTTTTGAAGTGGTTTATGGAGTTGCGTCCGCGTATTGGTATTTTACCGGCCGCTATAGACTTTCGCAAGGTATAATTCTCGGAATCGCTTAACTCTGACCCCATACCAGAGTGGAGGGGTACCGGAGCGCACAGAGGGCTTAGTGTTCATCCCCGATCGCCAACAATATGACTATGCCCACAGATTCCTCACAACACAGTGTAAATGTCTTACACTATGACGAAAACTGCCTTTTAGTCTAATCGCTACTCGAAAAACGTTTCGGATATGGTGTCGCCTACAGCAGAAGGGGTGAAGACACGGCTTCAAGTGAACACAGAAGAGACACAAGGTGGTGAAGATAACCAACAACAAAAACAATTACCAATCACTATCAATCGAAGAAATTTAAACAAGGTCATCTTATTCACTTATTTAACCAGCATCGTTTCAACTACAGTCGGTGGTACGGACGAAGATGTCACAGAGCCAGGATCGGAAAGGCGAAACAGACATTTACTAATCCGAAATCCGTGTAGAAATCTAATGCACGGATAAGGATAAGAAACAAGATTCAAATTTTCAACATTAATGTCAGACAAATCAGTGCTTCTATATGGTTCGGAGAATCGGCACGTGTGTTTGTTATCACAAGCATTTCCAACAGGCTTCAAACTCCTACCAACAGCTGTGTTTGCACCATACTGAAGAACAAATAGCAGGTCAGTAGGGATTAGCAACAAACAACTCTGAGAACGGACCAACAAAGAACCTATTGCTGAACAGATATACTGAAGGAAATGAAGACGAATTGGACACATACTCAGGAGATCATTGAGTGACATCGTCGTGCGCCGGGTCACTGATTGAATGGAACTTCAGTGGGAAACGGTGAGTTAAGAGTCTGAGGGCGACAAGCAGCAGCGGCAGATAGTGGAACCGGCTAAAGAGGAGTGCAGAGAGAAGTATAAAATGTAGACGTGCTGCTGAAGCCTAATGTTCCACTCGAAATCAAAGGGAATAATAATAATAGTAATAACAACAATATATAAAACCTGCCATTGTAACTCGTTGCGTCATTAAAAGATACAAGCGCAATCACAACGTTATGACAGCAACTGGAAGAATATTAAAGACCGAGATATACACGAAAGTTATTCAGGTAAAGTGGGAGAATCAACAGCAGCAGCAACCATCCATAACGCCAAGACTAAATCAATTTAAGCATCGACAGTGTTCATGAGACATACACGTTATCGCCCAATCATTAAGCCACAATCAAAACAGCTAGTGATAACAAATGTTTGCGAATTCCCAGTATAGTACTTCTGTCAGCCAATAATATTTCATGATATGAATTCGATGATGTATGCGCAAGTAGTCAGTAATTTGTCATCTAAACAAACTACTCGAAATAGTTAATTAAGCGATCTTTGAATCGACAATCCACACACACGCATAAACACAGAGTTCTGTTTAGTAGGAGGAGGGACTAAGCAATATCACAATACATAAAATAAAAGATGACACTAGAGATTTGAGCTGTATAACCACAGATCAGGAATGTTATACCTCGATGTAGAATAATACATAGTAGAAGGGGTAAGATGATGGAGTAATTTAGTGGATTGTGACTCGCACTCTAATTTCACTAACTGGTTTCAACATAGAACAACTTTGCACAGATGTGCACCAGTTCAACTTGCCACACTCCTTCCATGTAGCACACGAAGCAAGAGAAAAGAGTAAAGAGATTCAAAGGAGACATAATAAACAGAAAAATGAGGCAAAGAGAATAGTAGTAACATGGAAGAATAGTTTTGTTACATATTATAAATCACAAAGACTGAATGATTCTGCTCCAACCATTGACAACGACGATTTTGAGCCATATCACCACCAATTGTCTTCATCCGTCATTGGTTCTTACCATTCCCAGGACACTAACCAGTTAGTCAGACAGTCTACACCGCCGTACATGCCTGGCTTAAGCTAACTGTTATGGATTTCATTAGCTGATGAAGCTGTGTTTTCGTTTGACTGCCACTAGCCTTCACTTTTCCAACCTGATCCAACCTATGTCAGTCAGCTAACATTACCCGTCCGTCGAGGAAGGCAATGGCTAGGCATACCTACGTAACACATGTCCTAACCATCTCAATTAATCGATGCAATTACTCCACAAACTCGTCGATGGACTTCCCCTTCTTACCTAACATTCAACCGACGCCTCACCTCAATATTAATCACCCTATTATGCCACCTAACACGGGAGATGGAAAGCAGACACCTATGATCAAAGACAGATAGCTAGCCAGGCTTTTCATGTCTTCCACTTCCAATGGCCATGTCTCACTCACAGGCATAAAGGACCGCGGAAAAGACTGATGAGCAGTACACACGCCCTCCGGTCGAAAACACGGTTGCTAGCCTGACGCCAAACCTCTGATTTCTTTTCAAGGGATGAGCACAGACCAAAGAAACTACTAAACTAGGCGAGTTTCCTCCACGTCACAGTCATCAAAGTTTTAAACACCATTACAACCCTTCACGAAATCATCTTCGCCATCCCTCACCCTTTAAGATAGTGTACGACTTGAAGTAATGCACTCCTCCCAAACAAAGCTCTACGTTCATTTATCACGTACCGAGCATCCTAGACATGTAGTCTACACCTCCCTCTTTGTGCCTCAAACCACCAGTTAACACTTTTGAGAATTCTTAGCAACTTTTCTCCTGACCACCACAAAATCTTTTACAACCTGATATATCGCTAACTCAAAATACGTAACAATTCCTAGCCCCACTCTAGTCGATGCGGTTTTACAGCCTCATCGAATGACTCATCCACAACCATATTGAACACAATTAATATTTAACGCCTCATTACTTTTTCTTTACAACTTTGCCTTCCGAGAGGAACATATAAGTCTTCAAGCTTAATCCTTGAAGATTCAGTAGCAGTGGTGTTTCTTTTTGACATGGGTTGATAGGGTTGCTAGTCTCAAGCCGAACTCTCTCTCTTTTTTTTAAGTATTGGTTTGTAGGGAATTGATTGATTGGTTTCAGGATTTCATCATGAGCTGACATTGGTTAGAGAACCATTGGAAAACCTGCAAGGAGTACTGAACAGCTGTTTCGTCCTAGTTTGGGACTCTTCATCAGTACGCAACCAACCTCTCTTTACTGGACTTACTATCGGCCTAAGCGAGGCTAAGGTGTACGTCAGCTGGGAATCAAATCCTGATGAAGTGTGTGGTTAACAGGAATTCTGCCCTTAGACCACCACCGATGCACTAATCCTCACTATACACAATTATATAGTCCAAATGATTGGAAAACAATGTCTCCACATATTGAAGTCTTAAACCAATGGGAGGGTGGAGGGACAGATGACAAGGGTCAGGCAACAGATCGTTTATTGAGGAAATCAAGAGATATTTATAGATCTCTATGTACATTATATTCGTTATTATTAGCAGAGAAACAGCGTTTCCTCATTGATCGTTTCTCACTGGAAGTTATTCTGTCATCTCTTTGTGACCGTTTCTTTGATGGTCAGACAATATATCTGCTAATCGTATCCACCCACGCAAAGTCTGCAGTGATTGATTGGTGAGTTAGTCTTTGTTCTTGTTTCTTGTCTCATGACCAAGATTTCGGACGTAAACATTGACGTAAATTGCTGTCTACCAATTTTGGCTAGCAGACAGCTCTCACCACAATCCGACCACATACAACAAACAGAACAAATGGAGACTACGGGCGAATACGCACACACATACCTCAAGAAAATGTTTCCCTTCACCTTTGACTGGTTCACTTTGGAGAAACTCTTCTACTTCTTTCGGTTTATTCTTCTCTAAACGCTTCTGGCGTCTTATATAATACTCCTGAAAAAATCAATAAAATTACACATATATTCACACATTTATAACCATTCTATTCAAAGCAACAGTTTTTCATAGAGAATGGAATATTCAACAACAATGCATCTCCTCTTACAGATAAAGAATTGTGTAAAGTAGTAAAATAATAAAACTGGGTTCCATACAGTCAGCAGTGAGGAGTGAGTTACTGCCGATGACATTGGTTGGTGCCAGTAGCGCTAAATGCATCACGAATTGGTAGGATGGCTATTGAATCGCGTCCCAGTGGCTGAATGGTATACAAGCTCGCCTTGTAACCGGAAGGTCCTGGGTTCGAAACCCAGTGGGTGAGTACTGAGGATGAATCCCGAAAATAGAAAGAAACAGCTGTCCAGTACTCCAATCCTGGTTTTCAATGGTTCTCTCACTGATATCAATCAATCCGAAGTCTAACCTGAAACAAACAGAAGCCCTACAAACTAATTCTTGATAACTGGAAAACCTGAAAGTTCGAACACTTCGTCAACACCGGTCATGCCATCTCAGCAAAACCCTCCTTAAAAGTAATCTATCTACAAAGTGAAGAATAGCGTTCCCATGCTGTAATGCTGAAGCTTTAGCCATTCAGTCAGAAAAACTGCAGCTATTATACTGGACGCACCGCTTGCAATCTCGTCGTCTAAAAGGTATAGCGAATAGTGCCACTTAGGTATTTGAAACGAATGATACTGGGTTCGAGTCTCAGTGGAGACACCATCCCTCACTCACTCAAACACTGGAGACTGCAGGAACCTCCAGATGAAGAGATCCTAATATTACGAAGTGCGAACCTACAGGACTCCACTGCTAATCAACATTCATTCAACCAATAACATTCATGTTAAGCGTCAGACATCATCGAAGCGTCCGTACTTGGAGCTGGCCGACATGTCAATAGGACAACAGATCGAACATTTCCGTCCAATCAATAATCAACGGGAAAATCGAAATTGTGTCCCGAGTGGAACATACAGTTTCAAGCTTCAGCTTTAAAGTAGCAGTAGCAGGAGTTTTATTTCCACTAGGTGGTGAATTGCTTGTCTCCACACCAAACTGCCTCCACTTTGCAGGGTTCAATACCGCCATGTTCAGCGAGGGATTTTTTTTGGGGGGGGGGGGGGTTGGTCAGGGATCGAACCACAACAGACCATGTGTATCCTGGTTGGCAAACATTCTACCCTACTTCACCATCAACGCAAATAATGATGACGATGATAACATACACACTGTTAACGTATTACTTATTTGAATAGAATATGACAGCTTTTTACCTGTAATACAGTTTCATATGGACGATTCTCTTTTAAACTCTTCTGACGTAAATATTCTTGTTTTGCTATCCACCGACGAACATGAGCCTTCGTTGGCTTATTACTAGAATTAGTACTACTAATGTTAATGTTAACAGGTGTATCACGAACTCCATCACCTGCTGCTGTCGTTGTTGGTATCGTTGCCAGTACTGTTGTTGATAGTGGGGATTTAGGACAATTGTTAGTACAATCAATATTCGAAGTGAAAATACCGCTATCAAAGTGTGATGATGACGACGAGACCTCTGAATCACCAGAACAATCTGTTTGATTGACAGCAGAATGTTGTTTTGCTTGGCTTTCCTCTTTTTGAATTCCAGTACCTTGAGATAAATAATATAATTATTTATTATTATCATTATTTAAACGCAGAAAAGCGTGGTACAATATGGCACCAAGAAGATGAGCCACACAATAATAATAAAACAACATAGATTAAAAGTAGAAATATATAAGTAGAGAATGGATGAAGCACTTTATCTGGAAGGAAAACAGTCATGCCTAACATGTTCAAACAGTATTCGTCAACTATAATCGGGAAGGGAAGAAAGAAGGAAATTGCAACACGTTTGCCATTGATTACGATTCTTGGCCATATCCGATAACGTTCCGAGCCATCGATTCAACTTATTTTTCTCGTCCTCCAACCAGGGAGTCGTGACGCACCAGCCGATGCTAATCCAGCACAAATATCCTTCATCCCACGACACCACAACATGGACTGACCACCTCTTCGCCTTTCCCATCTCGTTCCAGGACTAGCGAACAGAGACCAGTAGTACGAAAGCCTCTGGGATGACATTCGCCGCACATGACCAGGCCACCGAAGCCGGTGTTTACAGATGACGACACTCAACAAATGGTGATCTTCACTGTGTTCAAACACACGCTGCCCAACTTCAGAATTACTCACGCGATGATGCCATCGAACGCAAACAATCCTGCGGAGACATCGATGATCGAACACGCAGAGCCACCTCACATTCTCATCTCGGAAAGGCCAGGTTTCACAGGCGTAGAGCAAGACAGCCCGCACCGAAGAATTGTAAACCCGATCTTTGACAGCCAGGCTAACGTCGCGACGGCGCCAGAGGTGGCTCAAGTTGATGTATGCCACCCTAGCTTTCATTATACGGTTGGAAATCTCACAAATAATTTAGAATTAGAAAACAAAAGTATTATTATAAGTTGAATGCAAAGATTTTCAAGGCATTCGGTACTGACTGCTTCATTCCAGTGGATATCGTTTATATAAATATCGAGGATCTGCGAACAAAGTAGTACTGCTAACGAATAGAAGGTATAACAGCAGTCAGGAGTTTCATCCAGATAACTAGCAAACTAACCATGCTACGTCTTCACCCTAGAGGAAAGAAGGGTTGGAAAAGGTTGACCCAAAAACTGTACATCCCAACTTACCCTGTAATGGTAAATTCTTCATAAGGACATCACTCTAAAAACCCAACCTCGTGCAATTCTCCTTTGAGCTTTGAGGCTGTGCAGCACTAAAGCGTCTTCTATTTCAGGTGTTTCATGCAATTAAATTCTGCTGTGTGTGTGTTTGCGTTTGAGTGTGTGCGTGTGTGTGGCCGGGAAGTGATGACTGTCCGTCCCATCATACTTTCATAAGCATACAAAGCTTTTCTGATCATGTGATTGATCACAGGAGACAACAGAGATTCAACAGCAAATGTAACAGAGAAAACACAATAACAAAAATAATGAATGGATGTAAAACTATGAACGGATATGCTACCAATTCAAGTTGCTATACAATTCACAATAATACACAAAATAAATTAGAAGATATACATATAAATGATAATACAGTTTAACAAACATGAATGTGACATATTGTAACGAGTGCTACTGATAAGATTTATCAGTAGTATATATAAAGAGGCGTTCATCCACATAAAAACAGCAAATAGCAAGGAGATGGATTTGATTTCAGACAGGGGAAATGATACAGCGTTGTAGAGACACATGCAGGACGTAAAAGGAACACAAAGAAACACAGTATGAAGGAAGGCCAGAAGTACCACAACACGAAGATCTGGGCAAATGGTGCGTGTGTTGAAGATAAGGCATACATAATTTGTCTATATAGAGATACCGATTTCCAAATAAAGATTCCTTTAACAAGTCTTTCGGCTGTCTACCATTTCAAGATGTTTTTAATTTAATTTAAGAGGTCCAGAATTTACATGATTAAGGGTGAACACACACAAATGTCATAAATCATATCGCCGCGTTCGAGGGCACCTCTCAGTTCGACTGAGCAAAGGAGAACGTGGAGGTATTGATTCACACATATTGCAACATATTGTAGATACTGACCACGCAGCATCTGACACATATAGTCTAAAAAGTCCGACAAATTTTGCCGAAGCGACACGAGTGTATTTGCTTTGTCACATAGCAGAGGCTTTGGCAATACATAACATACATAAAGCCAGAACAACTCTGTGTACAAAAACAGTTTGTACGATCTCTTTCGTTACCATGGTCTTGACTTTACTTTGTAATTCGCATGACAACTTCGTTATCCTTCTTTATTCCGTGTTCCATTTTTGTTTCATTTCATTTTACTTTGTGTTAACATCTCTCAACATTGTTTTAATCTAGTCTACTACTTTAACAACATTTCACTCATCCTATGTCGTCTGCATCCTATTATATTATTCACATTTCCCAATGTACTTTATTTTCCGATCATCTATTTCACACTTGTCTATCGAACTTTAGGTTGACCTCTATCTATTTAGTCATTCATTCATATATCTGATCAGTTTGTGACCCACAATCTTATACACCAATATTACTATAAAACTAATATAATATATATATGAAATTAATAAAGAGTTTAGAGGTGAGAAAATAGACTTAGGTCAAATTAGAAGCGCCAGGACTAAACCAGACAACAGAGGTTACAGTACATCTACCCTGGCTGATATCATAGGAAAGTTTACCAAGGACGGCAGGTTTAGTGTGATGACGAATTGTTTTTGAATGCATAAAGGTAGTTTAAACTTTCTAATTGCCAGCTAAGGCTTCCACAGACTTTAGAATATGCCCCAAACACGTTTTATGGATAGGTTTAGAAGATGTGTAAACGTCAATTCTATGTCCTGTCTCTATAATATGTTTCGCAATAGAGGGGATAGGTCTCATGTCCTCACCATTAATGAGTTCTGAAGATTCTATTGGTTTCTGGAGCCACTTAGGCATATGTACTGTCAGACCCCCCTGCACACCTTTTATTCACAACTATCCCCTTGCATCTTATCAGGTAGGATGAGAAGTCAATATAAGAAGTTATACGCTTACACCACTAAGTACAAAAATTCTACAATACCCTATTTAGCCCGTATTTTATGTGATGGAGACACTGTTAGACGTGAAACATATAAGTTACTATGTAATTAGCAAAGTGAATCGACCCTTTCATCGTTCATCTTTCTGTAATTAATTTTATGGTGTCACCCTTTCTATCGTTTAATTATAACTTAGGTATTTTATTTTAGTTGTTATTACTATCATTACTACAATTTTATACTTTATGCATATTTTTCTCCTTATCACATACTGTAATTGTTACATAGCTGCTATAACAACGTTTTGTTATTATTATTATTATTATTATGTAATGTTTATATTTTGTTGTTTTGAGTAAATTAGGTGCAATATTGTACTGAATGGTGAAAATTCCTTTCTGTCTCATTAATTAGTACTGTTTCTGGAATAAAGCCAAAAATTATTACCATTATATGAATGAATAACTAAATAGTTAGATTTCAACCTGAAGTTCACTAGACAAGCATGAAATAGATGATCGAAAAATAAAGCACATTCATTCATATAATAAAAATAATAATAATAATTTTTGGCTTTATTCCAGAAACAGTACTAATTAATGAGACAGAAAGGAATTTTCACCATTCAGTACAATATTGCACCTAATTTACTCAAAACAACAAAATATAAACATTACATAATAATAATAATAATAATAATAACAAAACGTTGTTATAGCAGCTATGTAACAATTACAGTATGTGATAAGGAGAAAAATATGCATAAAGTATAAAATTGTAGTAATGATAGTAATAACAACTAAAATAAAATACCTAAGTTATAAATAAACGATAGAAAGGGTGACACCATAAAATTAATTACAGAAAGATGAACGATGCAAGGGTCGATTCACTTTGCTAATTACATAGTAACTTATATGTTTTTTGTTCTGACAACGAGCTTAGTGATCGTTGT
This sequence comes from Trichobilharzia szidati, assembly GCA_944472155.2. Taxonomy (NCBI): domain Eukaryota; kingdom Metazoa; phylum Platyhelminthes; class Trematoda; order Strigeidida; family Schistosomatidae; genus Trichobilharzia; species Trichobilharzia szidati. Next base: position 79,626,845 of record OX235276.1, on the reverse strand, counting down.
CCTTTAAATCCAGACGAAGTTATCAAGGCATTGGAACTGTGTCTATATTCCACGTTATTTACATTTAGAGGGATTCTTTACCGTAAAAAAAGAAGGGATTGCTATGGGATCGCCAGTATCTCCGCTAGTCGACAATCTGTTTATGCACTCATTAGAAACAAATGCAATTATGAGATGCTCTAGTCCTCCAAACATGTGGTTAAGATACGTGGATGATACCTTCGTCATAATCAGACGTAGTTTGTTGAATGAACTTTTTCACTTAATAAACAATATGTCAGAAACCATAAAGTTTTCCAAAGAGGTTGAATCCGACGGGAATGACTTGGCGTTCCTGGACTGTTTAGTGAAAAGAAAACTAGATGGTAAATTTAAAATAAACATTTTCAGAAAGCCGAAAAATTCGGACAGATACCTAGACTACTTATTATTCAGCACACCCCTTTACCACCAAAGTAGCTGAGGCCAGGAATCCCATTTACAGAGCCAAACGTCTAGTTACTGAGGTGGAGTAAGAGATTAGCAGGGAACTAAAATTGGTTCAATCTACTCTTGAATCAAATAATTATCCTAAAGCCTTCATAAAAAGATATTTAAAATGGGAAAATAAGGATGGATCGAAACCTGTTGCTAAGAATTGGGTTAGTACAACGATGATTCCTTACCGCAAACAAACATCGGATGAGATAAAGCGAATCATTAACGATCATGACATAAGAGTGTATTTTCGTGCAACTAACACCTTACGCTCATCACTGATGAAGATTAAGGATGATAAAACCAACAGAATTGTGTGTACCAGATCAATTGTGGGGACTGTGACGCCATATATGTAGAAGAAGCTTCCAGACAGGTAAATATATGAGTGAAAGAGCATAAACAATATCTAAAGGTGGTTCCAAAGACCTCTGCAGACTGAAAGAAGCTAGAAAACAGATCAGCGATTGCACTGCATTCGACAGAAATGGGACACAAAATCGACTTTGATAGGACTAAGGTACTGCAGATAGGTTTTGGTTCGTATAAAGAAAGACTAGTTGCGGAAGCCCTACACATATATGGGTGAATCCTAACAGTTTGAACAGACGTGAAGGTATGATGTTAGCTGATGCATGGCAAATCCTGATTGATAAATAACAAAACGGATTTGTATCACTAATCAATCATAGCTGGTCAAATATCCCAAATGTCTATATCTTCTCATGGAGAGGCTAACAAATGTTTTACAACTGTTTACCCAAACACACACACACCATTGTATACTGCCTAAGCGCATATATTTTCATATTCAGTTATCTAGAACCATGAACTCTAGTCAATGTGGTCTGATGAAAAAGCACACTCTGTTTAAAGTGTTTAACAAGACCAGACTAATTTTTGAAAGTCTGAGGTCAAATTTTGATCACAGTTCATACAATTTTGTTTATTATACATTAGAACAAGACATATAAGCGAACAATATTGTTTTCAATTAGATCTTCAGGCTTTACTCTAATTTACATAGATTTATATATAAAATTCTAACCAATGATCGTTATTAACTACGTTCAAAACATTTACCACATTATTATTATTAAGACTATTAAGATTATTATTTGATTCCCAAAATCACCGTCATTGGTTAAAATTATATATATATGTAAATTAGAGTAAAGCCTGAAGAAGTTCTAATTGAAAACAATATTGTTCGCTTATATGTCTTGTTCTAATATTATTATACATGTTGATACCTGTTCCATGACTCATATAATTGGAAAAAGTTTTTAAAAACAAGAGATGTCCTTTAATAATATAAACCTCTGTTACGTTAATTCCAACTAATTTCCCTGAAGAAGTTCAGACCAGATTGCCGAACGAAACGTTGGAATTAATCATTTCAATTTCGCTGAGATTTTACAAACATAATTTTTACAAATGTCAACTTGTTAGAATGGTATAATGCGAATTGAAATACATCTGAGACCCTAGGTAGGTTTCTTAATATAACAGGAATTAGGGCAGCATTCGAACCTTCAAACTCACTCAGATAGGACAAGCTCTGTGGGCTAAAGGACTCAGTGGACCCAATTAAACAAAATAATATGATTTAGAAAATACCTTACAATGACTATGAGTTAAGTCAACCCCCCATAGGTCAGTCAAACTAGTAGATCAGGAGTAGTGAGATTGCCTTTCAGAACATAAGAATTTAGTCAAGGTTAGAATGATTAACCCCACGAAGATAAGTAATTTAGTAGAAAAAGCTCGGGAATCGCACTGCATGCATTAACACACAACCACAGAATAGGGTGGCTGGGACAGAGTCGAAATTCGATAGAGTAATCTAGGCAGGTGGAAAGGGAGAGAGATTACTGAATTCTGCTTGGTTCATCGAGTCTCCCTACACCCAACACATGCAACAGAAGTGACTCAATGCAAATACCAGAGGTATGGAAGATATTATTACCGCCTGTCAGTCGAATCAGAGGAGGATAATAAATGATGTTAAAATGTATTCCATCAATTCACATACATTATAACATTCTGACAAGTTGCTTAGTTTTACTGTAAAATACATCTTATTTCCCATCTTTATGTCTTTTATTGATGACACTAATAGTGTGTACGAATATACTTTATCTCCTATTGATTTTATTCATCAAATGTCTAATCACATCAATTTTTTTACTCATGCATGTAAACCACGAAGCAAGAAAGTTGTGTGTGAGTAGTGCCTTGATTTGATGACGATGACCAGCAATCAGTGTTGTGCTCGAAGCGTGATCATCATCAGAGTAAATATTACTGTATAAGACCGCACTGTGTGATATCATCAAAATATAATTTTATCCATAATGGAGTTATACTCTACCACAGTCCCCAGGATTTATCTTTTTATGTAGTGTTACTGTTGATATATGATTGTGAAGAATAAATTGTGTTCGAAACGTCATACAATAGTGTAGATTATTATACAGACCTTATAATTGTATGCACGCTAAATTCTTACAGGTTGAATGTTTTTAAGAGTTGGTTTTTAGTGATTTAATTTATTTCACGTTTAACCACGGATTGATATCATTTACAAAAATACTGAAATCCAGGAACTACTGGAGAGCTGCTACGTCTTAAACGACAGCTGTAATTCCATTGATCTTGATAAATCGATTGTATTTAAAAAACATCAATATTATTAATGACGATTATTCTAGAATATTGCGTGTATATAAATATGAGTACATATCTATAATGGTAGAGCCAGAAGAGGAAATTGTCGAAAAGAATATTCTTTTGTCTTTGAAATGTCTGAATGAATATTTCCGTTAAGTTTTATCTTAGTTTGGGACTCATCAACAGGACGCGCCCGCTCATCAGTGTTCCAGCCCACGATCTTCAAGTTACAAAGAAAGCTCGTAGACCATTCAGCCGCCACTCAACGACCAGCACACTGGTCACGACGTCTCACTAGAACTCTAGCCAGACAACTTCATCCTGTGGTCAATCACTTGCAACTATTCACTGTTTGAACCCCGGTGGACGCGTATTGTCGATGAGTCCTAAACTAGAACGAAGCAACTAAGTGTGTCCAGTACTCCAATACTGGAGTTTTCACTGGCTTACTAACTAATATCCATTCCTGAACAGACTTGAAATAAGTCGTATACATAGTTTCATCCAGTGGAAGTCTGCAGGTTGATACAAAACTTCAAATACATTTTGTGTGTTTAGAAAAAGTAGGAGAACAATTATACTTTTTTAGGAAAAATATCATCAACTTACCACTTTGAAGCGAAAATACATGAAGATCTCCTGCGTCTTGTTCTTCATCTTCCTCCGATGAAACCTCTTCACAATGATCATTTCTTTCAGGAGTACTACTCATCTCCGAATTGTCTACTATCTCACCATTGGATAATTTTCCATACTTCAAGAAATCACACATATTATTCAACACTCTTTTATGTGAACGTTTCAATTGGAAGTTTAAAGCATCACATCGAATAGTGTATGATGGGCAACAGGTTACTTTATTCAACGGTTTATAACAATAAGTACCTGAACTATATAACGGAAACGAACAAAAAAAGTGTTTTGATAAGTCATAAAAATCATTTGAGTCAAATTACCGACGCCAGCCTCGATCAATCATATATTGATAGTCTGATACAGTGAGTTGTTCAGCTGTCATATCTACAAGAAGAAATGATGTAACGCTTTTTTTCATCAACACATACCCCATGTTCTTTTTTGTTCATTAGAATTTTGTTTACAATAGCGACATTTTCCTGATGAATGAAATCCATGAGGAATAACTAAACTAGGCGTGTTAGGAAATTCCATTTTCTATATGAAAATCAGAGCTAGAGACAGACAGAGAGAATTTGCACATTAATGAGGTAGAATCGATAAAATCATAATGATGAGCACACATGTTGACATAAGTGATAGTTAATGGGGTCAAAGTAACGAAAAACATGTTGTAATTGAAATATGGGGGGGGGGGGGCGAAAATGAAAGGATACAACAGGACAACAGTATTAAATAAAATCGGATCTCACGCTAACTATTCAACCGAAATATAGTCTGTGTGGATTCAACATCGTCACTAAACTTATCTACAACAAGACGGAATCACAACTATATACTACTGATTGATGATATAAGTAGTTTTCAAGTTTGGGTTTTGTAGGGATTTTGTTTGATTGGTTGCAGGATTTTATTACGAGTTGACATCAGTTAGAGAACCATCCTAATTTAGGAATCATCGGAAGTACGCACCCACCGGAGTGCAAAACCAGGACCCTCTGGTTACAAGGCCAGCGAGCTTGAAGACGATTAAGCCACTGGGATCCGATATAAGTAGTTGTCTGCTAGTCCTACCAACCAATAGTGCTTGCTTTCTGACTGCCTGGTTTCAAAGTAGAACTTTGCACAAATGTGTACCAGTTCCAGCTGCCACACTTCCCCAATGTAACACACAAAACAAAACAAGAGAAGAGAGTAAAGAAAGAGATTCAAAAGAAAGATAACAAACAGAAACATGAACCAAAAAGAATAGTAATACGGAAGCACAGTACAGTTTTATAGCATACTATAAATCAGAAAGAGAGAATGCATCTACGCCAGCCATTGACAACGAGTTTCAGACATTTCACCAATTGTCTCCAGCCTTCATTGGTTTTCGCCGCCCTGAGGACACCAACCAGTCAGTAAGTCTACACCTCCTTACGTGGATGGATTAAACTAACCGTTGTGGATTTCATTGACTGATGAAGTCATCTTTTCCTTTGATCCCCATTAGCCTTCTCTTTTCCAACCTGATCCCATGCAAGTTAACACTGCCCGTCGAGGAATGCAGTGGTTAGGCATGCTTGAGTAACACATGTCCTTATCATCTCAATCGGTGTAACTTCACAACCCCGCTAGCTTGGTCAAGGTGATCTAAACACTGGATAGGTGTGTTCCATTCGTTTCGTAACTAATTCACAAACAGTGAAATCGATTTACGGCATCATCAGGTCGCCAGCCAAAGTAGCTCTCTGAACTGAGTAAAACGGGGTACACTACCTCTGATGAGCTCAGCCTCCAACAAGCGAAACCGCTATCCGGTTCTTGGATCATTCCGATTTGGCTACTATGCACTATTCGTTGATATGAGTGATATACAACTACTCAAGTCAATTAATCAGTGGCATACAGTTTTATGCATTCACCCTCACTTTCTTGATTACTATTGATGGTATCAAGCGGATCATGCAATGTGATCTGAATAATTTTACTTTCCAGAGGAAACTGCGGTGAAACTCTCACACTGAAATGTGTACATTGCTACCTAATTCTCATATTATGAAGGTTGATTCTTCTTCAGGTACCTGAAACAGAAAGACTATTAGTGTTGTGTGACAGCAGAGCCCAAGGGACAACTGCTTGAGGCCGGTTACACACGGCCTGTATGAACTGGTTACTTGGTCTGGTTCCGTATTAGTAAGCTTACCGCCGGTCACGGACTACCGTAGGGTAATTCGGGATGTACAATTGTTGGGGTCGACCTTTTCTAACCACCCCCCCTATCCAGGGTGGAGAGACAGCATAGCTGGCTGGCATGCTGTTCATCTGAGGGAAACACCTCACTGCTGTTACATTCCTGTTCCCCAACAGTACGACTTCAACCACAGATCCCCGCCATAGTGTAAAAAAATTCGTACACTAAGCCGGTAACTGCTTTCAGTATAATCGCTATCCAAGAAACCTTTCTCGCACAATAAAACCTGCAGAAACAATAGTTCCAGCCAGTGTAGCTTGTTGGGTCATTGAGATGTGCAAGCCCGACCACCACGTCGAGGTAGCAGCTATCGGTCGGGCATATTATGAAGGACAGGATTAACATTCACAGTGTCAGATTAACAACCGCTATCGGAAAAGCTTTCAGTGTGGTGATTAAGGTGCCATTCGAAGTCTCTCTCCACAGATTAGTCTCTATAACTAAACATTTCGAAAAATGAGAAAAGTAACCTTGTGATAACTGCAAAGAAAATCAATTTTACCAATTTTATTTCAGTGATTTCGAATTCATTACTCTTATGGCAGACAATCAATAAAGACGCGAAGATAGTAAACTTGAAAGGCTCATACAGCACTAAAGAGGACGTCTCACAAATCACTTTTTTCGATTCATCGAATACTAAAACTTAGACATGTTGGCTTTCAAAGTTTGTCACACTTCTTCGTGGAAGGATTTCATGGTGGCATGTAGTGAAGACCAATGCTTAATAGCGTCTGGCCATTTGATATTTTCACCGGATGCCCAGGTTAATTAAAAGCTGTAAACAAATACGGCTAAATTTCTCGTCATTCACTCATCGCACATACGAAGTGGTGATTTTTGCATCAGTATGCCTTATATGTATATGTCCCATTATGAAGCGTCTTCAATTTATACATATATATATATATATACCATTGAGTCTGGTAAGGAGTTCCAGTCGTTGGTCACTCTGTGAGACAATCTAAATTCCACACGTATTTTGTTCCACCTCGGTTTGATCACCTTCTTGTGGTGACCTCGTAAATGTATCCTGCAGGGGGAGAAAAGAATTGAAACGTCAATCCCTACATCACCCCTTTGATATACGGTATGCCGAAATTAAGTCGCATCTCCCCCTTCAGTACGATAATAATAATAAGAAGAGATTTAGATGCTCCATTCTCTTAACATAAGGAAGGTGTGAGATACCACTGAATAATTTGGTTCCTACCCTCTGAACTCTTTCCAAGATATGTGCCTCCTTTCTGAGGCATGGACTCACCGCTTGTATGCAGTATTCTAGATGAGGTTTGCTGACATGTTGCATAGAGTACTTGGAACATACACTCGTCTAATCGTTTGAAAGTCGTTCGAAGTGCCCATAGTATTCGAGAAGCCTTAGCTGTGACTCCATTACAATTTCCCGTTGTTTCTAAGTCATGGCTTACAGTAATTCCCAAGTCCTTTCGTCCCTTAACATCTGGCAGTTCTGTTTCCCCCAGGGAGTACGACGTGTAAGACCTCTGATCTAGGTGTATTGCCGCGCTTTTCTTGGAATCAATTTCCAGACTTCAGCGGTTAGTTAATTTATCCAGATGGTTTCGTAGTACCAATCTACCATCGTTATTATATGTGTAAAACTTGGGCACTGTGGTAGTAAGTAATTCCATATTAGTTTGTTTATTAAATATATCACACAGTGAAACAGTATTATTTACTGGATGACGTTTCGAACAAAATTTATTGTTCATAATCACATCAATTGTATTCACACGACTTTGAAACTTAAGTTTTATAGTTTTCTATTTGTCGTAAGGGTAGTAGAATTTTCCAGATAGGACAGGTGATGAATCATTCCTATTACATGTATTTGCAGTTGATTCGATAAACAATCTCTCCCTCCACCTTGTGACATTAGATTTTAGAACTGTCATCCTATTGTATGGTTGTGTGTAACTGCATGCAGTGAGTGCTATAGCTGAACTATTCTCTAGATTTCTTATCTTATTTGGATCAACCAGTCTAGATTTTGCTAAGATTTTATGTTCAGCTAGTTTGACGTATGTACCTGACCTGACAATCATTCCAACAGGGTATTAGATAAACTAAATTGTTTTGTTTTAAAGGCTCTACAGGATTCTTTAACGACAAAGCTTGTTTCTAATTGAGTTTGTGGGCAGTTGGAATACCATTTTTATTCCTGCCTTGTTAAGAATTCTGCGTAAGGCTTCCGGGGTCCCTTCCTTGTATGGAATTACTACTGATAATTTAGATTCCTTATTGTTGGTGTCGTCATTAATATTACTATTATTATCACTATTATTGTTATCATTATTATTGTTATTATCACTATCGCTGCCATCATTATTTCATTTTTACATTTCCTGACTAATTTATCCGGGCAATTATTAAGTTTCGAAGCTACTTTTATGTGTATCAGTTCCTGTTTTAGATTTTCCTTGGTACTACTTAGTTTTTGTACTGTCATTAAAACATTTCACCAATCCTATTTTTACTGACATAGGATGGGACGACCGGAAGTCCAAATATGTATTTGAATGGGTGGGTTTCCTGTAAACACTAGTGTTTAACTTCCCATCTCCTTTCGTCTTTACGTTGCAATCTAACATTGGGAGCTCGCCTTCTTGATTTTCCAATTCATAAGTGAATTGAATTGCTTCAACCTTTGAGTTGATGTATGAATAATTCTGTTTCACTGTGTGATATATGTAATAAACAGACTAATATGGAACTACTATCGTTATTATTTTCAGTTTTCCATATCTTAATAACGTCCTCAAATAATAAGAGATGAGGTAAGAATTTTCGGCAGTTCATTTACATATAATAGGAATAGCAGGGGACCAAGTAAAGTTCCCTTAGGTACTCCACTCAGTACTGCTTTCCACCCTGACAGCACACCATTAACCCTTCCTTACCTTCTGCCTTCTAACAATCAGGTAGTCGCCAAACCGCTCATATAGGAAGGAGTCGGTCTAATCCAAAATGTTTGAGTATACTGGGGAGACCTAAATGGGACACCTTATCGATAAATCCAACGTCCAATAGACGGTTCTTATACCTAGCTTCGACCCAATCTTCCCTAGCTAACAGTAAGTTTGTCAGGCAGGATCGTCCTGGTCGGAATCCGTGCATTCCATCATCTCTGCACTGTGATAACTGCAGCCTGTTGGACGTCCTCACCCAAGAGGCTGTAGGACTTATCATGTCCAAGAAATTGACAAAACCGCAGATGAAGGGAAAAAGCCAGCAGCTGGTACTGATGTCATGAATGAGGATTCTGGCCTGAGTCATAAGACTGGGACAGAACCACATCCCCAAGCTTCGAAAGACACAAAAGAGGTACATTGTGCTCAAAAGTCTGCAGCAGCACGCAAAAAGTCCCAAAACTCTAAGAGGGCAAGTAGTGCCAACATTGTAAGACCACCGGGTGATACTACCACGACAAAGCGTTGCGCGTCTGGTGAACGCACGGCTTCCAACTGCGGCGAGAGTAAATTGGAATCAACTGATTCCACTTGGTTAGTACCGAAAAATAGGAAGCTGAAGAACTACATGAAAGCGAAAAAAGACTGGGCTTAGTGATAAGGCTTCGACGACCGTAAACACTAATGCGATTGTGAAACCTTCGGATTCAAATTACAGTATTGTAAATCGGAACTTGGAGGAATCAAAGAAAGTAGATCCAGCTGCCCAACATGCTGATGATTTCGAAGTAGTTAGCCCCGTCATCCGTGAAGTACTTCGGGTTATGAAGTCTCGGAAACATATGTTGCCCAGACTTCTGTTCATAAGTCGAGTGAACACGAAGGTCTCTCAGGGTGCTATAGGAAAGCGTGTGGTCTTAGGAATAAGATCCCTGAATTAGGAGTGTTTTTTGAAGTACTACTACTACTACCTGATGTGATTGATATCACTGGGCCAAGTTAAACTTTAATCACCACTAACTATCAATGGAGTTCGACCGCACTAATGAACTTGTAACGCTAACTGCCATATAGTGCTGTCATCAATAAAATATGCTCACCAAAGTGTTATGCCATTAGGTCGGATATCTCGCAAGTTGCAGCTCAGGTTTGGGAACGAATAATTTACCTTTCAAGCCAAGGACAAGTTAGGGTTAGGTTAACTTAATAAAGGCGACATTAGAGTTGGTTAGAGTTAGATTACAGTTAGTTTATGGATATGTTCACGTTAGAGTTAAGTGCATGAAAGGTTAGGGTTATTGTTAGGCTTAGAAGACCCATATAACTGCATGCATAGAATATGGTTAAGTTTATCTGTTGGTATAATAATAGAACTTGTGCTTTAAGGCTGAATATAATTCCACTAAGAGTAGTGCTTGAAGTTCAACTTTGCCCTATACTCCTTGGCGGATATAATATACATTTCACCTACGATGACACTTCAAATGTCTTTGACCCAGGCTAGCTAGGCTACTCAGGTGTTGGAAAGATGCTTTTATAAGCCCCATCATCAAATAGGGGAACATGCAGTTGGTATCTAACTACTGACCTGTAAGCCTGACCTGCATCATAGCAAAGCTATTGGAAACGCTTATAAGGGATCAGCTGGTAAGTGCATAACTTTATCCTTGGGTGAGTTTGCGGATCACACTTACAAAATGACCAACTTCTTTTACCTATAACGTAATCAGTACTCTGCCTATCTTGCAAGTACTGAGGAACGAGTGAAAAGCAGAAATAAAAAGGAATCGCAACGTGCCTGTAACCACAAGTATATTTATAATGGATGTGATAGAATTTAATAATATAAAAAAATGCTTACAACTAATCTGTACCGATTTGAGTAGCAAACTAAAAGTGTGAAGTGACGTGTCACCAGAATATGGAGTACATATTAAAACAAAAACTGAGAACATTGAAGATGCACTACAGGTTATCCCCCCTTCTTAGAAGGTTGTTGGGAAACCAGCAACCTTCGATCCGAGAAAATAAGAGGTATGCAGTAGTAGATTCGCACAATAAAAGAAAGGAAAAGTGGCGAAGAAGAAAATTGAGAACGAAACTAAAAAAGGTTAAGGGGAAGGATGAATGATATGTACATGATGTATGAAGTAAATCGGAATATGAAATGAAAGACGCTGGCCATCTTATTGTGGTTTGACAGAGTTTTAAGTTATTAATTTTTTTACTACATATCTACATATTTCGAACTCTGTATAAGTAGGGGGCTACAGACCACACACTGATTGTGCATGAGGCCGATGATATTACCCTGTGCTCAGGTTGAGATAGGAGTGTGACTCATTAGGTCTAAGTTGCGTCCTAAACCAATACTTCACTCTTCCACTTCATCAGCGAGCATCAATTAACACTAAGGACAACAAATATACCAGCGTAGTAGAGGAACAAAGTGATAGAAAAGAAAAATGGAAAGTGGTGTAGAGGTTCACAAAATCGCTTTTAAAAAAGTATATATATCTCAAAAGCTAATGCCTAGGAAGCGCAGAAATATGGTGAAAACATCAAAGCTATTTCATGTTGAATTAAAATCAATGCAGGTTTCGACAACACGTTAATGAATGCGGGTTACAGGGCAAGTGTTAAAGAAAAACGAGCTGAGAGAGAATAGGCACTTACATTTAGTTAAAAGAAAACGTCGAGCCGAAAAAAAGAACGTGGTGAAAAATGTTTACAGTCAAAGCTCGCAAAGGAAATTCAACCAGACTAGAGCGACAAATTCTACAGTAATGAAAAGGAAAATGTCTGACAGTCTACATTGAGTAAATTAATAATTACAAAATAGAAACTATACCATTACATAGAAAAGGTAAGCAAGAAGTTCACGTAAATTATACCGGACAGTTAAAAGTTTCGAGTTTGAGTTAATTTACACTGAATTCTTTTCTCCTTCTTTTTTTACTTCTTTAATTTTTGTACTCTATCTATTGTATTTCTTTGATTATTTTAATCCGTTTTTGATCTATATTTTTTGTTGTTATTTGGTTCGCAATTCCACAAGTGTTGAGAGCCACCATTCAACATCAAAGTTGACTGGTCTAGCTAGCGGTTCGGGTGCAATGCCAAAAATCAAATGTTAGAACACTCTGAAACGAGAAAGAAATCTAACAGGGTTCGTAACTGGGAAAGTGGCTACTGCCACAAACGAAACCAAAACGGGTAAATACCATGAAAAATGAATGTGACCTGCGAAAAGACATGAGGGTATGAACTACTCCTGCACGTAAAACCGTTCAGTTAACAAATTCAGAGTATCACTTAGGCCAGTGCATACGCCGACCAGCGCGTGTAACCTGTGCTTTACTTGTTATATTCGGGGAACTGCGAAGTTCAGTAGGATGTTCAATAACGGAACTTGGCTGGGATGTGGGTGTGGAAGCAGCTGCTGGTTGCGTAGGCATGAAGGGTAGAGAGTCTTCAATGTAGGCCGCCTTAAGTCTGTCGACACTTACGGTGTCTTGACGGCCAAATCGATCAATAACAAAAACTTTTTCTTTCCTAAGAGCAACCTTGAATGGTCCATCATAAGGAGGTTGTAACGGCCTACGGACGGCGTCAAAACGCACGAAACGTGTGTACAGTCTTCGAGCCTAGCGTTTAATTGCACTCTCTTGCTTTGTGTGCATGTAGGAGTTGGTTGTAGGCGCTGCATAAGCCGCTTGAGGTTCTGAGCATGACGGTGTACATCCAAAACACTTGGCTCATCACTTTCAGATGAAATAAATTCACCCGGTAAACGGAGGGTGGTACCGAACACCAACTCTGCGGAAGTGCACTGTAAATCAGCTTAGAGCGTGGACGGATGCTAAGTAGAACTAGAGGGAGGGACTCGGTCCACCTGGTATTCTCGGCAGCCATTAACGAAGCTTTCAGTTGGTGGTGAAAACGCTCAACAAGTCCATTTGCTGCTGGGTGATACGCGGTTGTTCTGATGCGTTTGCACCCCAACAGCTCTAAGAGCTCCTTGAAGTGGATTGATTCGAACTGTTGTCCACGGTCGGTAGTCACCGTAGATGGGCATCCGAATTGGGCTACCCAGCGTTCCATGAACAATCGGCAAATGGTTTCCGCGGTCACGTCGGCTATGGGGATAGCTTCTGACCAACGAGTGAACCGGTCGACACATGTCAACAAGTAAGAGTGGCCATTTGATGGGGGTATGGAGCCCACTATATCTAGGTGTACATGACTAAAGCATGCATCGGGCGTGGCGAAGGAACCCACTGATGTGCGTCGGTGGCACAGTGGTTAGGACTCTCGCCGACCATACACATGGTCTCCGGTTCGATCCCCTGCCGACGCACACCCTATATCTATGGTCGGCCTGTGAAATTTGGGCTACCGATATCCATGCTGAAAATACCATACTTGTACTGAAAATACGGTGTGGTATCAAGCTGTAATCAAAAATATTAAAAAATAAAAAAACGTTGTGCTTGTGGACTTTAGCACGTTGACGCGGTACACAAGCACTTGCCTAGATACGCACGTCATGATTTATACCAGGCCAGACAAATCTGGCTGACACTAGTTTTCCCGTCGCCCGGATACCTGGGTGGGAAAGTTTGTAAAGGCTATCGAATACAGTACGGCGCAATGAAATTGGAACGTTGGGTCTGGGGGTGCCAGTGGACAGATCGCAGAGAATAGTACCCTCGCTCTTAACCAGCGGTATACGCTTTACTATAAGCTTCTAAACCACTTAGTTTTTACCTCTACTAATGGCACTCGACTTTCAGATGACAATGGCTACAAGCTAAGACACACTAAGGGTACAGTGGCTATCGAACAATGTAAAACAGCCACCAGGCAAAAGTTTTACTTGATTAGGTATGCACAGATATGGAATAAACTACCAATGGAAATGCGTCAAGCAAGTACATTGGCCTCCTTCAAAAAGGTGCTTAATGACAAACTACAAGAGTTTGCAAACGATAGTAGTTCTAGTTCCTATCTGAGAGCCTCCGAAATTATAGGTCCAATTAATGTATAAGCTTAAATACTACACCTGTTGTTTTTTGCCTATATTTATAATTCTAGATAAAACACTAACGGTTAAGATACGTATCCTCAAACAGACAAGAAATCTCGTTTGTAAAACTACTACCCAACACAATAAGTGGAATAAAATGGACATAAACCGACAACATGAAAGAGGTATAACTCACCACAACATCACATGGACAGATGTACGCTCGTTGGGCACCATATTTCCCTCACCAACTGCAACCCACCTTTCCTTAGATAATGTGATGAACTTATATCAGTGATGTTGCTGAGCAGTTAATATTCTCAACTCCTGTCGGAACAGCTGAAACTCATAAACCTTCCTAACGCTAAGAAAATACCCACAAGCAGTAGAAATCCATTAATTAATGCGTCCGAAGCTTATGTACTTACTTCCAACAATGACATTGCAGATCAAATGAGATAAACACATCACTGATTTCAAAATAACACATCAATGAACTATAATTCAAGGATTCTGCACACAATGAAGTTATGTATGAAAATTGACTTCAAGCTTTATTTTTTTCCCAGGCACTTATAATCCATCCACCAAAGACCTGGTGTTTTTGTTAATGCGAAGACAATACTTCTGTATTTCCTGTTGTGTCCCACTCACTGACAATCTAGCAGATTTTTTTCCAACTGTGCACAGAAATGATTGTATATAAGTGAAAAGGCTTTTTTATATTACTGGGATTAACATTTGTCAAGTGTATGTATAATCTCCAGCCAACGTGTAAGGCATATCTTGCTACTGCTTGTAAATTGTGATTGAATTATATGGTTCTATTTCTGTAACAATTTGATGATGCCTGTAAACTGGCGTCCCTCATGTACTGTACTATGAGAATAAATTTATTTATTTAATAATAATAATATATTCCCACTTTTGTACATGAGGGACGCCAGTTTACAGGCATCATCAATTCCATAATAATGTACACATGGAGTTAAAATTTTTTACTGACACAAGATATATATGCAAAGGGAAAATAATGGAATAACGACAGGAAGCATACTTTGCATAAGTTAAAACAATTTATATGGCGCAATCCTGGGCACCATTATTGTTTGAATTCGTCGAAAATGAGCGCACCAACTGAGTGTTCCGTTACATTTGGTCGATATGGTGGGCTACTCACAATGGTATAAAAATGGCTTATAGAACGTTAGTTGGTTTACCGTAAACGATGTTTTAAGCAATATTATCTGCAAGAGGCTCAACACAGCAGCTGGAACCCAGTGAAACATGCAGAGAAATATTAATGATTCAGCAACCGGTGAATATTTTATTCCTTTTGGTCTGGAACCAAAATGACCGCGAACCAGTCCATACAAAATGTCGAATGAGGCATGCAGGAGCAGAATATCACCATCGAATGAGTCAGTGGGATCTGAAATGCAGCTGTCAGCATATTTTTGTTATTTCATAAATTTCCAGGTTTATTGGTGCTGCATAGGTAGTGATTTGGATTTGTCATCATGATCGTCATATGGATGAATATTTTAATATGTACTACAACTTGATTGCCGTTCGGATTCAGTTAATTACATATATGCAACTAGGTGTTTACCCACAGCTTATCGAGGTCTAACTCTGTAAGCTGACGTTGTGCCATTTGCTTCAGGTCAAAAGTTGGTGGCGCTGACATGGTACATATCCTAGACAAGGCGTCCGCCACGGCATTATCGACTCCCGAAATGTGTCGAATGTCCGACGTGAATTGTGAGATATTGTCCAAGTGACGCAATTTAAGCAGTGAATATCTCTCCATAGTAGTGTAGAGGGCAAACGTCGGAGGCTTATGGTCGGTGAACACAGTGAATTGTCGGCCCTCCACGAAGTGGCGAAAGTGCTTGACACCAGCATAAACGGCGAGAAGTTCTCTACCGAAGGTGCTGCATCTAGTTTCGCATACAGAAAGTTTGCGGGAAAAGAAAGCAATCGGTAACCATGCGTTGCACATACGGTGTTGTAGAGCAGCTCCAATAGCGGTGTTAGAGGCGTCCACGGAAATACTTAGCGGTAGCTGGACATCCAGATGGACTAACATCGTGGCGTCAGCAATAGCCTTCTTAATAGTTGCGAAAGCTGCCAAGGCTTCCTCAGTGAACACGAAAGACTTGCATTTCCCTGTAAGCATATTGGTCAAGATGGCCAAGATGTATGCGCACTGGGGAACAAAGCGACGGCAGTAGCTAACCATTCCCAGAAAAGTGCGTAATGCCTTGAGAAATGGGGGTAGAGTGAAGTTTTGGATAGTCTCTACCCGTTCAGGGAACGGATAGATCCCGTCCTTATCTATCCTGTGTCCCAGGAAATTCAAGGAAATGACCCCTATCTGGCACTTCGCTAAGTTGACTGTTAGGGAGTGTGTTATCAGCCTCTGGAAAACAGTCTGTAAGTGGAGTCGATGTATTTCCTCATCCGGAATAGCTACCAAAATATCATCCAAGTAGAAAAAGGTGAAATCTAAACCACTCAAAACATCATGAATAAAGCGTCGGAAAGTTCCGAAGGCCAAAAGGCATTCGAAGGAATTCGAAAAGGCCAGACTGCGTAATCACTGCAGTCTTAGGAATATCATCAGGGTGAATGGGAATGGTAAGCCCGTGTTAAATCCAGTCTGCTAAATACCCTAGCTCCTTAGTGACGATGTCAAGTCGCGTATGTGAGGGACGGGGTAGTTATCTGGAACAGTTTGGGCGTTTAACCTGCGGTAATCACCACAATGTCGCCAATCTGACCCGATATTCTTGGGTACCACGTGCAGACGTGAGGACCATGGGCCGCTTGATGGCCGGAATATACCTTTTTCCAACACATGTTTGAACTCAGCCTTTCAGGCTTTTAGCTTTTCTGGGGACAATCGTCGAGGCTTTGCAAAGACTGACGGGTCAGTCGTAACAATACAATGCATGACGTTGGAAGTCACACATGTTAGTCCGTGGCTAGGCTTAAAAAGGTTAGGAAAAGATTGAAGTGTATGGGAATATGTGCCAGTGGAAGTAGTTGTAGCATATAACTGGCTGACGGCTGGGCCCTGTGTGGTGATGCCGTTGAAAGAGAGGTTTGTGGCTGAATCTCTTAACTTTCGATTACCAGTATCTACCAGTAATTGATGGTGCTGCAACAGATCCATACCAATTACACCTGTGGTCACGTCTGCCACCAGGAAGACCCAGCGGAATGAGCGGCGTGAGCCGATATTAAGGCCTATAAAACGCCTGCCAAACGAAGCGATTGGTGAACCATTTGCGGCACGTAGTTGTAAAGACATTTGCCGCTGGTGCTCCTCTACGGTGGGTGGGATTAGGCTGACCTCCGCTACGGCATCAACTAGGAAGCGTATCCTAGTTTTACGGTCTGTAAGATAGAAAAGGAGACATGTAGTGGTTCAACATCGACGTTAGTCGCCATCACGTGCTGGCTCACAAGTTTCCGGCTTGACAGTAGCTGAACGTACAGGGCGTAGTGCATTTTCGAGCTTTCGCACCATAGCGTGTATCATACCGACAGACACCTTGGTGAGAGTCTTCTGCAGAAGAGTTGGCTTGCCTGCGCGAGTTAGATTTACTTCACGAAAGAAACGCGACGTTTCTCGAGCGACTCCTTGACTTTAGTTCTCGTCTAAGCTTACAGTTTTCCTGGTACATTTGTCGTATATCAAGGGTCGTCCAGGACATCGGCAACGTCTTCTATTACGTTTTCTGGAAGGCTGACTATGACCAGGCTAGCTTTGTTCTCCTGAGCCTGAATGTGTCGAAGAGCGAACTAGCCTTCAACGTGTGCAAACCACGCTGTAGGGCGATTCGCCCAGAAGGTAGGCGGTTGAAGAGTAACCGCCATTTCAGCAGGAGCACTATCGGAGTAAGTTGTAGGTAAGATGAGGTATACAAACGATATAAAACAAAATAACACTAATACAAAGGCAATGATAAAACTGGGCGGGATAACAGAAAATATATGTAAAACGATACACCAAGCGATGAAAAATAAGTGAAGAAAAACTTAGGACCCAAATGCTGTAGAGAAGTCTGTGTAGGGCTCACCAATTGTAAGTGCGTGAGATTATCCTGAGGTGAGTTTGCCTGTCACACCAAAATGACCAAATTCTTTTACCTATAACGTAATCAGTACTCTGCCTATCTTGCAAGTACTGAGGAACGAGAGAAAAGCAGAAATAAAAAGGAATCGCAACGTGCCCGTAAACACAAGTATATTTATAATGGATATCATAGAATTTAATAATATAAAAAAGGCTTACAACTAATGTGTACTGAACGGAGTAGCGAGCTCGGAGAGTGTGCTTGTAGAAGAGCACATTGACTGAGCGAGCGTGCGAGCACCAAAACGTACGGAAAGTGAATTGACGTGAAACCAATACATGGAGTACATATTAAAACAAAAACTGAAAAAATCGAAAGTACATTACACGCTCTTCGCTCGCATGGAGAAACATGGCCTTCTGGCGATGAAACAACACGGATTCCGATCGGGACGATCCTGCCTGACAAACTTACTGTTAGCTAGGGAAGATTGGGTCGAAGCTAGGTATAAGAACCGTCTATTGGACGTTGGATTTATCGATAAGGTGTCCCATTTAGGTCTCCCCAGTATACTCAAACATTTTGGATTAGACCGACTCCTTCCTATATGAGCGGTTTGGCGACTACCTGATTGTTAGAAGGCAGAAGGTAAGGAAGGGTTAATGGTGTGCTGTCAGGGTGGAAAGCAGTACTGAGTGGAGTACCTAAGGGAACTTTACTTGGTCCCCTGCTATTCCTATTATATGTAAATGAACTGCCGAAAATTCTTACCTCATCTCTTATTTGTTTTGTTTTTGTTTTAATATGTACTCCATATTTTGGTGACACGTCACTTCACACTTTTAGTTTGCTATTCAAATCGGTACAGATTAGTTGTAAGCATTTTTTTATATTATTAAATTCTATCACATCCATTATAAATATACTTGTGGTTACAGGCACGTTGCGATTCCTTTTTATTTCTGCTTTTCACTCGTTCCTCAGTACTTGCAAGATAGGCAGAGTACTGATTACGTTATAGGTAAAAGAAGTTGGTCATTTTGTAAGTGTGATCCGCAAACTCACCCAAGGATAAAGTTATGCACTTACCAGCTGATCCCTTATAAGCGTTTCCAATAGCTTTGCTATGATGCAGGTCAGGCTTACAGGTCAGTAGTTAGATACCAACTGCATGTTCCCCTATTTGATGATGGGGCTTATAAAAGCATCTTTCCAACACCTGAGTAGCCTAGCTAGCCTGGGTCAAAGACATTTGAAGTGTCATCGTAGGTGAAATGTATATTATATCCGCCAAGGAGTATAGGGCAAAGTTGAACTTCAAGCACTACTCTTAGTGGAATTATATTCAGCCTTAAAGCACAAGTTCTATTATTATACCAACAGATAAACTTAACCATATTCTATGCATGCAGTTATATGGGTCTTCTAAGCCTAACAATAACCCTAACCTTTCATGCACTTAACTCTAACGTGAACATATCCATAAACTAACTGTAATCTAACTCTAACCAACTCTAATGTCGCCTTTATTAAGTTAACCTAACCCTAACTTGTCCTTGGCTTGAAAGGTAAATTATTCGTTCCCAAACCTGAGCTGCAACTTGCGAGATATCCGACCTAATGGCATAACACTTTGGTGAGCATATTTTATTGATGACAGCACTATATGGCAGTTAGCGTTACAAGTTCATTAGTGCGGTCGAACTCCATTGATAGTTAGTGGTGATTAAAGTTTAACTTGGCCCAGTGATATCAATCACATCAGGTAGTAGTAGTAGTACTTCAAAAAACACTCCTAATTCAGGGATCTTATTCCTAAGACCACACGCTTTCCTATAGCACCCTGAGAGACCTTCGTGTTCACTCGACTTATGAACAGAAGTCTGGGCAACATATGTTTCCGAGACTTCATAACCCGAAGTACTTCACGGATGACGGGGCTAACTACTTCGAAATCATCAGCATGTTGGGCAGCTGGATCTACTTTCTTTGATTCCTCCAAGTTCCGATTTACAATACTGCAATTTGAATCCGAAGGTTTCACAATCGCATTAGTGTTTACGGTCGTCGAAGCCTTATCACTAAGCCCAGTCTTTTTTCGCTTTCATGTAGTTCTTCAGCTTCCTATTTTTCGGTACTAACCAAGTGGAATCAGTTGATTCCAATTTACTCTCGCCGCAGTTGGAAGCCGTGCGTTCACCAGACGCGCAACGCTTTGTCGTGGTAGTATCACCCGGTGGTCTTACAATGTTGGCACTACTTGCCCTCTTAGAGTTTTGGGACTTTTTGCGTGCTGCTGCAGACTTTTGAGCACAATGTACCTCTTTTGTGTCTTTCGAAGCTTGGGGATGTGGTTCTGTCCCAGTCTTATGACTCAGGCCAGAATCCTCATTCATGACATCAGTACCAGCTGCTGGCTTTTTCCCTTCATCTGCGGTTTTGTCAATTTCTTGGACATGATAAGTCCTACAGCCTCTTGGGTGAGGACGTCCAACAGGCTGCAGTTATCACAGTGCAGAGATGATGGAATGCACGGATTCCGACCAGGACGATCCTGCCTGACAAACTTACTGTTAGCTAGGGAAGATTGGGTCGAAGCTAGGTATAAGAACCGTCTATTGGACGTTGGATTTATCGATAAGGTGTCCCATTTAGGTCTCCCCAGTATACTCAAACATTTTGGATTAGACCGACTCCTTCCTATATGAGCGGTTTGGCGACTACCTGATTGTTAGAAGGCAGAAGGTAAGGAAGGGTTAATGGTGTGCTGTCAGGGTGGAAAGCAGTACTGAGTGGAGTACCTAAGGGAACTTTACTTGGTCCCCTGCTATTCCTATTATATGTAAATGAACTGCCGAAAATTCTTACCTCATCTCTTATTATTTGAGGACGTTATTAAGATATGGAAAACCGAAAATATTAACGATGATAGATTGGTACCACAAAAGGATCTGCATAAATTAGCTGAATGGACTAACCTCTGAAGTCTGGAAATTGATTCCAAGAAGAGCGCAGCAATGCGCCTGTATTATATATTTATTCCTATCTATGTAGGACACACCAGTTGTACAGGCATGGATAAGTATTTTTTACATTACCTAAATTTGATATATGGCGAAATTACATGGTCTCTGTCATTTCCGACATTAGTTTTTGAGTACAGTCTGCTAACTAGTCATTCAAGTGAGCACGCTAAGAAATATAGAAATATTGTCTTCGCATTAACGAAAAACCCAAGTATGGGTTAGGTGAATTACAAATACTCGGGAAAAAAATAAAGCTTGAAGTCAATTTCTCCACATAACTTTGGTGTGTGCGGCATCGTTTCTTGTTCTTGATTTATATTTAAATTATTATTATTTGAAATGAGTGGTTTATTTGTATGATTTTGTCAGCATTTTTATCGTAAGTAACACCAGATATGAATTCTACTGAATGCAGATTAGTGTTGGTTATTGTCACACAGATTTATTTTACTGCACCCTCGTCAGTAAAGACCGCCATTTGTTACTGCATGGTTGTTCCGTACGAGTAAGTTGATTAACACGTAGAAAGCTACATGCAAGCCATTTTAGATCATTGACAGTGCTTGCATAGAATGCTGTAGAGTGTCTTGTTATGGTGACAGTGGATATTCTGAGGATGCTGAGTCATTACTAGCCAAATCTTGAAGGATGATGAATGAGTAAGTGATTTCAACTGTTTCTCAGCTTCACTCTAAATGTAGATCTGTACAACTTCTACTACAAGGCAAATAGAGGAAAAGAGGCGACCAGAAAAGTAACAGAGAGCATAGAAAAAGCAATTGGTCTCTGGTATCGTCCTATTCTTTGTACTTACATGTTTATATTCGTTGTATATTATCATGTTTTAGGCATAAAGATTTATTTCTACTTAGTCTTTTTATGCATCTGTGCGACCAGTTTATTTTTCGTTTATAGAGTAATTAGGGTATTTATGTGCATCCATTAGGTGCTATAGTAAACTAATAATTGATTCGTTCTAGGAATAAATAGTTTATTTATATAATCAGTAGAGAGAAGCAGTCTGTAGAGGGAGCGTCTGAAACTTATAACCGTATTGCAGTTCCTGACTTCTAGGGGCAGGTTGTTCCATATTTTAGGATACATGGCTGTGAAGAAGTTTTCGTGGAGTATTGACTTAAAGGCTTTTATTGTCACTGTGCAAGTTTGGCTGCGCAGATCGTAAGAGCCTTCTTGTGCGTATTGTACGTCCTTACTGTCTGAGAATGATATTTTGTGTAGGACCCTATAGAAGAATATTAGGTTTATAATTAGTCGTCTTGTCCAGAGTGGGTCAAGTTGTAGAATCATGCACCGTGAGATATAGTCTTTCTTACATTCGTAGCCAAGTAGTTTCGAGGTAAAATATCGTTGGATACTTTCAATTCTTAGCTTTTCACGTGTGTGAGTGCTGCTAATAATAAATGGACAGTATTCTAGTAGTGGCCTCACGCAGGTTTTGTACAGAATAAGCTTTGCTTCATTGTCTTGAAAGTTCCTGAGTATGCATCCTAAGGGCATCCTCGACTTTTGAGTCTGTGATGCCACTTGCTCAGAGAATGTTAGGTTACTCGAGTACCCCAGACCTAGGTCAACGACACTTTGGAGTTTGGTTAGGTTAGCCGATTGAAGCGTTAATTTCATGTCAATTGAGGGTGCAATGAAGCAGATCCAGCCACATTTGTTCAGGTTAAATTGTAGATTCCATAAAGACGACCAAGCAGTCACTTTATCTAGTTCTTTTTGTACAACATTCTGGAAGTATCCTAGGTCATCAGATTGGAATGTGTAAGCTACTTTGAGGTCATCTGCAAAGATGAATGGTTTCCTATGAGAGAAGCAAGCGCATATGTCGTTAATAATAGAGTAAATAGGAGAGGTCCAATGACACTACCTTGTACTACACCAGAGGTGATTGGGCTAGGTTTCGAAGTTGTAGATCCGAGTTTAACTATTTGGGACCTATTGCTAAGGAATGACTTAAGCCATCCTAATAGTGGGTCACGTATTCCTAAGGATTTCAGCTTATGTATTAGTAGTAAATGGTCGACACGGCCAAATGCCTTTGAGATGTCAAAGTAGATGACAAGTACTAGTTGTCGTCTGTCACGACTGCTGGTCACAAAGTTAAAGAATTCTAAGTGGCATGTTAAAGAAGATCTGGATTTTAGGAATCCATGTTGGTTCGGACTTATAATGTTGCAGCTAAGCATATGTTTGATTATGTTATCTTTAACTAGTCTTTCCATAATTCTAGATGCTATAGGTGTGATATTGATCGGCCTGTAGTTAATGACATCTGTTTTCGAGCCAGATTTGTGTTTAGGCACAATGAATGTTGCTTTCCATATATCAGGTTAAGTTTGGGTTTCTAAGGACATTGTGAATATTTTAAGTAGTAGTAGGGGAATGTCAGGGCCACCATATTTATAAAAATAGGATGATAAACCGTCAGTACCAAAACCTTTTGAGCATTTTAGGGTTCTCATAGTTTGGTTAATGTCAGCATAAGTAAATTCAACAGCGCTAATTTGGTTTATTGTGAGTGGAGATGGAGTTTGTGCCATATTAGTAGCAGGGTGTATATTGAGTAACCGGACTGTGGGCTTAAGGTAGTTACCTGCAAAAGTTGAGTTAAATAATTCACACATGTCTGCGGAATTAGTACATAGCCTACCTTTGTCTATGAGGAGGAAAATGCCGTGATTTTTGCGATTCATTCGCTTCTTTAAGATTTCCGTGAGTGCATACACTCTAGCAGGACTGGCTACTGCGATGCGTTCTTCGTTTCTCATACTGAAATCTCGAGCTTGTGAGATGCAGCTAAAGGTGTTAAGTATTAAACCCAGTGTGCAAAAATCGTGGTGTTTGAAGTAACTTGTTGAGAGTCTCTTCAGTTTCCTACGATCCTTTGGCTTTATGAATGACTTTCTATGTGGGGAAACATTTGGTGTTTGCAGTGGGATAACAGCATCTAAGCATGTGTTGGAGTTATAGTAAAAGATGTCTAGAGCTTTCGAGAGGTTATCAGTATAGAAATACTCTCTGCATTCTGAGGATCTTAACATTGATTTCACTAGAGTCCAGTCTGCCTTACTGTAGTTCCTGTATGTTATTTTTTGTGAAGTAGGGGTATGGGCTGCATTGCTACTTGGTGGAAGTGGCAGTGCACAAAGCACTGTTTTGTGGCCACACCCTGAAAACTCAGAACCTACTAGGGTTGATAGGGGACTTATATTACGGCAGAAGATTAAGTCTAGTACGCTATTACCTCTTGTAGGGGTAGTGACATTTTGTTTCCAGCCAAGTATATCCAGTGTGCCTAAGAACTCATCAAATTTAGTTGGGCCTGTGGGTATATTCCAGTTGATTTCAGGTAAGTTAAAATCTCCACATAGGATATTATGATCGTATTGTAAGGTGGATAATTGCTCCAGAGAGTTAATAAGTTGGGTCTCGTAATTACTAAAGGTACCAGGTGCTCTGTAGGTGCATCCAATTAATACTATTGCGTTATTTAAGTGTAAGTTAACCCATAAAGTCTCAGGCATGTTAAGTGTACTACTTTCTAGCTGTGATACAGTAAGTGCGTTCAGAAAGTTCATGAGACAAACCCCTCCCTTACCACTTTCCCTGTCACACCGAAAGTGTGTGTAGTTATCTAAGCTTATCTCTTCATCCAGTAGGTTCGAATTACACCAAGATTCAGTGATGACAATTATAGGGGGTTTGTATATTACTGTGAGTGCTCTGAGCATCGGTAGTTTATTTAGAACAGATCTAGCATTTATGAGGATCAGGTGAAGATGAGATTTAAAATAGCGTTTGAAGTATTTAAGCTCGTTAATCAGCCCCGAATATGGTTCAGCGCCTAGTAGTACTGTTTGACATAACGACCCTATGTTAAGGGGAGTTTCAACATCAAGCTCACCTATGTCTGTCGAGTTGGTGTGTGCTGTTTTCGGTGAAGAATTAGGAGTTGGAGTACCGGATTTGCTATAGGCTAAGGCATTTTTATTTTTAGTTAAGCCAGAAACGTGTGTAGGGATCTTTATTTGACCTAAACTTGTGCATGTATCAAGTGTGTTTAATGCATGCGGGTGCACTGGACTGTTCCTGTATTCATGCAAAGGGGGAGCCAGCACTAGTGGTTTAGGAGTGTTAACATCCCTACCAGCTGTTTTTTCAACGCTGACAGGGACGCAGGGGATAAAAAATGATTGGGACCTTGTGATGAACATGGTTTATCATTCCACCTATTGTTTGATACTAGTTGTGTCCTTGTATGGGTTTCGTGTGTACTGCATTGTGGGTTGGTTCCCAGCAGACTTGTACCGTATTTCCGATCAAAACTTGTTTGTGTGCCATAATGTGAATACGCTGAGTTGTTGGTAGTCGAGTTCTGACTATTGCCACTTGTACTATTGAGGGTGGCATTTTTGTGACGTTGGTTATTAGTGTGTGCCATGTTGCTATTTCGCAAATTGTGAGTGCTAATACTATTGGCTGGGGGAAGTGTGGGCTTATTTATACTGCCATTGTTGTTGTTGGTATGATTTGGGGCCATATTTTCCTTATCGTGTACATTTTTCTGAGAAGCATTTGGTGAGTGAGTGCCAATGACATATTTTGAATAGGTCTGTTGACTATTTCCTCGTTACCAATGGAGTTATGTCTAGGAAAGGACAATGTCGACTTTCGAGGTGCTTTGACTTTTTTCTGGGGTTATTTATTGACATGTCTAAATCTACGGTGGTAGGTGGTTTAGTTTTATTGGCTATTTGATTACAATTTAGCGGCCTTTCGGTTGGTGTCGCTCTCTGAGAAGATAATTCTGTGTGGTTAGAGAGGGGTGGTGCGGTGGATTCTACGGTGTCTCTCAAAGGGTTGGGTATAATTGCTGCTTGCAATGTCCTATTGTTTATTCCACAATTAGACTCAGTGTGATAATTATATACGCGCCTTTCTATGACGGTCTTGTCCACCGCAACCTTTGTTAGTTTGTAGTTTCTGGCTTGCGATTGGGTATGTTGGGAGTGGATGAATTTTATGGCCTCAGCCGGTGTTTCGAACCGAAGATGAATAGGACAACATTTTTCATGCTGACCCTTCTTCAGCCTATAGCACTTAGTCTGGGAATTGGGCATTTTCGCCTCACTGAGTAAGATGCGCTGTACCTTTTATAGTGCCTCATTATCCGGAATGTTGTAGACAATAGCACTCAGTTTAGCGTCGAGTCGTTTTGTTACTTCTGTAGTATCAAAGTTAGTGAGGTTATCTACCTTAGTTACCGATTCTATGTCGAGTTTGTTAGGGTTTACAGTTTTCATGAGAATAGTTAAAGGTGTCAGTTCACAGACCTGCGATCTGATATCGCTGATCTGATCTGATAATTCGGATATTTTGGTATTGGTTTCAGAAATTCCAGCATTTACTGACATATTCTATTTTATTTCCCTTAATTCAGCCTTAAGTTCTCCTATAGACAACTTTAGAAGTTCTATTTCTGAAGATAGTACTGAAACAGAGCTTGAAGGCTGGAGTTTTTCGATAAGCACATAAGGTGTAGGGAGTGGTTCCGTACGAGAAAAGGGTACTTGATTTTTAGGAGTAGTACTAATACTAGCTGTCAGTACAGTTTCATCCTCAGTTCCAGCTCGACGCTTACGGCATACAAGTGAGTTATGTGGCTGACTGTAACTGTTTGTAGGGAATGTGTTGCTTGATGTTGTAATCAAAGAAGTGAAATTAGTCATCAGTTTTACAGGGATTGGCTTCGTTGCTTGTTACTTTGATTAACCATTAACGTTTAATATGAGAGTTAATGGTTGCAGGTATGGAAGTAGTATAGTACTTGTACGAGGATTACAACAAGATAAATTTTATGTGACGAATCACGCAAAAATGTACCGCAAACGTTGAACGTACCGCGTGAAGCTTTGGGAGCAGTTATCAATCAGCTTTTTCTTGTTGACATCAACCAGTAGATTGAAATTGCTTAAAAAATCAGCAACCAGTATGGCATGACGAACGTCAGCTACTAGGAATATCCATGTAAATCGACGACGTAAACCAAGATCCAAAATAATCGATTGTTCGCCGTAAGTCCGTATGCTAGTTTGGTTAGCTGCTCGAAGTGAAAGTTTTGCAGCTGTGCTAGAAGACCGCCTGGAGAGTGAAGGAGGTATTACACTAACTTCGGCTCCTGTGTCTACCAGGAATAATGTGCCTGTGGTTTTGTCCCTCACGTAGAAAAGGCGACTTGAATGGATCCCAGTAACAGCCGTCGCCATCACTGCCTGGTTGGGGAGTTTCCCTGAGCCGAGTTGCTACTGCTGAAAGCACATGGTTTCAAGCACCGAATAGCTCGGTTTCCAAACTTTCTATGATACCAGCAAATGTTTTGAGTACTAGACGTTGAGGTCCGCTGTCTTGAAAGAGACCTCGACTTTGCCTTGACCTGGACGGTGATCTACTACCTCGCGCACGTAAGCTTGAAATTTCAGTTTCTAGCTTTTCCATCTTATTCGTCAATGTCGAAATCGCTGACAATATAGTTGTGTCGGTAGCAGACGTCCCTTGAACCGGTAACCCCTGACTTGTCGATACGTTGTATATACTGGTTTCAGGCATTACATCTAGTATTCTATCTGCCAGCTCGCTTAGTGCGTCTAGGTCGAGCGATTTGAAGGAAATGGTCAAAACCTGTTGGATATTTCGTGGCAGCCGTTGCAACCACATCTGGCGTAAAACTACTTCGTCAACTTTGTGTGGGTTAAGCAGTTGACGCATGTGCCTGAGGAGCTGAGATGGAGTCCGCGAGCCTAACCCGCAAGCAGTAAGTAACTGTTGGATCCGTTTCTCATCAGAAACACTCCTTCTTTGAATCAAAACTGCTTTGAGCCTATCATACTGGTGGTCTGCAGGGAGGCTGTCATTTAAATCACTAATGCCCACTAGAACCTCTGTGGGCAATGCGGCTAAAAAGCATCTATACTTCGCGATCTGTGACCTGATTCCGCGGGTAGCAAAGAGGGGTTCAATGATGGCGAACCAAATCCGCGGCTCAATGAAACCGAATGGCGGTAGACGCAGATCGACTATTGCGTTCATTGATGAGTCTTGTGCCTCATTAGTCTCAGTTGCAGCAGGTGGACGTGTAGGTGAGGACGTGATTATTATGCGAATATACAGGTGCACAGATATAAATATATAGAATGTGTAGTCAAAAATAAAAGTGATAACAATATAAACATAGAGTTTTTATAAAGCTAAGATGTTCAGACGGGCTCAACAATCAATTTGTAGGGGACTGTCTAGAGTAAGTTCATTAACATGACAAACATGCGAATAAAAATCCAAGTCAATGAGAGTACAATGCAACAATATATTATCAGAATGCAGTAATGAGTCATATTAATTGATAGGTTACTTGGATATGTTGTTAAAGTCCACTGCAACAAATTATTTATATAATCCACAGAAGCGTTGACTGTTGGAATCGTGTCTACTGATAGAAGCTTTGTTCCGGTTGTAGAGTTGCCTTCGGATAAGGATAATAGGTTCCTGCAATAAATCCAAAAAATACAACACGGTTTGAGTTGAGCAGGTAGACAGAAATGGCCAGAGAGAAGGCGAAGCTACCGACAGTATAGTGTATTTCAAAATCCACTCGGAAGTTATATGTATTTAAACATAAATCGTTTTAAACAAGAGTCATGTACAATGTTTCTAATTTCAACATCTAAACAAAAAGTGTACAGTCATATGGTTACAAAATCCACACAGCATATGGGTCGTATACGCCGGGGAGGATAGTGCTGAGAATGACATGCAAACATAGACAAGGATTAGCCGCGGAATCAATGATTGAGAATGAATGTTTCGATTTAGGCTGTGGTCCCACACGCCGGAGAGCGAGAGTAATTGTAGGAATTGTTGTCGTTTTCATTGGTAGCAGTTTTGAAATCTATTGAGTTTACACAACCACAGAACCCATTTCTCACTTTACTGAGCAAACATTAGCTTGGTTTTTTGAAAAGGCAGTACATGATTTTGTGAATCTCATGAATTCTACAGACTGCATTCTATTCACTTAGTACTGAAACTAATCTATGAGGGAACTCATATTTCCGAGAGGGATGTAATACAGGCCCCATTTCTGCAACTGTCGTCCTTATTTTAATTCAATTTCATCATACACATTAATGGAATTGTCTGTCATTGAATTTAGGCACTTACCAGGGAACAGTCTCGTCAACTAAGAGTATGCTGATGACATTATCCACCTAGGTTGTGAGAAGTGACCAATAAAGCTGAGAGATATGAAAGACTACTGTGTTTGATCGTAGGTGTCTGTGCCATATCTCATGTGTTAAGTAGTATAACATGGTGAGTAATAATGGGGTTAAATGAATAGTGTTAGATAGAGATGTGGCCCCAAGTCATTATCAGTGACACAGATGCCTTCACTTTGTGTGATCCCACGTATGTAATCAACCCTTCTGTTTTATCACATTGATGATGCCTGTAAACTGGCCTCCCTCATGTACAAAAATGAGAATATATTATTATTATTTATCTCTGCCACTTTCCGTTCTCCCTCACATTTATACTCATTGGAATTTCATTTAATTTCTTTTTTTCTACCTTTGTGTGCTACATAACATGTGGTAACTTGAACAGGTGCACTTGTGTGCAAGCTCCTATGTTGAAAGACATTCAGCAGGAATACCATATAGTCTAGGTATAACGAAATGTTAAAAAGTGGATAATAATCACCGAAATGTCAAAAAATGATAATCGTATTTTGCCAACTGGTTCTTGTTTAACTGAAGAAGAGTTACCTTAAAATAATTTCTTATTTTACCCGAGATGACTTTTACATTTTGTCTCGCTACACCTCATGAATTAGTTTATTTTATCTCATAGCCTAAATGCTAAGTGTAAATTCACCTGATTAAATTTTTTTTGCTTATTCCCAACTAAACATATTATTTTTCAAGTGTGTAATGTAACAAATCGAACTGCTGCACTTCTCTGCTGAGTTCTGTGTTAAAATTCAGTCAGTCAGCTTTGTCGCTGCAGCTGCCTAGTGTCACAAATCACTCCAGTGTTAATTGGCTTGAACAGCTATTAATGTCGTTTCCCAAGTACTCTATGCATTTCCAAATTCTTTAAATTGTCCAGCTAAAGTGTACCGAAGATGAAAACATAAAACAAAAGTAAGTAACATGGACATAAGAAATAGTGTGAATGGAATAAAATGAGATGAGTGATTTTTTATGCCTGTAGTACGCTTAGCTAAAATAATTATGCATTGTGTCTTCTAATTGTTTCATTTTTGTCTTCCTCATTGCGGGTTGTTAGTCTTCGTAGACATCCTTTTAGATGTCGTCATATATAGTGTCTGCAAGCAGTCTTTCAATACACTCACCCACCACAAAGTTGTTGGTATGAAGCCTTGAGATTATTCAATTCGGGTCGTAGTACAATTATATTAATGTTGCAATGACATGCAAGACTTGTACATGTTGCTGTGAAGTTTGCCTGTAATAACATTCTCTACACAGTAAATGCAATGCTTGTGATAACAATTCGTCATTATCTTTTCATTGCGTCGATAGGTGTGTATATATTAGAAAAAAGCTAACCTCATCGTACTAGTTCTCGAAAATACTTTCAAGTGGTGCCCATACTTCTGCTTAGTACAAAAAAATACCCGTAGTCCATGAAATACTTCTTACCGCATTCGTAAATAACTATCAAACTATTATTATATAGAGTAGTGAGATAGAAGGCGTATGGAATTTAGATGTTAGTGTGTATTTGCAGTTCCTGACACAGTGTATATGTACATGTTTCATTTTCAAACAACTACAGTTATTGTAAATCATTTAAATTAATCCCAGCGTGTTAAGAAAATCAAAACAAGATTTTTCTGAACGTTGCAAAAAAATCTCATAGCTTAACATCAAAAAAGGAGGGAGGGTGGCGCATGCTGATCAGCAGATATGGTAGTGGCCACAAATGTGAATCGCTCCAATCTGTAGGACAGCAACATGCACTTTTTGACTGCTCGAGAATTAAACAATAATTTGGACCATCAACAAAACAATAAGGGCTGTACAGATCTAAATTATAAGAAATGCGTTTTCTCCCACCATCTACAGGCCTGTTCAGCTTCTTGTCAAGATGCTACCCATTCGGCCAGCTTGTCCTATGGGTTCTAAGTTTTCAGATCTTTGAATTCACTCCTCACTTAAATATCACTTACCTACGTCACAATAATCTTTTTACTTACGCGCTAATATACTCTACTCTATGTTAACTACCTAGGCCATTATTAAAGCTAAAACTTGCTTTTTGTTCATATTTGTTGCTTGCTTTAAGTCTGATTGCCTTGATTAAAAACAAAACAACACCAATGTTAGAACAAAGCTATATCTTCATCGAAAACATCATAGTTTCCATGCTTAGACCTACATGCTGCGCAGAATTTTCTCCCCTTCCTGAAATAACGCTCAATCATGTGGCGGCATAGCACTCACCCAGATATACGCTGTTCACTAGTTGACCATAACTATTAGCAGGAAATTGAACGAAGTCTGGGTTGTCGCTCAGCTTATATGGTGACCTTAGTAAGCGGTTTACAACTTAACATTTATAAGAACCTGTTCCGCTTGCTTGTACAGTAATTGAACAATTTAAACTTTTGAAAAAGTATTTATTTATGATACTTCACAATTGTAGTTTACAAAATTACTGGTCGTGCCTGTGAAAATGGCATGCATTTCCTGTAAATTTACCCGTTTATACGAAATATAAATTATTGTTGTTATTATAGTAGTGTATTTATTATTGTATACATCTTGTATAAGTGAAACGCTTCTGTTCAATTTCCGGCGAAGCTGTAATATCTCCCTACAGGGTGTCTTCAATGCACTCGCATAGGGAACAGTACTTGGTACCTAGGGATCCAGCCAAAAGCATCTGTGGTACAGTCGAATTACTTTTTCAACTAAGAGCAGTAATGCCAATATTATTAAGTGTGATTTACCTGTAAACTGAGGAACTAGTGTAACACGCACCACATCCCACAGGGTATTCTTTGTTTTGTAAAAGTCATACAGGTACGAGTAGAATTCATGGACTTGACATTTGTCAGATATGAAAGCGTCCCATTGAGTCATTTAGACGAAAGGCTGGTGAAATGCGATGCCTTACACATGCACCTGCAGATCTAGGCATGTGTCACTTCACCTGAACTCTGGGCCACATCGAGCAGGCATTCTTTTAAATCTACCCTCCGTTGTACGCTTAATTATTGTTCGTATGTATGTAGTGACTTGGTGAGTTTCTTAGTTTCCCTATAATTACGAAATGTATATAATATTAGGGAACATAAATGGATTTTCTTAAAACCAGTGGTGTTCCTTCTCTAGTCTTAACTGATGTCACACTGATTGACACGATTGAGGGAATAGTTTGCAACGTGGTGTGTTCTGTGGCTGAGAATCGCAGTTACCTAGTTTTGAATTAAGATCATGCGACTATTCCTATTAACCTATAGATATACTTCTCCCTTCACGGTACACTATGATATCCAGAAGTCAGGAGCACACCGTCTTTAGCAGATCTAGGTTTACTTTGTGACTGACTGATGAATCACCTGGTGCTGTGATAGTAGAAAAACAACTCCAAACTTAAGTATTTTCTAGATATGAACATGTTTACTTACTTCGGTGACAAGTTAATCTTTCAATCAAGAAACCCCTGGAAATATCGACCTTTACTTAGTAATTAAAAACTAAAAGTAAACGCCATGTTACTAAGTTATTCAAAAGACAGAATTGTGAGTGGAATAGTACTCGGATACACTTATTCTGACGCAACTGAATAACGGTAATCATTTAGCCTACAAGTATTCCGTTTACTTTCAGTCTTTATTCAAAGACAAATTTACTTACCCACTGAATTAGTAGTTTCAGGAGACTGCTCTATTTCTGTCTTCGAAATACTTTGCCCGATCGTGCTTTACTCCAAAATATGTGTATACTAGCCAGTTGATGATGCCTATCCAGATATACTGTTATTCAGTTACATTATCAATCAAACACATCCCTTAAACTGTCAACAAGTTACCATCACTTCTAAATAAATAACCTTAACCATTCGCATGTATACGATGCTAATAACTCTATCGCTTACGTGATGTTTTGACTTTCAAATAATCAGTTTTCCCTCACATGAGCACCTGTTTCAATTTTAACGAATAGTTCTACCCTCTGACCACTGAATTAGTACGTTTAGTTATATACCATCCTTCCAGAATATAGGTACTAATAATAATTACTGCTAATAAATTTATCACAACAACAAGAATGTACTGCATAATGACGACAATATAACTCAGAGGCGGGCGTATCTTCTAAATGCACTACTCATTACAACACATGACCTTAATCTCCCAAACTCTGTAGCTTACAACATTCGCAAAAGTTAGCATTCACCATTAACGAGTGGAATGTTCATTTGAGGTATAGGGAATACATTTATTAGTGGTTTAGCACATAACAGCGATACTGGAAACCACTTTCTTTATCAGCTCACCCCATGAGGTCGCCAAAATTACCGAGCAGCTAAAAAAAGACAACAAGGGTTCTTAGAGTGCAAACATGAATATGATTATTAATATAATAATTAAAGAGTTAACACAGTAAGAATTGATAGAAGTTTATATCAATGTGCGATTACACCAGTCACTACTTTTGACACAAGTGGAAATTGGACACAGTAATAAGAAAACGTAATTTGTCTGAATCGTGTAGTATTGTATTTGCGCAACACATTTCGACAACCTGACCACATACGCGGACTTGTCATAGGAATTCATATGAAATTAATAGACAGTTAAGAGGTGAGAAAATAAATTTAAGTCACATTAAAGGATATATTGAAGGCCAAAATAAAAATGAAGAACACTAAACCAAATCGCAGAGGTATTAGTACTTCTGACCTGACTAGTATCAAAACGAAGTTTACCAAGGAAGGCTTAGTGTGATGACGAATCGTTTTTGAATGCATGAAGGTGGCCTAAACTTCCTAATTGCTAGAGCTTCCACAAACTTTAAGATACGCCCTCCCCAAACAAGTTTTATAGATAGTGTAGTGTACATTGTACCTTTGAACTTTTGTTTGAATGAATGCAACCTGACATGTTTGACTTCCACTTCCGCTTTGTACTCCGGTTCCTCCTGTACGGTTACTGTCTCGCTCTCTCGCTGTACTTTCACCTAGTACACTCTACGAGCCGACAACCGTCTCACCTCCAGATAAGTGTGTATTTTTTATTTCTTATCAAATTGCATATCTCGTTGTGTAAATATAATTCCGGTCCAGTTACACTTGCCATTTCGAGTCTTCTAACTCTGATTCCGTTCTTTAGTACTTGCACGTAGGAAGAGTACTAATTAAGGTCATAAACGGTGAAGGAGTTTGTAAGAGTGGTTATTGTCAGGTAGAAGTAAATCCTAAGTCTAACTCTTACAAGTGGTGAGCCCGACGTGATGAATTCGACTGACTGATGTCCTGTCTCTATTATATGTTTCGCAATAAGGGAGCTAGGTCTCCTGTTCTCACCATTAATGGCTTCTGAAGACTCTACTTGCTTCTGGAGGCATTTAAGAATATGATGATGTAGCGGTACGTCCAACGTTTGCGTTACATTTTTGCGTGATTCGTTACATAAAATTTATCTTGTTGTATTCCTTGTACAAGTCCTCTACTACTTCCATACCTATAACTATTAACTCTCATATCAAATAGTTATGGTTAACCAAAGTAAAAAGCAGCGAACTCAATCCCCTGTAAAACTGATGACTAATTTTAAGTCGTTGATTGCCACATCAAGCAACACACTCCCTACAAATGGTTATAGTGAGCCACATTACCCACTTGTATGTCGTAAGCGTCGAGCTGAAACTGAGGATAGAACTATACTGGCAGCTAGTATTAGCACTACTCCCAAAAATTCAGTACCCTCTGCTCATACAGAAACCCTCCCTACACCTTATGTGCTTATCGAAAAGCTCCAGCCTTCAAGCTCTGTTTCAGTACTATCTTCAGAAATAGAACTTCTAAAGTTGTCTATAGGAGAACTTAAGGCCGAGTTAAGGGACTTAAAAAACAATAAGTCAGTAGATCCTGGAATTTCCGATACCAATACCAAAATCTCCAATTTATCAGGTCAGATCAGTGATATCAGACTGCAGGTCTGTGAACTGACACCTTTAACTATTCTCATGAAAACTGTAGACCTTAACAAACTTGACAGTGAATCGATATCTAAGGTGGATAACCTGATTAACTTTGTTACTACAGAAGTAACAAAACGACTAGATGCTAAATTAAATGCTATTGTCTACAACGTTCCGGATAATGAGGCACTAAAAAAGGTACAGCGCATCCTACTTAGTGAGGCTAAAATGCCCAACTCCAAGACTAAGTGCTACAGGCTGAAGAAGAGTCAACATGACAAGTGTTGTCCTATTCGTTTTCAGTTCGAAACACCGGCTGAGGCCAGAAAATTTACCCACTCCCAACATACCCAATCGCAAGCCAGAAACTACAAACTAACAAAGGTTGCGGTGGACAAGACCGTCATAGAAAGGCGCGTATATAATTATCACACTGAGTCTAATTGTGGAATAAACAATAGGACATTGCAAGCAGCAATTATACCCAACCCTTTGAGAGACACCGTAGAATCCACCGCACCACCCCTCTCTAACCACACAGAATTATCTTCTCAGAGAGCGACAACAACCGAAAGGCCACTAAATTGTAATGAAATAGCCAATAAAACTATACCACCTACCACCGTAGATTTAGACATGTCACTAAATAATCCAAGAAAAAATGTCAAAATCCCCCGAAAGTTGACCCTTTCCCCTCCTAGCCATAAGTCCATTGGTAAAAAAGAGAAGAATATGACCCCAAATCATGCCAACAACAACAATGGCAGTATAAGTAAGCCCACATTCCCCACGGTCAATAGTATTGGCACCCACAACGTGCGAAATAGCACCACGGCCCACACTGATAACCAACGCCAAAACAATGCCACCCTCAAGAGTACAAGTAGCAATAGTCAGAACTCGACCACCAACAACTCAAGGCATTCGCAGTATGGCACGCTAATAAATTTTGATCGGATATACGGTACAAGTCTGCTGGGAACTAACCCACAAAGCAGTACATTCGAAACCCTTACAAGGACACCACTAGTACCTAACAATAGGTGGAATAATAGACCATGGTCTTCACAAGGTCCCAATCATTTTTTATCCCCTGCGTCCCTGTCAGCGTTGAAAAAACTACGCACTCCTTAGGAATAAGTAACCCATTAATAATAATAATAGTATATTCTCATTTTGTACATGAGGGACGCCAGTTTACAGGCATCATCAATATGATAAATTACATATGCGATTAGTAAACATATTTAATAATAGTAATTTAATAAAATACATTTTTTCCTACCTGTGTAGGACACACCAATTGTACAGGCATGGATAAGTATTATTTAAATTACATAAATTTGGTTCATGGTAAAATTATAAGGTTGCAGTCATTTTGTCTATGGGAACAATATGATAACTAGTCATTCAATGGAGCACATCAAGAAATATAGAAATATTGTCTTCGCATTAACAAAAAAACCCAAGTATGTTTTGGATGGATTACAAATACTTGGGAAAAAAATAAAGCTTGAA
Source organism: Trichobilharzia szidati (assembly GCA_944472155.2). Classification (NCBI taxonomy): domain Eukaryota; kingdom Metazoa; phylum Platyhelminthes; class Trematoda; order Strigeidida; family Schistosomatidae; genus Trichobilharzia; species Trichobilharzia szidati. Next base: position 79,589,977 of record OX235276.1, on the reverse strand, counting down.
GTAATTCCTCCATATAACTTTGGTGTGTACGGCATCGAGTCTTATTCTTGATAATAATTTAAAATAAGTAATCCACTTGTATACTTTAGTCAGCATTTTCTTCGTAACATCACAAGTGAATAGTACTCAAGGTAGACTAATAATAATGGTAGTTCATATTTTCTTATAAACGGGTGTTTTCAAGAAATGCAAGCTATTTTGCAGACAAGATCAGTTATGTTATAAGTTACATTCGTGAAGTATTATAAATCAATACTTTTTTATTGGTATAAAGATATATTTCACAACTGTAATCCAGGTTGCGTCGTTGGTGAAGGCAATGCGCAATTCACGAGGGAATTGTAAGTTATGGGACCAATAATGTTTGCAGATCATTTGTCATTGTAAATGGGCAAATATCTACATTCTTCGTTCTCATCCAAAAAGATAAATGGAAGCTGAAAAGGTGAGAGACAAAAGAAGACAAACAACAACAACGCAAAAGAAAGCAAGTGGAGTACTTAGGGGGTGATTAATGTGTATATATACATATATATTCTGTTTAGTAATTATAGTTATTTTGGTGCACTAACTAACTATTCCCGTGATGCTAACTTTTATATTGTGTGAACTAATATTATTGTCCTGTATAAAAATGTCTATCATGTACTTCCAATAATATAAAAATTTATAATTGTAGTTTGTTGTAACTACACGTTTAATGAACTTAAAATATCTATGTTGGACGAAAAAGTGGATGTAGGATTCAGACTCAGAAGTGCACTGTCATCTTTGAGCAGTCTGGTGACTGAGGAGATGAACACTGCGAGTGTGTTTGCATCGCGCACATCAGCTGGTAGTCTATTCCAAATGACTGAAAACTTATTTAAGAAGAAATTATACCGCATGTGAGTCTGACAATGCTCTATAGCAGCTAGGTTGTGATGATTTCTAAGATTGTAACTGATGACAGCGGTAGGTTTAATTATTGGCTCGGAGGAGTGCACGAGCAGATTAGTTAGCTTGTAGTAAAAAATCAGGTTTAGCTTAAGACGTCTTTTCCAGAGTGGTTCTAAACTTAGTCTGTCACAACGCTCATAGTATTCGAGACCACTTTCTAAACCAAGAATTCTTAAGGTGAACTGCCGTTGCACTCCTTCTAACTTAAGCTTGTCATTTTGTCTGAGTCCGCTAAGAATAAACGGGCAGTATTCTAAAATAGGTCGGACACATACTTTATATAATAAAACCCTAGTTTCACAACAAAAGAAATTGCGAGTTATGCATCCTAGGAGCCTACGTGTTTTACGTCTGGCATAATCAGTTTGTTCAGAGAACGTTAAGTTACTAGAGTATCTGATACCGAGATCTACGACTGAGTTGAGCTTGGCTAGTTTACGCCCATTTATTTCAAGATTCAGGTCAAGCTTACTGTTTCCGATACAAATCCAGCCGCATTTATCAATGTTGAACTTAAGACAGGATTCAGTACACCATGTTGCGAGACTACTTAGTTCAAGATGTATTTTATTCACCATATCGCTTAGTTCATGAGCGTGGCAGGAGTAAACGACTTTGAGGTCGTCAGCATATAGGAATGATTTACCTAAGGTGAAGCATTTGCAAATGCTGTTAATGTATACTGTAAATAAAAGTGGACCTAGGACACTACCTTGCACAACCCCACTTGTGATCTGTCTGGGATGAGACAACACAGATCCAACCTTGGTTATTTGTACCCTATTGCTTAGAAAGGATTTTAACCAGCTCAGTAATGGATTGCGAATCCCACATGAATACAGCTTCTCAAAGAGAATACTGTGAGATACCATGTCAAATGCCCTAGATATGTCGAAGTAGAGAACAACAACTAGCTTACGTTCTTCGCGACTACTAGTGACGCAGTTGAAAAAGTCGAAGTGGCAAGTAACGCAAGACCTATTTTTGAGAAATCCATGTTGAGACCTTGTAACAAGATCTTCCTTAAGTAGATAGTCTGACAACTGATCTTTGACGACTTTCTCCATGACTCGCGAGACAACTGGGGTTATATTTATAGGTCTGTAATTGCGGACGTTTGCCTTATCACCGGATTTATAGTGTGGAATTATGAAGCTAGTTTTCCACTCATTAGGGTAAGTGCCAGTCTCCATAGATATCGAGAAGAATTTAAGAAGTAGTAGGGGTATATCACACCCACTGTTTTTGAAAATTATGGAAGCAAGGCCATCTGGTCCCGTGCTAGTGGAAGGTTTCAGGCTTTTAACTGCTTGTTCTATTAATTGGTTGGTGAACACTATGCTTCCGAGGAAAGAGCTAGTAAGGAGGCCGGTGGCACCAGGAATGCGCGTTTCTAAACTGAAGTTTGCAAACCACTCACTGAATATTTCACAGATGGTGGCAGGCACATTGTAGATAACTTTGTCATGAAGTAAATAGGGGATGTCCCTAGTCGACTGCATTCGTTTTTTAAGAAGTGTTGTTAAGTTATAAACTTTGGAGGTGCTTTCAAGTGCCCTTAATTCTTCGTCGAGGTCCTTTTGAGAGCGTTGGCGCTTGACAGATTCAAGAGACTCATGGATTGAGTGCAGTAGTGATATATCCTTAGTTGAATAGTACTGTTTCTTCAACTTCCTCAACTTATTGCGGCATGCCCTCGGAATGTAATCAGCTTGGTGTCTACTTAATTTCACTACCTTCTTAGGAGCAACAGTATCTAGACAAAGGATAACATTCCTGTAAAATAGAGACACTACAGTCTCCAGGGAGTCAGTGGTAAAATATTCATCCCAGTGACAGAGTCGAATGAGTTCTTGGACTAATCCCCAGTCTGTATGTTTGTAACTACGACAAATCAAACTCCCTGAATCCTGTTTGTTTCCTGTATTTAGTGGTGAGAAAGGCAGAGAGCAGAGCACCATTCTATGGTCACTACTGGAAAATCTGTTACCAACATAGGTGGAGACTGGGATTGTGTCATGACAAAACACAAGGTCCAACATGTTGTCACCACGAGTAGGTGTCTGGACGTGTTGCTGCCATCCATAACAGTCGATAGTGGCAAGTAATTCGTCGAAGCGTTGGGGGCCGGAACTACTCAACCAATTGACTTCTGGAAGATTGAAGTCCCCTGCAATTATTTTGTAATTAGTACTAAACGATGAGGCGTGTGCGAATGATTTAGCTAATAACGCATCAGTTTCTTTGGTTGAGCTTGGTGCTCGATAAACACAGCCTATGAGAAGCTTGTACTTATCTCCTTGTAAGACGACCCAGAGTGAATCAGGTACATCGTTCAGTATTTCATCTTCCACCTTACTGGCTACGAATGAGTTATGTATATATATGAGACATCCTCCACCACGCTTGCTGTCTCTATTTGCACGGTGTACAGTGTAATCATCTATGCCTATATGCACATCAAGTACAGAATATGAGCACCATGATTCAGTAATCAAAGCTACAGTAGGCTTGGCGATAAATAATAATGCCCTTAGTTCAGATATCTTATTGATTAAGGAACGCGCATTAATTAGCAATATCGTGAATAAGTCACGGGATACTACAAACTGGCTTAAGATATCACCATAACCTAACTCTGTTTGTGCGTCAACAACGCAAGAGTTTATGAATGATACGGGGGTTGGACTGGGTGTCTGTGCATCGGGGTTAGAGTGCAGTGAGGTGGTCCTAGGTGCCATGGGTCGTACCAGTGATTCGGGACACATGGAAAATTTACCATTTGTTCCTGGATATAAGGATAGTAGATGTTAGGCCTGGGTTGACGGTTAAAAAGCATAGCATCAAAAGGCCTACCCATCAATCTGCTATTCGACATACCGGTACACATCTTCGTGTTGTTTATATAACTTATAGGATATTGTGGGGGAAGGTGCTTTGGTTGTAAGACTTTGGGGGTTTTGGGGCCTGACTTTCTATAAGGTGGAGCATACTGAAAACCACCAGATATACTTGTGTTTCGAGAGGAACTCTTCGTAAGAGGTGAGGGTTTTTTGACAGTCTTACTCTCAGCAAGCTTATTGAATACAAAGTATTCTTCCCCATCATTAGTCTCAACCCGGCGAAATTTGTTCATTGTGGTGAGGTCACCACGTTTGGGTAAGAATTTCTTGGAACGGCTAGCAACAGTTCTACCTATTTTAACATCTTTTGGTGAGACGTTATTTACAGGGGTACTGGTATCTAAATCAGTCCCTAGTTCCATTGCCATGCGTGGTTGTTGTGTGGTCTGCTGAATGCTAATGTCAGCATTAGGTGACTGTTGCTGTGCACGATCGTTTTTGGGTAATTCTAAGCTAGAGGAGGTGACCAGGTTATTACTCCGCATCATTCTGCGCTGACATGGTGTTTTATCTTGAGCTATGGTTATAGACTTATAACTACTGTTCAGTCTTAGGTGATCCTGGCATTTAATAAACTTACTAGAATCAAGAGAATTACTGAACTTAAAAATAATGGGACAGTTAGCCTGGTTAGACTTTTTACGAAGTCTTTTGCATTCACATGGAACACTGGCCATGCCGCAACAAATCAGGATTTTGTGTTTAACAGTCTTTAGGGGAAGAGAATCTGGGACATTGTAAACTATAGCCTGGTGAGAAGAGGTTATACGCTTCATCACCTCCGCAGCCAAGCAGTCAATCATATTTTCAGCCTTATTTAGGGTGTCTGGAGACATTTTAGGATGCTTTCTTAACAGACAGGCTATTGGGTCTAAATCCGAAAGCTTGCTTTGAGTTACATCCAGCAAAGACTTAACCTGGCCAATATCAGAACTGCTCTCCGTGATATTTGACAATGGCAGTGACATTCTATCAAACTGACCTAATTTTTTCTGAAGTTCATTTACTTGCCTTTGGATATCTTTCACAAGGAGGTCTAATTTACAGATCTCAGAGTTCTCTAACAGAACATCTTTCATCTGTATCACAGGAGTGAGAATTGCACTCAAGCCATTTTGTGAGCTAGTAGTTAATGCTGTATTACAGGGTGGTAATGCAGTTATAACCGAGGTTGAGGCACTATCTAAAACAACTGTGTTTCTACGAACACGTTTTTTAGAAATTTGGACCATAATTACAGGGATTATATGACTATAAGCAGTAAATAAATATCAGAGCAAACACGTGCAAAAATGTCACCAATTTCGAACGTACCGCCAAAAAAGCAACCATGCAGACATGTGTGAACTGTTTAATGAGACGTTTGCAGCTAACTACCTTAAGCCTACAAGTCCACTTCTCGGTTTACAATCTACAATAGAACTCCCTTCTTCTCCAACGCTGAAACAAATCACTACAGTTCATTTCACTTATTCTAATATTAACCAAGCCGTTAATACTCTTAAAATCTCTAGTAGTGCCGGTTTTGACGGTATACCATCGTATCTTTATAAACACGGTGGTTCTGACATTTCCGTTTTATTACTTAAGATCTTTACAGTGTCCCTAGAAAGCCAAACCTATCCAGATAAATGGAAAACCACATTTATAGTACCTAAACACAAATCCGGATCAAAAACTGAAGTCAACAACTATAGGCCAATCAATATTACACCCATAGTATCTAGAATCATTGAACGAATAGTTAAAGATGATATCCTCAAACATATGCTCAGCTGCAATATTCTAAGTCCAAACCAACATGGATTCCTAAAATCCAGATCATGAATGACATGTCACCTTGACTTCTTTAACTATATAACTAGCAGCCGAGACAAACAACAACTAGTACTAGTCATCTACTTCGACATATCCAAGGCCTTTGACCGCGTTGACCACTTGCTTCTAATAAATAAGCTAAACTCCTTAGGAATAAGTAACCCATTATTAGGATGGATTGAATCATTCCTTAACAATAGGTCCCAAGTAGTTAAACTGGGGTCTGTAAACTCTAAACCTAGTCCAGTCACTTCTGGAGTAGTTCAAGGTAGCGTCTTAGGCCCCCTCCTATTCACTCTATATGTCAACGACATATGCAGCTGTTTCTCACTTGGTAAACCATTCATCTTTGCAGATGATCTTAAAGTAGCTTACACATTCCACTGTGATGACTTAGGGTACTTTCAGAAAGCTGTTCAGAAAGAACTAGATCGAGTAACTGCATGGTCCTCCACATGGAACCTAAAATTCAACCTTAAAAAATGTGGTTGGATATGCTTCGGTGCACCCTCAATAAATATTAAACTGGTACTTGAATCTATCGACTTGCCTAAACTCCAAAGTGTTGTTGACCTAGGACTCAGGTACTCTAGTGACTTGACATTCTCTGAGCAAGTGGCGACACAGACGCGTAAATCGAGGATGCTCTTAGGATGCATACTCAGGAATTTCCACAGCTTCGAAGCAAAACTATTATTATATAAAACTTGTGTCAGACCACTACTTGAATATTGTCCATTTATTCTCAGCAGCACTCGCGTAAGTGACAAACTTAAAATAGAAAGTGTCCAACGATACTTCACGTCTAAACTACTAGGATTTGACTGCGAAAAGGACTACACATCAAGGTGTATAACTCTAGGTATCGACCAACTCTGGATGAGACGACTGAGCATTAACCCAACATTCTTCTTTAAAATATTGCATAAAATATCATTCTCAGACAGTAAGGAGATGCAGTTCTCACCGGAAGGCTCTAACAATCTTCGTAACCAAACGTGCACAGTATCTAGGAAAAACTGCAAGACAACACTCCGTGCAAACTTCTTCATAGTCATGTACTCTAAGATCTGGAACAGTTTACCCCTAGAAATAAGGACCTGTCACTCTATCATAACCTTCAAACGCTTGCTATATGAACTGCTTCATCCCAATGACTATGCCAATCACACCTCACCACTTATTTCTAAAACGCATGAGCTATTAGAACACTATAACGCCTAGGCTCATTACTAAATATTATGACACTAAATAAACTCTAAGACTTCGCAAAATTACATGAAAAACAACTAGATTATGGGTAGTGTTTACTATACAATGATATACATTTATAAACATTTATATATACATAAAATATTAACGTCCTGTTCATGTTTACATACTTCCTCTTTCTGTTATTATATCCTGAGCCTGCACTTCTATATATCTCCTGGTCGAGGTCGAACAACCCATCATCTAAACTGAAATGACCATTTAAGTAAATTCAAACTCAAATTCCATGAACGATCCGTTGCAACCACTTGAAAACGCTGGCCAACATTCTGTGCAAGGAGTATTCTTGATCTGATATAAAGAAACAACTGGTTTTCAAACAGTTTTCAATGTATTACTCAACTTACATGTACAGTCTGCCATGCTGACGCAAATGGCGCAAATGGATAGTTCTAGAAATTGACCCCATTTGATGCAGTAAAACAATCGAACATTACCTTATCTAATTTTCGTATCAAAGATCAAATTTCTTTCCTATTATAAAACTACGATAAGACTGCTGACAAAAATGGAATAAATACATTATTGACTCAAAATAATACATCAATTAACTTTATCTCACGGATGCTGTTCACAACAAAGTTTTATAGGAGAATTGACTTCAAGCTTTATTTTTCCCAGATATTTGTATCACATTCATCTGAAGTCTGGGTTTTTTGTTAATGCGAAGACAATATTTCTATATCTCTTTATGTGTTACACAGACAGACTATTTTGCAGACTGTTCTGACTGACTCTAATGTTAGACTGAACAAACAAACTGTAATTTATATAATAACTTATCCATGCCTGTACAATTGGTATGTTCCTGCATAAACAGGAATAAATATATATATCTGAGGCCCTTACCTGCAGACATCGACGAGTCCTCCCTAAGTGGATATAGCAACCGCTTGTAAACCTTACGTCCAGAGCTTTAATAGACGTCGAACACTACATCTGCATGATTCCAAAATAATTATGTGAATTGACGTTGTACAACCGCACATAATATGGCTTCAGGATAATAGCGAAAAGAGGGAAATTTATGAAATCTAACTCAGTAACAGCACAAAATGACGCAAACCTCAGATGTCCTCACGTACCTGATCACGACGATTTTATTCAAATCCAGTAAAGTACTAGAATGTTGTAGTGAGGATTTATCTTGGTTAAAAAGTTTGGTAGAAAGTAGAGAATGTTGCAAGTCATTGTGAAACATATTTCAGCTTCTGGCCGTTTGAGAACACTAATCTTCGCTTGTATCTATGGATTCCATTGACTTTTAGTAATCAAAACGCCAAATAAAAGTGCAGAAGCATGCACGTATTCGATATGATCCATATTCCTCGGTTTCTGCAGCAGGTGCTGCACAACATTTACGACCGAATACAGGTCGCCAGCAAGCCTAGGAGAAATTTATCGGAACACAGTCGTCAAAATGAACGCAAAGCATACTCGGTATGCCAAATAATCATTGCATAAACCATGTATTTAACCGTCCTGCCGCACAAGCAACACGTAAATGCTCAAGAACAATATCGAAAAACAATTTTCGTATAAATTCATCCAACAAGAGCAAAACCGCGTCAACTGCGTTCTCCTGAACGACTAGCTCCAACTCAAATCAACTAAACCGCGCAAATGTCGTAAAGGAAAAGCTGGAGTTGCCACCTCAAATAGGGAATATTCCATATAATCTCCCGAAGTTGTCAATTGAATTGAGACACTGAAGACTCCTGTTTTCAGGTTGTCCTAGTTCGCAGTTTAATGATCCGGAAACCTCAGTGGGTAGGCCGGGAAAGCACCAAACTGAATTTTTTGATTATAGCTCGAAGCCACACAGTAGTTTTCAGCATATAATATCGGTAGCCCAGATTTTGCTGGCCGACCGTAGATATCAGGTGTGCGTCGGCAGGGGATCGAACCCCGGACCATGTGCATGGTCGGCGAGAGTCCTAAACACTGTGCTACCGACGCACGTTTGCTTCACAAACGCCCGCAGCCTGTTGAACAAATGGACTGAGCTGGTTAACATGATAGACTCCGGAGACCCGGATGTAATTATCATCACAGAGACATGACTCACACCCGAGGTCACTGACAGCGAAGTTAACCTGCCAAACTTCGAACTGCATAGGGTGGACCGACTAAACCGCAAGGGAGGTGGCGTAGTCATCTACCTCAAGAAATGCTAAACCGTGCGTAGTATCGAAGCACTCGCTCACGAAAGTGAGTCGTGCGAAATTCTACGCTACAGACTTGAATGCATAGGCCAAGACATTGACCTCATTGCTATGTACCGCAGTCTTGACTGCAGTGCAGATGACTTTCTAATAGAGAAGCTAGGCTCCTGGACTTTGAAATGTCTAAGTCTCGTAGTCGGCGACTTCAATGCCCCAACAGTTGACTGGACGAGCCTAACAACTCCATTCTCAGTCAACTCCTTTGATTATAAACTGCTGGAATCTAGTATATCGTTAGCTCTAGTCCAACATATCATTAAGCCCACGCGCTGTGACTCACAGCACTCCTCCTCAACTCTGGACCTAGTGTTCTCCCATGGTGAGGATGTAGATCTCATACAACATCCTCCTCCTTTAGGAAGAAGTGACCATGCTGTGCTCACTTTCAAGATCACAGCAACGGCCAAAACCACATCTCGATCAAACGTTTGGAAAGCTGATATAAATGCAATCGTCTCAGCAGCCAACTCAGTAAACTGTTACATCAACCCAGAATCTCAAGTAGAAGCCGCATGGAACCAATTTAAACAGCTTTATGCCCAAGTGACTGAACCTTTCATCCCTTGTTCTGTCCCAAAGGGTCGGAAACACTGTCCTCCCTGGATAAACCGAGAGATTCGCAAGTTACTCAGAAGTAAACACAAATGTTGGAACTTGTTTGCCACACTTGAGACTTCTGAGACCAGGCAATTATATAACACTGCTAGAAATAAAGCTATTGCACAAATCCGCCAATCAAGGATGAAATTCGAAGCACACCTGGCTCAAAATGCAAAGGCACAACCTAAGAAAATTTTCTGGTACATGAACTTCAGGAATAAAACAACCAATGGTGTCCCAAACCTGACAATTGACAATGATGAAATCAAAGAAGATAAAGAAAAAGCAGAAGCAATGGCAAACTACTTCTCCCAAGTCTTCACTCAGGAGTCGTCACTGCCCACAGGGTCAGCTCTGGCTGCATCAGAAGAACATGGGATAGATTCCGTTGACATCGACCAAGGCATCGTGCTCAACTGCCTAAGGAAACTAGATGCAGGGAAATCAATGGGTCCTGATAATCTTCACCCAAGGCTTCTCAAGGAGTTATCAGCACACATAGCCGGCCCTTTGACTACGATCTTCAAGCTGTCTCTCCTAAATTGAATGTTACCGCGTGACTGGAAAGACGCCATAGTAACCCCCATCCACAAAGGAGGATCAAGGCAAAGCCCTTCAAATTACAGGCTTATCAGTCTCACCAGCACTTTAATAAAGACACTGGAGAGAATCATCAAGAAAAGCATCATGGCATATCTAGAAAATAGAAGCTTATTATCAAGAGCACAGCATGGCTTCCGAAGGAACCTCTCATGCCTGTCAAATCTTCTCACTGCAAGAGAAAGCTGGGTTAAATCCAGGGACAACAGAAGACCCGTTGACGTCGTCTTCATAGACTTCAGCAAAGCCTTTGATAAAGTACCTCACAAAAGACTACTCATGAAGTTAGAAAGTCTTGGTATCAAAGGCGCATTGCTAAACTGGCTCAGGGAATTCCTCATAGATAGGAGGCAGACGGTTAGGATCAACTCGAAACTCTCCTCTTGGACAGCAGTACGTAGCGGAGTACCACAAGGCACGGTACTTGGACCTCTCCTATTTATTTTGTATATCAATGAGTTATCTCTGCTCACCGACTACTCCCCTATGGTCCTATACGCAGATGACTTGAAAATTTGGAGAGAGCTGAAGGGCAACGGTGATACGTCCACGTTGCAAGAGGATCTCAACAAATTGTCAGAGTGGTCCACAGAATGGATGCTCCCAATCAATGTGGTAAAATGTGCAACCACGCGCATTGGACAAGCAAGCACGAGCTCCTACGAACTAGAGGGAATTACACTTCCATCAGTTCAGACTTACTTGGACTTAGGTGTCATAGTTAGCCATGACTTAAAAACTACAGCACACTGTCGCGCGGTGGCTGCACGTAGTTTCAGGTCATTATGGGCAATTCGTAGAGCCTTCACTAGAATCACCAGAGATATGTTCACCTCCTTATATACATCCCTGGTGAGGTCAAGACTGGAAAACTGCATCCAGGCCGCCAGCCCTTGTCTAAAAGGGGACTCACACATTCTAGAAAGGGTTCAAAGGAAAGCAACACGTATGATTCATGGCATGACTAACTTATCATACGAGGAAAGACTAGACAATTTAAATCTCTTCTCCTTGTCATACCGTAGGCAGAGAGGAGATTTAATCACAATGTTTAAAATTTTAAATAATGACCTATTTTCTCTTTTCCTTCCCACCAGGGCGGAACACCTTAGAGGACATAGCAGGAGAGTTCAAAAGCCAAGAAGAAATCATATTGCTGTTGAGTACTGGTTCTCATACCGAGTCATAAACTCTTGGAAGAATTGGTGTCTGCAACCTCAACTGATTCGTTCAAGAAGAGTATGGACAACCACAGAAATTCACTAGAAATGAATTAACATGGGGTCCAAGCCTTTTATTCTCAACCAATAAATCTGAATCTGTTTTGTTGGAATCCATCATCACCGGTAAATTAAACCTTTGGCGTTCGAGTGTGCGCGTAACTTTTGACTGTAATGACTGAAGTCCAGTCAGCTGGTGCTTCTGAACAGAAGTATGGTGGAGCTGAAGGTGCAGATGCCATGTATGTCAAACTGGTGTCTTCTGATGATCACGAATTTTATGTTCGCCGCGAATACGCTCTCACAAGTGGTACTATAAAGGCTATGTTATCTGGTCCAGGTAAGTTAAACGTTAACATATGTTAGTGGTAGTTATGTATTATCATTGACTGAGTGGTACTTTACAACTATTTTTCTTCCTATTCATGCTGTGTGGACAATATTGGTTCCGAATCCATGTTGTTATTTTAGACAAAGAAAATTGATTAATGACTCTAGATCATACCCAAGTTTACTATAATTCTAAATTAAATCTCACTAGTTCTGAAATAATTTTAACATTCTATAGTGAGTAAATTCTGAATTTGTTCTCAGATGGATTATTTAATGGCACAGACCAGAACTCAGTGCTGGTTTTCCGCATAACTGGCACTAATTGAGCACCGTGTTCTTTCTGTAGGCATTTTCAGGAGTAGATCAGAACCTACTGGGATTGCCTACCAGCGTTGTTCCAGCCCTCACAGGGCATATTAAGCATGGACTAACGTTACTTCAGAACGAAAAGACTTAATTCAGCACCTAGCTCTCTTTTAAAGCATGACCAGCGTCACTTCAGAACATAGTGGGGTAGATAAAATCTTCATTGACGATGAAAAGGCATTGTTGAAAAATAGGTTAGAATAAGTTTAGAATTTTTTTAAGCTTGAGTGGTGCTCTAATATCTTTCTTTTTCTGATTATGTCTAAATACTCCGAAGTCTTGAACCTCTGAGGAGACTAATTATTTTGTCAAGCCCCCTCCGAATGTATGTGTTTAGGTAACTCCAATTATTGTATTACTCGCACAGCAATCAATAAATCGATTTTCATGGCATTTGTTAAGCCAACCAAAATAAGACGACATTGTTTTTTATGTGTATATCTGGTTGGTTTTCAAGGGTCAGCTATCGCTGTGACCGCTACGTAATAATTTACCTGTAAAAGCAATCAACATACGTCCTTCTCCTAATAGATCTTGATCTGTGGGATTCTAATTCAGTTTTTAATTTAAAAATTTGATTTGATTGTTGAAAATTCTGTAACGAGTATACTCATAATTCATAATACAATCAATTCTATTGTGGAAATGTCTACACGCCATACGGAATTCTCAGTATATTTTCAGATTTCAGATTTATTGTTTGAGGATAGAAGGCTTGGAGCCTATGTTAATCCTTTTCTAGTAAAATTCTGTGGTTGTCCAAACCCTTCTTGAACGAATCAACTGAGGTTGCAGACACCACTTCTTCTGGGAGTCGGTTCCAAGAGTTTATGACTCTGTGTGAGAACCAGTACTCAACAGCAATATGATTTCTTCTTGGCATTTGAACTCTCCTGCTATGTCCTCTAAGGTGTTCCGCCCTGGTGGGAAGGAAAAGAGAAAATAGGTCATTATTTAAAATTTTAAACATTGTGATTAAATCTCCTCTCTGCCTACGGTATGACAAGGAGAAGAGATTTAAATTGTCTAGTCTTTCCTCGTATGATAAGTTAGTCATGCCGTGAACCATACGTGTTACCTTCCTTTGAACCCTTTCTAGAATGTGTGAGTCCCCTTTTAGACAAGGGCTGGCGGCCTGGATGCAGTTTTCCAGTCTTGACCTCACCAGGGATGTATATAAGGAGGTGAACATATCTCTGGTGATTCTAGTGAAGGCTCTACGAATTGCCCATAATGACCTGAAACTACGTGCAGCCACCGCGCGACAGTGTGCTGTAGTTTTTAAGTCATGGCTAACTATGACACCTAAGTCCAAGTAAGTCTGAACTGATGGAAGTGTAATTCCCTCTAGTTCGTAGGAGCTCGTGCTTGCTTGTCCAATGCGCGTGGTTGCACATTTTACCACATTGATTGGGAGCATCCATTCTGTGGACCACTCTGACAATTTGTTGAGATCCTCTTGCAACGTGGACGTATCACCGTTGCCCTTCAGCTCTCTCCAAATTTTCAAGTCATCTGCGTATAGGACCATAGGGGAGTAGTCGGTGAGCAGAGATAACTCATTGATATACAAAATAAATAGGAGAGGTCCAAGTACCGTGCCTTGTGGTACTCCGCTACGTACTGCTGTCCAAGAGGAGAGTTTCGAGTTGATCCTAACCGTCTGCCTCCTATCTATGAGGAATTCCCTGAGCCAGTTTAGCAATGCGCCTTTGATACCAAGACTTTCTAACTTCATGAGTAGTCTTTTGTGAGGTACTTTATCAAAGGCTTTGCTGAAGTCTATGAAGACGACGTCAACGGGTCTTCTGTTGTCCCTGGATTTAACCCAGCTTTCTCTTGCAGTGAGAAGATTTGACAGGCATGAGAGGTTCCTTCGGAAGCCATGCTGTGCTCTTGATAATAAGCTTCTATTTTCTAGATATGCCATGATGCTTTTCTTGATGATTCTCTCCAGTGTCTTTATTAAAGTGCTGGTGAGACTGATAGGCCTGTAATTTGAAGGGCTTTGCCTTGATCCTCCTTTGTGGATGGGGGTTACTATGGCGTCTTTCCAGTCACGCGGTAACACTCCATTTTGGAGAGAAAGCTTGAAGATCGTAGTCAAAGGGCCGGCTATGTGTGCTGATAACTCCTTGAGAAGCCTTGGGTGAAGATTATCAGGACCCATTGATTTCCCTGCATCTAGTTTCCTTAGGCAGTTGAGCACGATGCCTTGGTCGATGTCAACGGAATCTATCCCATGTTCTTCTGATGCAGCCAGAGCTGTATAAAATCTTCAGGTTAAAAAATAGTAGTTGGTAGTATGTTGTATGACGCAAAGTCGTGCTGTCTGAAATAAGACGTTGTGCATAATGTGCTGCGTACTTTAAACTCTTTTACAGCAAGGTTGTTGTGTCAGTGGTAGAGCTCAAGTTCCTTTGCTGTATAAAGTATTCAATTTACACTATGCATGTCTTAGCCGACCAACTAAGCTTCAACATAGACCGTTGCACAGAAGTGCACCACTTCAAGTTGCTATATACCACACACAAGTAGAGAAAAAAAAGTCCAAAATAATTTTAATGAATTACGAGAGAAAAAATAATAACATGGAAAAAAACATGAAGACTAAATGGATCTGGGCGATTACAAGGGTGAGTGCATCTCATGCCACAGACAACAATTTCAAGCCATAACACCAGTAGTCCCCAGCCATTTGTTCTTCAAATTTCAATGACCACAATCATGCAGTCTACACCTGTCTACGTGTCTGGTTCAAACCAACCGTCAAAGACTTTTTAGATTGGTACCAGGTTTTGATTTGACCAGCTTTAAATATTTTATAACCTAATCCTCCTATGTTAACTAGGAAAGGGAGGCGGAGGCTCGGCACACAGGCGACGCTTTCTATCTTAGCATTTCTATATGATAATAAGATTATCAGACAAAATTTGATATGCATAACATTAGTGTATAGTTATAAAGCTGAGAAGTTATTTGTAACATCTACTTCTCATAAGATTTTGTATGGGAAAAACATTTTTTCCATATCAGCTTTTACCACTCATCTAATTCTAATAGTAGCAGTAGTATCAGTTACGACTCCGTGTTACTGACTTTGTCGAAGCCCTATGTTCCACTCGGAACCCAAAGGATAATAATAATTACGTCTTCTTATTGCTTTATCTGAATTCATAAAGGGAACTAACAGTTTTAAATAATAATGTTAATGACTTAAATATATGTGCAAAACCTTGGGCACTGTGGTAGTAAGTAATTCCATATCAGTATTATTTACTGAATGACGTTTCGAACAAAATTTATTGTTCATAATCATATCAATTGTAATCACACGACTTTGAAACTTGAGTTTTATAGTTTTCTTTGTCCTCTCCTATTTGTCGTCGTAGGGGTAGTAGGATCTTCCAAATATCTGGGACAGGTGTTGAGTCATTCCTATTACACGTATTTGCAGTTGATTCGGTAAACAAAGCTTCTGTTATCAATCTCTCCCTCCATCAACCCTGTTACATTAGATTTTAGAACTTTCATCTTATCCCATCCTATTGTATGGTTACATGGTTACTACATGCAATTACACACAACCATACAATAGGATGGGATAGGATGACAGTTTTAAAATCTAATGTCACAAGGTGGAGGGGGAGATTGATAACAGAAGCTTTGTTTATCGAATCAACTGCAAATACATGTAATAGGAATGACTCATCACCTGTCCGAGATATCTGGAAAATTCTACTAACCCTACGACAAACAGAAAACTATAAAACTCAAGTTTCGAAGTCGTGTGATTATAACTGATGTTATGATTATGAACAATAATAAATTGTGTTCGAAACGTCATCCAGTAAATAATACTGTTTCCCTCACTGTGTGATACATCTGATAAACAAACTAATATGGAATGTTAATGACTTTGTTGTGGACCAAATCTACAAGCGATATGCAGTCAGTTGCAAAATGGAAGTAGTTTGTTTGAGTGCAGGTCACCAAGTAGTGGACTAAGTCTGTAATGTTATAATAATAATAATAATAATTTGCTTAATTCCAAAACAGTTAATGTGATACAGAATGGAATTCTCAGCATTTTTACCACAGTATTGCATTCAGTTAGTACATTATCATTAAATAGAATTCTACATGGATTGAGGAAACCACAGTTCATTATTACAACAATACATTGGCATGTTCAGTAGCAAAGGTAAAGCTGAAACAGTGTTTGAAGGTGTTAGAAAAGTGGGAGCTGTCTTATTAACTGGCGTAAGCGAGAGAAAGAGACAAAGCAGCACATAACGGAAAAAGAAGAGAGAGAAAAGGAACAGAAAGAAAGGAAATGTTGTACCTATTGATGAAGTGGGTTGGAAAGATGAGATCCAGTTGTACTAATGACTATTTAATGAATTATAGGTGTCACGCCTATAAAGTAATTCAATAGCATCTTTGAGAGTCATAACTGCTGTCCAACTCCCCTAAATGTTTGATAATCTTTTTGGGATAAATAATGAATCAAAGCACACTTGCACATCATGATTAATACAGCGTGTTTTATCATGCAACCACTGTGAAATTACATCGACTGAGATGGTTAGGACATGTGCTACGTATGCCCAGTCATCGCCTTCCTCGACGGGCAATGTTAACTGATATATGGCCAGGCTGGAAAAGAGCTAGCGGCGGTCAAACAAAAACATGGCACCGGTCAATGAAATCTACAACAGTTAGTCTAAGCCATGTAGGAAGGTGTAGACTTCCTGGTTGAGGTCCTCGGGACGGTAAAAATCAATGGTTGGAAACAATTGGTGACATGGCTCAAAATCGTTCTCAGTGGCTGGCGCAGATGCATCCACTCCTTGTGACTTATGATTTCCAATTAAACTGTTTTGTTCTTCGCTATTACTATATCTTTTTCTCACACCTCTGTTTACTGTCTGTATTATTATGCATTTCTCCTCCTTTCTTCTCTTCCTTTGTGTACTACATGGAGTGTGGCGACTTGAACTGCCGCACATATGTGCAAAGTTCTATGTCGAAAACCGACCGACCGACCATGCAACCACTGGTCTTACTAACTGCTACTAAAACTGCACTGCTATATGTATGTCAAACTACCAAATTTCCCTGAAATTTTGATTCGATTGGATAAAAGTTACAAATGATCAGTCATTCAAAGAAAATTGGCGACTGTTTATTCGAATTGTGTTAAGAGTTTTAGAATTCTTTGCCCAACCTCTGAAATAGGTGAAGTGTAGGATACGTATTCGTGGCCTATTGATTAATTGTTTGAAACCTAATTTACGACGGATAAATCAATAGAGTGAAATCTTTTTAAAGTTTTTGCACTCTCCCCACTAATAATTCCAAGTAATTTCAACAATAAGATCAGATGGTCATTTTCTTCTCTCTAAATAAGCTATTCATCAATGTACATTTTGACAACATTTTAGACTTACATGATGAGAAATCGTGTTTTTTACGTTGTGAACGTTGTTGTCAATGCTTGAACTTAGTTTCTGGAACCTGTTTTTCATATTCCAGACTGTGAGTCACCTTTATTGTGTGAAGAGGACTAATGATACTATCCAGTTATATAGAAAAATAGAAGTGTCATTCAAGAATCACTTGCGATTTCATGCAATTAGCAATGAGGACTAATGACGCCACCTGGCTGCCTAGACCTTGGTTGACGAATCTGGAGTTCAAGCTCCTAGGCCAATGAGTCACAGCTCCACGAAGCCATAAGGGCCACTACCAAGTTACCTGCAGGCCGGAGTTGCATCAGCTAACGAAATCTCAGCACGGATGCAGAATGCTCGTCGGACATTCGCCAACTTACGCCATCCGGCTGGTTATCGACCAAAGGACGTGTGTACTGGTCAGCAGTTTGCTCCACCCTCTTTTATGACTGTGAGACATGACCATTGAAAGTGGAAGACATGAAAAGCCTGGCTAGCTGTCTTTGATCATAAGTGTCTGCATTCTATCTTCCTTGTTAGGTGGTATAATAGATTGAGTAATATTGAGGTTAGGCATCGAATGCTAGGTAAAGAGAGAAAACCAATCGACGAGGTTGTGAAGCAGTTGCATTGATTGAGATGGTTAGGACATGTGTTATGCATGCCTAGTCTAGCCTAGCCATCGCCTTCCTCGACTGACATGGGATGGATCAGGTTGGAAAAGAGAAGGCTAGTGGAGGTCAAACCAAAATACGGATTTCAATGAAGTCGATAACATTTAGTTTAAGCCAGCCAGTCACGTAGGGGCATATATAGACTTCCTGACTGGTTGTGGTCTTGAGGGTGGTAAGAACCAACGAAGGCTGGGGATCGTCGTCAATAAATAGTGCAGATGTATTCACTCTTTGTGATTTATAGTATCCAATAAAACTCTACTGTATTCAAGTATTGGTTTGTAGGGATTTGATTGATTGGTTACAGGATTTCATCATGAGCTGACATTGGTTGATTAGAGAATCATTGGAAAACCTTCAGGGAGTACTGCCAGACAGCTGTTTCGTCCTAGTTTGGGACTCCCACTGTTCTTCCATATTAGTATTCTTTTTGCCTCACACTTCTGTTTGTTATTATCTCTTTACTCTCTTCGTTTGCTTTGTGTACTACATAGAGGGACAGTAGTGGCAACTCGAACTGCTGCATATCTGTGCAAAGTTCCATGTTGAAACTAGTCAGGCTGGAGTAGTTGAGGGGCAGGATTTGAACGTAGTATCCAATGGTTGAAAGTCGAATGGCTTAAGCCAGTGAATGAGTGTTACATACATAGTGGTTTATTGAAATATATTATATTGTACTTCACAAATTATTATTATTTTCTTTTCCATGTTATTTGCATTGTCTTTATTTTTCTGATCAATTATTGTTATTATTATTATTATTATTCCTACAGGTCAATTTCAAGAGAATGAAACAAATGTTGTGCATTTTCGTGAAATACCATCGCATGTATTACAAAAAGTGTGTAGTTATTTTGCTTATAAAGTACGCTATACAAATAGTTCAAGTGAGATACCGGAATTTCCAATTGCACCAGAAATCTCACTGGAACTGTTAATGGCTGCTAACTTTTTAGACTGTTAGGCAATATAGTTAGTTCACGTCACTTCACCTTAACCAATTATTATATTTTTACATCAATTTTTATTCTTAGTTTATCTTTCCATCGTCTTCATCTTTTCGTTAGGCTTCCTATTTGTACTTTCCAAAAGTTTCACACACATGTTTTTTTTAAAGAAAAACCTTGTTGTTTCTCTTATCTTGTGTGTGTCATTTATTAGGCATAAATTTGTATTTATTCTCCTTTTTTAAAAGCTGTGAATAAAAGATGCGTTTTGAAGAGAGAGAGAGAGAGAAGAAAGTTTTGTGTATTCCACTTTCTTCTTCTGCTTCTTCTACTTCTTCATCTTCAGTCTCCTCGTCGTTGTCCTCCTTTATGATTCCATCCATCTAATCTACTCACACTTTTTTTCTCTGTTAAACACAAATAACGAAAAAGGAAAAGAAGAAACTGTACTGGGAAGAACAGTATGTAGTGACAACATCATTAACAGCGCAAACTATTATATATATATATAAACACTAGTTAAACTATAACCTTTTATTTTTTTCTCTTTTCTCGTCTTATAATTTGTTTGCATTAATATAAAGAATATTCATACTTTTTCTAATTGCGTAATACTTTTTTTCCTGAGTAGTTAGTGTGTAGTAATAAGGAGAGATGCGAGGGAAATAAAAAAACAATTCGTTATTATTATTATTATTATTATTCAAGTATTGGTTTGTAGGGATTTGGTTGATTGGTTACAGGATTTCATCATGAGCTGACATTGGTTAGAGAACCATTGGAACCCCCCCCCCGGGGGGAGTACTGGACAGCTGTTTCGTCTGGCTGGATGCAACATAGAACTTGGTACCGAAGTGTGGCAGTTCGAGTTGCCACGTTCCAAATAGCACACAAAGGTAGACAAGAAAATGAGTGAAGAGAATCAATAGAGTTTTGACAAGTATAAGAGTGAAACAGAATGAGTAATAGTAGAAAGGAATATGAAAGATTACAGAGACTGAATACATCTGCGTAAGCCATTGACAACGATTTTGAGCCATGTCACCTAGTGTCTCCAGCCATTGATTCTTAGAGTCCCGAGGACGGGCCCCAACCCGGAAGTCTGCATCTCCCTACCTGACTCAGTTTAACTGTCAGGGATTTCATGGATTGATGAGGCCATGTTTTTGTTTGGCCACCACTTACTCTTTTCCAACCTGCACCTATATCAGCTAGTAATGCCCGTCGGGAGGGGGAGGCGATGGCTAGGCATGCGCAGCACGTCACCTAACCATCTCAATCTATGTAACTTTATAGCCTCTTCGATTGATTTTCCCTCTTTGCCCAACATTCTACGCCTAACGTCAACATTACTTACCTTATTATACCACCTAACGTGAGAAAGAGATCGTAGACATCTATGATCAAAAACAGACAATCTCTTCATGTCTTCAACTCGTATTGGCCATGTTTCAGAGCCATAGAGAAGGACGGAGCGAACTGCTGAGCAGTACAGACGTCCCTTGTTTGATAGCCGGATGTCACGCCGACGCCAGAGATGGCGTAAGTTAGCGAAAGCAGCTCGAGCTTTTTGGATCCGTGCTGAGCTGTTTCGACCTGGTTTGGGACTCTTCAACACTTGAATATCAATGAGATGCTCACTGGAGACTGGCCCTATTCAGGTAGGTAGTTACCTGGGATTCTAGTGGGAAGTCGTGGTCAGTAGGGTGCAGCAGGTCGGGTGTGAGGACAAATACTCGCCGAAGATATTGGCTAGCGGTTGCACTATATCGTGAATTGGCAGAAGTCGGAATTTATAGGCTGACCATTGGATCGGGTCCCAGTGACTTAGTAGTCTACGAGCTCGTTTTGTAACAAGAATGTCCTGGGTTCGAACCCTCGCGGTGGTGCGTACTGATGAAGAGTCCCAAACTAGGATGAAACAGCTGTCTGGCAGTACTCCCAGTTAGTTTTCAATGGTTCTCTAACCAATGTCAGCTCATGATGAAATCCTGTAACCAATTATTATTATTCCTTTGGATTCCGAGTGGAACATAGGGTTTCAACAACACATTTCCAAACTCTTCTATTTTCTGTTGTCCTCTTTAACTGGATCCATGATCGCCTATAGTTTCTGATGTCCTCCTCCTCACATGTCGTTCTCCTTTATGTCAACCCAGGCTGACTGACTTGTCGTTTCTGGCTCGGATTCCACTTGAGCAATGCAGTGGCCTGGCATTGCACGCGATGCTATTCGACAGTCTCCTCTAGAGTGTGCCCAATCCATTTTCTCCTACATATTTGTTGAACAATAGGTTCTTGGTTAGTTTGTTCCCAACCATAGTTTCTTGTTGTTAATTCTTTCTGGTCTTCAGTGCGGAGCCACATCCAGAGAAGGGGGCAGCTGTTGATAAAAGTCTATAACTTGTTGGCAATCCTTTTTGTGACAACACGCTGGCCAAGTTTCTGACCCATGACTAACTTGCCATTTGTGCTGAAAATCCTAATCTTGTTGTTTATGGTGAGTTAGTGCAGAATATTTCCAAATTGGTTTCAGGTTGATGAAGGAGTATCTTGATTTCACTGTGGTGGAGCCAGAGAAGGGGGCAGCTTTTGATAAAAGCCTGAAGAGTAGCCTGTTAGAAAAGGCTTCTCGTGACTCTGACCTGTACAGAAGAACTGACTGACTAACTTAACATTGGTGTTGAAAATCCAAATCCTGTTCTTTATGCTGGCTGAGTGTCGAAGATTTCCAAACTGATTTCAAAGGGATGAAGGTGTGTCATGCCTTTCCGATCCTGACTGGATTTAACATCTTCATCCGTTCCCCTGGCTGTGGTTGAAACAATACTTCCTAGATAAATGGGGTGTAGGAAGTGACCTCTTTCGAATTCATCCTGTTGACAGTGACAAAATTGAAATAATAATTTTCAACCTGAGGTGGAAGTTAGGAGGTGCTAATATAGATTACAAGAGCCTTAGAAACAAAAATTACACAGGACTAGGATATAATTTTAAAGTAGTTATTTTAAAAGAATTACAAATGTGAGCAGTAAAAGCATGGGAACAAACTTAAAATAACTGTTTTTATAACTGAAAAAATAGGGTGAATTGAATGAAGACAGAGGGAGTAAGAATCACACACACAGCGAACAAAAAACAAACGGAAGCTAAGGGGACATGCAGAACTAGGTCCATGGTAGTTGTAGAGGTTGGACTAATTTCTTTTGAACACACAGCCCCGGCTTCTCAATGTATATTGCGAGAGGTTCTGCAGTACACAGAGAAGTCGGAAACATACTGCTTTTGGTAGGCTCCTGTTGACTTTGTAAATTACTTAGAATGAATTAGTTTAGGTGTTGGTCAGATGTTCAATAATGGCACTTCTGATTGACCTGGTGCCTCCTCTTTGCAGCCACACTGGGTAATGTTCTCTTACACTTTTTGAAAGGATGCGCATACAACAACCTATGTACCTAGCTCCGCACGAGCAGGTGAACTGGTATATGCACAATGAATTGGTCATATACAAGAGTTTGTCCTGAGCGTTGTTTCGAAGTATTGGACTGCTAGAGAATATCACTCTTTAAAGGAGACCTTCCCTGCAGCAACACTATGAGGCATCCAGAGAAGAGTTAATTATCTCAACGATATCATCCTCAAGCTGTACAATCGCATATATATGTAGAAGATTTTCTTAACAGCAAAAGGAAGATTCCCTAGGATGTATAGCTAGAATTTTAATTTTATTTTAGATAACAAATTACGTAATGTAGAAAGCATTAATCGAGTAGAAACTAAAATAAAAATTAATTAAATGAGTTGAGTGACGTAGCATAATTGATGGGGCTGAGTGGAGCTCAACTAAAATTTGAACGACAGTCAAGTTAACAACAGTGGTAATAAGGGATAGAGACATAATAATAATAATAATAATAATAATAATAATAATAATAATAATAATAATTTGCTTTATTCCAAAACAGTACTTGTGATACAGAATGGATTTCTCAGCATTTTTACTACAGTATTGCATCCAGTTAGTACATTATCGAAAAATAGAATTCTACATAGATTAAGGAAATCTCAGTTCATAATGACAACATATTGGCATATCGGTAGCAAAGCCAAAGTTGAACAGTGTTTGAAGGTGTTAGAAAAGTAGGAGCTGTCATATTTACTGGCGTAAGCGAGAGAAAGAAGCACATAACGGAAAAAAAAGAAAAGGAAAAGAAAGAAAACGTTGTACCTTTAAATGATATGAGTTGGAAAGACGAGGCCCAGTTGTTCTACTGACTATTTAATGAATTATAGGTGTCAAGACTAATGCTTTCTTTATCTCACAGAACACGACCTAAGTAGGGTATGGTTGAGTTTTTGTATTTGCTGGTGCTGGCATATAGTTTTCTATATGGGCTTCTGGTTTTACCTGATGAGATGCATTGAGAGAGAGAGTTGTGAATGAAGAGGGTGGTATGAGTTAGATAAAGTGGATTTAGCCCATTTTTCACATGAGTCCATGTGCCTGTCGACCAGAATATTAACAAGCTGGTTAAGTGGCACGTTGCTTACCCTTCTGACAACCTTTAACATCCTGTGTAATATGTTATAGTCTTTCTTCATTAGCCCTGGAAAAACTAAGGGGGAACAATAGAGAATAATAGGCAGAATGCGAGGGTTAACGAATTGGAGGTGTGGGAAGAAAATAATCCAATTAAGAAACAAAAATTACGTATTTGGTGTTAAGATAGATCAGGTCGATTGTTGATTTAGTGACTGAACAAACTTGTTCTTTTGTATGTAGAGTTCAAGATTTGACATGTGAATTACTGCCATTGCTTCTGCAGTTTGAATAAGTTTGATTCGTACTCTATTAGCAAGATTCCCACGTATTCTGTAGATCACTTCGAAGTTTTTTTTTTGGGGGGGGGGGTTAGCTTGATGTGCTCAGATTCGATAGGTAATCCACGATACAGGTTTGGTGGAGGAATCCTTTTTTTCCTTTATAAATGTAGGTGTTGGATGATACGTTTTGATAGCAGATGCTTGGTAGGGCTGACATACCTAACTCCATACAATCTGGTGAATTGGTAGATGCACACTGTGATGAGGCCAACAGTGGTAGCTTATCCTTCAAGTTTATGTTCATGCAAATCATTGGTTTCGTAGAGACAGTAAGTCAAAGTTTAGACGCGAAGAAGGTTTTCTGCAGTGAATGAGACAGGTGGTTCCTCAGTATTCCTGTTGATGAGTCTCCATTGAATTGTAAATTCACGCAGAAACGCTTCTTGGCAGCAGAACGTGTGGGCGGCCTAATTGGTTTAGGTTTCATGGATCTCGTGATGAAATGTTCTGGTTTATTGACAGGCATTTTAATACTTGTAAGCGATTGGCTAAAGTCATCTTCTTTGATACTGAACATCCTCCTCGTTATTCACAACATTCTCCTTGTATTCCTTAGGATAAAAGCAGAAGAAATTTCATAAGAATTTAAGGAGATAAACATAATCCTAAACACTGATCAAATCTCACAATCTACACTTGATTTTGATTTTGTTATCTTTACCAATTGGTCAACTTGACAACGAAAAATGCCCCCAGACAGACGAACGATGACCAAATTAGTAAACTTTGTTTTGATACCATAACAGATGTACTATTACCTTTGTTATTTGGTTTAGTGATCTTCATTGTTATTTTGACTTTCAATATGTTCCCCTTTTAACTTGACCGAAGTTTATTTTCTCACCCCTTAACTCTTTGTTATATATATGCTGAGATTTTGTAAATTCCGGTTTAATAATACTTTGATAAAGCTATTAGCATTAAATAGCGAAACGTCAGTAAAAACAATATCGTTTTGTTTTTCATTCATTGGGAAATACAAAAACCTTTATTATGATGAATAAAAATTTAGCTGGGGAATTCGTGAAGAGAGAAGAATGCCAGAAAATAGCTTATTAACACCTACTTTATAACCTTTATAATAAACAGCAGATTATAACGAGCATTATTATTATTAATATACACTTATATTCTTGCAGTTTTTATTATTTTTCCTATTTTATTCATCTATTAATTTTTAAAACTGTGGCGTATGCTACTGACAAGACTTATAAGTAGTATGTATTTAAATGTATAAATAAGTAGATCATCTTTAGAAATATCAAATGGTTTGGAGAAGAAATGAGGGCGAAGTTAAAGTATCATAGCGAAAGTCAAGGTCTTTCAGAAGTTGACCTTCAAGAGCCAATCAGATACAGGGAGTGCTATGAAATGTCATTCCAAATGAAATCATGCCTGACTTTCTGCACTTGGATAGGGTAGATAGAGTATTTTTACTTATTTGCCAGGTACTTTTTCTGTAAATCTATTCTGTTAACTTAGGATTATGGCTTTTAAGACTAAGGTTGAGGGTTAAAGTTAAGATTATGGTTAGAGCTAGGAGTAGGTTAAAGAATAGTGTCAGAAATACCAATGGATCTCAAAGTACCATTACCTACAGTCACTCGGATAGATGGGTATATCACGCATGTCACGATTTCTCTATAGATCATCGGTGTAGTGACTCGGAGACACTCTTACAACACATAAGGCACAACTATACAGGGAAATATCAAGTTTGCAATGTTTTTTAGTGTATTTTTCAACGATTTTGCAACTTTTTCGTATCTGAATTCTGATTGGTTGTGTCCAAGGTCACTGTGGTTTTCGTTATGAGTAGTGATGCGTGTGAAACAACATAAAGTGAAGACAAAGAAGAAAAATGCGGAAGACATTCAAAAATATGGTAAATGCATTTTGCCTGTACATTGAGTTGCCATATACTCAAGTAATTTCCAAATTACCATTTACGTATTTTGGACGTCCTAATGACTAAGCGAACCGACGGAACAATATGTAGGCGTTCGCATCGGAAACCTACTTCAACTGGACAATAAGCTCATTTGCTGAATTTCATGCCTTTACAATACAAACGCGAATCTGGTTAGATGTCTGGTTCACTGGCCTAGAGTTATCTGCCCAAATGAGACAGAGACACTGAAAGATGAACTCGGTAATATTCGATTGGATTCTTGAATAAACACATAAACTGAGCAAGTAAAAAGTCCAAGGTCCCCACTGTTCCCAAAAAATCAGTCTTTTTAAGATTATAATTCATGGGTAATGTCACCAGTGAGTTCTTATCACAACGTCTGAGAAGGGCCTTCAAAAGGACTTTAAAAGCAACTAACTTACGCTGTATATTCACTAACCAACCAATAATTAGTTCAAGAAATAAAGACAAACTGCCGTGTTTGTTTTGCCCCGTGTATGTGTATCTACCAGTTAAACTGCTCGTGCGGAGCCGGTTACAATGGGTGTACATTCAGGCAAGTTCATCGCCGAATTTCTCAACACTGCCCATCTTGGTTTGGTAAAGGTTCGAATAAAGCTGCTATACGCAGCTTAATACTAGCTCATCTTGTCGATATTGGACATCAGGTCGACTCTAACAAAGATTTTAAAGTTTTTTATCGTATATCACGCAACCTCCTTCATTGTCTACGAGTCCGATTTTTACATACATCAGAGGCAATCGGAATTCATCTGAACAAGCCAAATCTGTGCGTCAGTTCAAATGAAATTTGTACAGCCCCTTTCTCTGCTATGACCAACTACATAATATGCACTAAGTATCTTTTGACTCTGTTATTTTTTACAATTCTAGCTAATTCTATAAACTTGTTTGTATTTTACTTAATTCTTCTGAGTCATCCTATTCTTCTTAGTCATTATCGCTATTTTACTAATTTATTGATTGTGTAATAACCTGTTGCTAACCCCTACAATATTAATTTATCTTGAATTCCATAGTTAATTTTCACCCCCCCCCCTTCAAAACTTAGATATCTTGTTACTAACATCTATTAGTTAATTGATGTTTTGATGACTTTTAACCTCTTATATTAGTGTAGAGCCAGCGGGAAGATGAGGAACTAATTGAAAAGGAATATATTTCTTCTTAGCTCAATCTGTTTGTTTGTTTTTTCTAAATATTCATGCGCTGTGCCGTCACCTTTTATGGAGAGAAACATACTTACAAGGATATAAAGACCACGTTACCTAAATGTAACGGCAGAACACATGAGCATCTGGTAACGGAATAATGTATTGTCAACTCTATGTCCAGATATACGCAAAATATGTCTACCTTACATTAGAATAGCAATTTGCACACATCTCCAGTATTCTACTGCTTTTTTCTTCCATATTATGCACGTTTCTCGACTTCACTTCTGCTTTCGACTCTGCACCTAGATGTCTCTTGCTAAATAAGCTCTCTATAACAAAAACTGAGTCCTGGGTCACTAACTGGTTGCATTCCTACTTCACTAACAGAAAGCAGTACACCGTATACAATGGTAAATCCTCCTCGGCTGTGCTCACCGAAGCTGGTGTCCCCCAAGGTGCTGTACTCTCCCCACTTCTCTTTTCTTTCTTTCTACATGACTTACCATCTTCAAATGACATTAATTTTCCTAAATATGCTGACAACCTGACTGTATTTTTGCCTGTCAAATGTCAAAGTAACTGCTCCAAACTAAATGGCTTTCTATCAGAAATCAGCCAATGGTCCAAGGAAAACGGTCTTACCTTAAATCCCTCCAAATGCCGAACAGTCATTTTCACCTCTAGGCATAAATCTGACCTAAACAAACCGGTTATCTCTCACGAGGTGTGCAACATAGATGGCACTAAAATAAAGACCAAGTCGGAAATTAAATACCTAGGTGTCATTCTATCTGCTGATCTTTCCTGGTCGTCTCATATCTTGACGATTTCTAAGAAAATATTGCATCTAACCTTCTACATCAAGAAGTTAAAACATTCTGGTATTACCCAACCCTTACTCCTACAATTCGTCAATCCTCGCATTCTGCCTATTATTCTCTATTGTTCCCCTTAGTTTTTCCCGGGCTACTGAAGAAAGACTATAACATATTACTCAGGATGTTAAAGGTTGTCAGAAGGGTAAGCAACGTGCCACTTAACCAGCTTGTTAATATTCTGGTTGACAGGCACATGGACTCATGTGAAAAAATGGGCCAAATCCATTTTATCTAACTCACACCACCCTCTTCACTCACAACTCTCCCCTTGTATCTCATCAGGCAAAACCAGAAGCATATGTAAAAAACTATATGCTCACACTAGCAAGTACAAAAACTCAACCATACCCTACTTAGCCCGTGTTCTGTGAGATAAAGAAAGCATTAGGCGTGACACCTATAATTCATTAAATAGTCAGTAGAACAACTGGATCTCGTTTTTCCAACTCATATCATTTATAGGTACAACATTTTCTTTCTTTCTTTACCTTTTCTCTCTCTCTCTTTTCCGTTATATGCTGCTTTGTTTCTTTCTGCCGCTTGCGCCAGTAAATATGACAGCACCTACTTTTCTAACACCTTCAAACACTGTTCAATTTTGGCTTTGCTACCGATATGCCAATATGTTGTTGTCATTATGAAGTGAGATTTCCTTAATCTATGTAGAATTTTATGTGCTGTATTTATTTATGTATTATGTATTTTGATAATGTACTAACAGATGCAATACTGTAATAAAAATGCTGAGAATTCCATTCTGTATCACAAGTACTGTTTTGGAATAAAGCAAATTATTATTATTATCCTTCTTTGTCCTGCATTCATGTTTTCCATGTTATTTCACAAGGATGCAACAAGCATTTCTTCTTCTTCTGTCAGCATCTTTACTGTCAATTGTCAGTCACTTGCATTTCTTCTGGTTAGAAGAAGTTCCCATTTACTCCTCCAAAACCTGTATGTATCGAAGAAATAACTAACTAACTAACTATAAGTGTGAAATTCGTCTACGAAGCCATCTTCTAAGTGTAATTCTAAGAATGTTATTTTGCTAAAAATCTCTACGCCTCACCTTCTCCACTAGATGGTACTGTTGGAAACTGCAGTGTGTATTTACCAGTTCACTTGCCTATGTGAAGCTAAGTACACAGGCCGTTTATGCGTTCCCAGTGGACACATAGGGGACTACAAGCTAGAGGCTTGAAGTTTCGGTAGCAGTGTAACAACAGAAGACACGGGCCAGGCAACAGAACGTTTATTACGGAAAATCAACACATATTTATAGATTTTGATGTACATTATTGTAGGTTAATGTTAGTAGAAAATACAGTCTGTTGATTGGTTGTTTCTCACACAAAGTTAACCTTGCATCTCTTGTGGCTGTGTCAGTTCATCTATATGTTAACTATATCCGCCTGTCCATCTTGACCTTGTTTTCACATGACTAACATTGAACTCAATTACTGTCAACCAATTTGGCTAGCAACCATCTCTCACCACAACATGACTAATATTTGATACATAAACATTGACCTCAATTCCTGTCAACCAATTTGGCTAGCAACCATCTCTCACCACAGCAGTAATATTTATTTTTCCCTAATGGAGTTACTCGCCTAATGCCCAACCTTCCCTCTTTACCAGTCTTATTACTGGCTTAGTGAGGTAAAGGAGTGCGTCTGTGGCCTGAGATCGAACCCCGGACCACATGAGGAATGGTTGGCGAGCATTTTACCACTGTGCCACCGACTCACTACATAGGCCGTATCAGAAGGATGTTATCTAAAGGTGTTCCTTAATATCTGCCAGCATCGTTGTCGAAAGGGGGACGTTGAACAGTCAATAAGTCATGCAGTATCAGGCGAGAATTTACTCATACTCACATATCAAATAAAATCAAAACCAGTCTCACAGATTTCACTACAATGTCATGAGCTTACCATTTTAAACGCCAGAACGTGATCCACTGGGTTACTGAGCCATGTGAACCACCTCTTTTGAGCCGAGTATCAGTTATTATTGCTTTAGTCACATTTCCATACCCGTTGATTGATCATGAAGGGTTAAAGTCTCACTTTAGATATAGATACATCCAGTTGACGAGTCCCCAACAGGACGAAACGTGCATATATATATTTATTTATATGCATTCAATCATTGTGCAACCGATGTAACAAGCTGATAAATTCAAATAAAATAATATAAAACACTGACAATCAATAAACTGTAACAACATACAAATAAAAAGTATTCATTTTTTTTAAATACAACATGTGAATACATTGAAAAAAAAGGAGTTAAACAAATGTATGCATGTATATATTCAATGCTCAATAGTGAATACATTGAAAATTGGACTGCGTTACGTCAGAACTGGAAGAAAAATGTGACTGACTGAATAAAAAGGAGGGAGAGAGGAAAGTTTGTAACAAGATTTTAGTCGGTTTTTTTTCACTGTTATGACGATAGTGTTAGAAAGACATAGGGAGAGAGGATTATTGTGTTTGTTGAGAATTTGTTGACTCCATTTATCATGCAGTCCATGAGGTCATTTCATTCGAAGACTCAAGACAAGTTATCAGATGTGACTGAGAATAGAAATTAATAATGAACACTCTGTGATCCCATCACTTTATCACTTACTGGAAATAATATGAATTATCAAATAATACTCCTTTAAATGCTGTCGACAAGCATGCTTACAGTTGTTTCGTCCTGGTTTGGGACTCTTCAGTAGTAGCTTTGAGTTACAAGGCAAGCTTGTGGACCAGGCACAGGGACCCGACCCAATAGCCTGTGAATTTCAACTTCTGCTAATCTGTGATACATAGCTCAACCGCCGGCCAATGTCATTTTTTTTTATATTTTGATTATAGCTTGACTCCCCACAGTATTTTTGATACAAGTATGGAATTTTCAGCATGTGATACCGGTAGCCCAAATTTTGCAGGCCGACCACTGATATCAGGTGTGCGTCGGCAGGAGATCGAACTTTGGACCATGTGCTTGGTTGGAGAGAGTCCTAACCGCTGTGCCACTGACGCATAGGTGAGTAAGTAACCTGTTACCTAACCTATTGGATCCCGCTAGTCATAACTCCTCACTAGATCTTCATGTAACTTCCTGTATAAACCCACTCGCTAGTGAGCATTACATTATTATTAATCAAGCGTGAGAAGTCGTGACCAGCAGAGTTAAGGGAACAATTACTCGTCACCGACATTGGCTATCGGTTACGCTTTACATATCGCAGATTTGTAGAAGCTGGAATTCATGGGCCGTTGGATCGGGTCCCAGTGACTGAATGGTCGACGAACTCGTCTTGTTAGAGGATGATCATGGGTTGGAACCCATATAGGGGTGTACCGTCCCACAGTCCCAAACCAGCCGCCCAGTACTCCGTCGTTTCCTAATGGTTCTCTAACTGATTTCAGCTGCTAAAGTCGAATGAGGATTAATTTGGTCGACAATATTGAAGAAAACTGATCATAGTGAACCAGTCTACGAATGAAATCGAAGTGACCAGAGTAAGCCAGTCTAACAGCATTTTCAAAATGCTTAGACCAGTCAAAAATATTAAATAGGATACCTTTCTTAAAATGTTACAAGTTTCTCACAGGACTGTTGGTGTTCATCCAAACGACTCTTGTTTACAGGTGAAGACAAACTATAGCAAGCACCATATGATCCTGAACAAACAACCAACTCAAACAAATGACTGTAAAAACACCCTTGAGTTTGTTGATAAGAATGATTCTGCGTTAGCCTAACTCAAACACTAATCCAATCCTTAAGCCTAAACGTAGCCTTATCCTTAAATCCTAACCTTGATGTAACTGTTAACAAAGTTAAAAAATACCAACCCAAGGGAAATGAATGCACCGATGACTTTCAAAGGACTAGTAGCATCAAACCGGCCAGTCTGGGTGGAAGAAGGGAAGCACAGTTAAACATGAAGTAATTCGTTTGATGGTGACTAGCGGTGGAGCCCAGTAGACGTGCGTTTCGTCCTGTTTGGGACTCGTCGGCTCGATGTACCTGCATTCACTAGTGACCAGTGATATACCGTTAAGAACCGCAACAATGACTCTGGAACGCTTATTCAGCAACTTAGTGAAACTAGGTTAATAACACTATAATCACTGGAAAAAATTCATTTAATGAAATGTTATGATAATAAGCGGGATGTGGTTTCGGGAACATTTAGTTAATTTTTAGGATAAGGGCAGATTAAGACTAGATAAATGAAATAGGGGAGACATTATGGGTTGGTTCGAGTTAGATTAAGGATAGTTTCTCGTTAAGGTTAGGGTAGGCATTAGAAGCCATAGATGAAAACGTGAATAGAATGTGGTTTAGGAGAAATTGAAATTTAGGCATCGAAGAGATGCGAAGGCACCAACAACACTGGAAAGAGTCATCGTTCCGTAACCTAACCCACTCTACCTCGAACCAACACTGATATCTCCTAATTAGGTGGACCTAACCCTAACCTGTCCCCAACCTAAATCTAGCCTCAACCTTTCCTAAACCTAACCTAAAGCATACTAGATATTTCGTTTATTGGTTAAAGGATTTCATTGTGAGCTGACATCGGTTAGAGAAGCATTGGAAAACCTAGGACTACTGGACTGCTGTTTCGTCCTAGTTTGGGACTACTCCAGGGCGGTTTGGACCCAGGACCTTCTGGTCACAAGGCGAGCTAACTCGTATACCATTCAGCCATTGGGACCCGATCCAATGGCCCATGAATTTCTTTTATCATTGCAACATTTCACTAAGCATATTTATTTCTCATGAATATAGTATCATCTACCTTGTTTTTCTAACTTGCTGGCTGGGCATTCCAGGGTAACGAATGAAACATGCCTCTTTGGTGTCTAAAATTTAAGATCATCGCTACTCAGAGCTCATTCTCACCCATTTATGATCTATAAGCTACAGCTACGATCTATGTATCCATTCTATAAGACCTTGAAAGTGTTCGTTATGCGAAATAACAATAGTAATAAGTTCAATGACACCATTATAGCAACACTATCAAATATGCAAACGCTGATTGGCCACTTCAAGGTCAATGGTGTGTTTGTTTATTTGAGTGTAAATTCTTTAGCCTAGCCATACAACCTTAAGGCCAGTG
This sequence comes from Trichobilharzia szidati, assembly GCA_944472155.2. NCBI lineage: Eukaryota > Metazoa > Platyhelminthes > Trematoda > Strigeidida > Schistosomatidae > Trichobilharzia > Trichobilharzia szidati. The sequence continues at coordinate 79,556,635 of OX235276.1, read as the reverse complement.
GATTATTTTCGTCAAGGTTACCGTCTCTACATACTCTTAGCATTTCATTTAAACTCCCTCTAAGATTATACTTTTTTCTTATGTCCCATTCTAAAAAAAGTCGGTAAGACAGATTGATATGCTTATCTTTGTTTTTCATAATATAATTTGTAAACAAATGTGGTCATATAATCATCACTGATTTCTGCCCAAAAAAAAACTAGTTGATTCAATATATATATATATATCTGTTATTATTTTTATTGGTCGAATCACTAACACCCACTCGGGCAGTTAAGTTATAACTTCAAGGTTGTTATTATTCAAGGTAAATCACATGACTCGTCTGGATGAAAAGCAAAAACACAGAAAAGTAGATACACGATCTAATTACCACCATGTGAAAAATAAGCACTTCAAAGTTCAGTCGCAGCTTTAATACAAATAACATTTTGAAGACTTTGTTTTTAGGATCTTGATTCGTTTCAAGGTTGATCACGGATTCATATCAGCTAGAGAGCCACTGAAAACCAGTGCCAGGCAGTTATTTCGTCCTACGTTTGGACTCATCGACAGTATGCACCCACTGGGGTTCAAATCCAGGACCTTGTGGTTACGAGGCAAGCTCGTAGACCATTCAACGAAATGGGACCCGATCCAGTGGCCAGCCCATGAATTCTAACTTCTACCAATTTGTGATTTTAGCGCAACCACTAGCCAGTGTCATTGGTAGCGAGTATTTTTCGTCACTTCCGACTGTGTGGACCCCACCGGAGTCCCAAACTAGGACGAAACAGCTGTCCAGACCTCAACTACTGACTTTCCAATGATTATCTAACTGACATCAAACTTGAAACAATCTAACTCTTGAAAATTAATCTGATGCTCACTAGTGATTGGCTACAGAAAGTTGGTTGGAGTTCTAGTGACCAGTGGGGTCCATCCAGCCGGGAGTGAGGACCAATAACATTGTTTATTATTTATTTTTGAAACAATTAATTCCCTCTATGAATTTCGACAAAACAATGCGAAGATATAATTTGTCTGAGTCGTGTAATGTGTATTCGCACAACCACATTTCGGACAACTTGATCACACATGTACTTGTCATAGGAATATATAGCACTAAGGCATGAGACATAGATGGTCAAGTTAAAAGGTCATATTGAAGGTCAAAATAACAATGCAGATCAATAAACCAACGAAGGGAGGTAATAGTATATCTACACTGGCTGGTATCAAAATAAAGTTTACCAAGAAAGGTTTAGTGTGATGACGAATTGTTTTTGAACACATAATAGACGGCTTAAACTTCCTGTTTGCTAGGACATCCACAAACTTAAGGATACGCCCCAAACATGTTTTCTAGACAGGTTTGAAAAAGGTGTAAACATCAATTGTATGTCCTATCTTTGTAATATTTTTCTTAATAGAAGAGGTAGGCCGTCTGTTTTCACTATTCATGGGATTCCATTTGCTACTGAAGCGCCTACTTGCAAAGATTGATGAATCTCTTGAAAATGCATAAGCCACGTTACCCCATAAGATCAATAGTAGATTTCAGAAATACCCCTACTTATGAATTATCAAAACATTTAACTCTAATATGATGTCCCATTAGAAATCGTTCAAACTCTAGACTAACTAATTCATATGAAATGAAAAAGAAACTAAATAACATTTAACTAGGGAATGATGAAACAGTAGTCAGTTTTGATATAACTAGTCTTTATACTAATATACCAATCAAAATGGCAGCCTTAGAAGCAGTTAAAAAAGAACTAACTGCAGATCCTGAACTTGCTCATAGGATGAAGCTGCCTATTGAGGAAAATATTTTAGGGATTCAGTTATGCCTCATATCTACTATCTTTAGATTTCAAGGCAAAATACATGAACAAACAGATGGTGTAGAGATGGGATCCCCAATATCCCCTATCGTAGCAGATATCTTTATGGACAGCTGGGAAAATATTGCTCTTAATACATTTAATCCTACTCCAAAAATATGGTGGAGATATGTAGATGGAACTTTCACAGTGTTAGAAAGAGAACATATCTCTAGCTTTCTGATACATATAAACTCACTAGTAAAGGGAATAAAATTCACATTTGAATTGGAAAATGAACAGGCTAGAATTAGCTATGTTAGATTGTAAAATAAAAACGAACATAGGAGGGTAAACTGTACACCAGCGTTTATAAAAAGCCAACGCATTCTAATAGATATTTAGACTTTAATTCATCTCATCCATTAGCTATCTGTAAAGGCGCGCTTAGTTATGTGTCTAACAAATCGAGCAGTAGCACTAAGTAGTACAGGAAAAGACCTAAATGACGACATAAAACAGATAGAAGAATAGCTGGTTGGTGTCAATCGCATTTAACTACATAAATTTACATAGATACAATTCTTATTTAATTCCACATAATTACGAAGGCGAATAAAAGGTGACAGTTATTTTCAACTAGATATGGTTTACGAGACGCTTAGAAACACACATGTAGGTTTTGGGCATTAAATTAAACCATTTAGACTCACCAAGAAACGGCTTCATTCGGCGTATAAGATCCGAAACCTCAGAAACCTTATGCAGAATTCTTAACAAGGCAGGAATAAAAGTGGCTGGCATTCAAACACACAAATTCAATTAAAAAAACAAGCTTTGTCGGTTAAAGGATCCCGTAGAGCCTTTAAAACAAAACAATTTAGTTTATCTATTACCCTGCTGGAATGATTGTCAGGTCAAATACATAGGTCAAAGTAGTAGAACAGGTGCAGTCAGTCAGACTACCCGAGCATAATAACCTAGCAGAATCTAGATTAGTTGACCCGTATAAGATAAGAAATCTAGAGAATAGTTCAGCTGTAGCACTCACTACATGCAGTTACACACAACCATACAATAGGATGGATGGGATAAGATGACGGTTTTAAAATCTAATGTAACAGAGTGAATGGAGGGAGAGATTGATAACGGAAGCTTTGTTTATCGAATCAACTGGGAGAGAATACGTGTAGTAGGAATGATTCAACACCTGTCCACTCGGACATCTGGCAAATTCTACCACCCCAACGACGACAAATAGGAGAGAACAAAGAGAACTATAAAACTCAAGTTTCAAAGTCGTGTGAATACAATTGATATGATTATGAACAATAAATTTTGTTCGAAACGTCATCCAGTAAATAATACTGTTTCCCTCACTGTATGATATATCATCTAATAAACAAATTAGTATGGAATTGCATACTACCACAGTGCTCAAGTTTTACACACATACTGGTGTTTTTTTTGTTGTAAACTAAAACTTATTACGAAACTTAAAGGCGAAGTAACTAGGTTAGCCACCTATAACTGTATCTCTCACTTCAACTGCTTCTATGGAGCCAGCTATATTGGCTGTTGCTTTAGGAACTTAGATTTATGTGCTTGGCAATACCTACCAGTGTGGTTAAATAAAGCTGTGGTGAAAACCATCAACAGTTCTGTATCAAATCACACCGACACAAAGCCATCATTGAAGAGTCCTGCACCATCTGTCCAGTACTCCACCACTGGTTTTCCAATGGTTCTCTAACTGATATCGATCCATGGCCAAACTCGAAAAACAAATCTAATCCTTAAAAATCAATTCTTGGAAATTATAATAATAGCAAAAATTATGATAATAAGGTCAACGATAAGGATGAGCAGCTGACAAAGGTGATGACGATAAGAATAGTGAAGACAGTCTGATAATGTAAACAATTCAATAAATAAATTAGGTCAAAATCTTATTTAACACAAATGAAGTAGATAGATAATTAGAGTTTAAATAAATATGATACATATATGAAAGGGATGAAAAAAATAAGAATTGTGGTTAATAAATGAGGTTATATACTACTGATTAGGTGAGATGAGTAGTTGTATACCACGCACACACACAATAGTGCTTTCCGGTCAGCCAGATCGAAGTAATTTGAACAACAGACGGCGTTTGCGCTTGTTTAGGGCCGATCTCACCATCGGGGTACCCGGTCTAACTCAGCTGAGATAGCTGAAGCAGTGCAAACAAACCACCCAATTTCTGGCTGTTACAGCCAGAAGGCAAGACACAGAAGCTAACGTATATTTTCAGTTGATCAAACCGCTGTTTATATATGTACAGTTTATATTCTTTAACCAATTTTGGTTTACATTAAGCAACATGAAGTAGAATGTTCAAGTCCATATGTGTTATTCTGTTGCTAATGCAGTATTCAACTGTGAAAATATGTGAGAATAGCACTCCGTTGGAACACGTTTTCCTGTATCACACCATCACAGCTGGAATAATCGTTGTTATTACTGATAAATTTAAAAGGATTATCACATATTTAATCTACGAATTTGGCGTCAGTGGCGCAGCGGTAGAATGCTCACCAACCACGCCTCATGTGGTCCGGGGTTCGATCCCCGGCCTGTGCACTCCTTTTACCTTGCTAAGCCAGTAATATAAGACTGGTAAAGAGGGAAGGTTGGCAAAGAGTTTAGCTACCTCACCCCGTAAAAATAAACAACACTACTACTGAAACTTCAAGAAAGCTCTCGCTTGAAGTCCTCTATGTGTCCACTGGGAAAGTAAAGGAATCAAAAAGAAAAAAATTAAAAAACGTTTGGCGTCATTGGTTAGAACTTTTTGTAAACTTAAACTTTAAGCACCAATAACTACCAATGGAGTGTGACCGCGCCAGTGACCTTGAAACGCTCACTGAGAAATTTAGTGAAATCCGACAAATAACGTTGTCATCGTCAATTAAATATGCTCATCGAAGTGTTATGTTATTAAATGGGATATCTGGGAAGTTTCAGCTTACGTTTGGGAAAGATTAAGTTACTCTCTAAGCCAAGGATAAGTTTGGGTTAGGTTAAGCTAATAAAGATGACATTAGGGTTGGTTCGACTTAGATTACAGTTAGTTTAGGGATATTTTCACGTTACGATTAGGTTCAGGGAAGATTAGGGTTGTTGTTAGGGTTAGAAAACCGAAGTAATTACATGCATAGGGTGTGGTTAAATTGCTGTATTGATGTAAGAATAGAACTTGTGCACTGTGGTAGGTAGAGTATAATTTCATTGTGGGTAAAATTTATTCTGATAAAGTCTCACAGTGGTATACAGTAAGTAATGTTTACTGATGACGTTTCGAGCGCAATTTATTGCTCAGTAAATATAACTGTATACCACTATGAGACTTTATCAAAATAAATTCTACCCACTGTGTTGATACTCTAACCTAAAACTGAGAGCTATTTTTATCACATTTGAGAGGATGGTATCTTCTGTAACAATTTTATACAGTTTTTAAGTATTATTTTTTCATAAATATATGTATTCCATTCACAGAAATGCCTCATTCACGTGATTGATGCATTCGAGGTCATTCGCTGATTGGTAGTTAGTGATGCTTAAAGTTTAACTTTGCCATTCCTATGTACATTACAGGAAAGCTTGAGGAATGTCTAATTGAAAACAGTATTGTACTATCATTTGCCTTGTTTTAGTTTCAACGAAATAGTGCTGGATAATTTGATATACTTACAAACAAATGGTTGGAAGCACTGAACTCAGTTTTCGTACTTATTACCACTCGTCAACAAGACGTATCTAAACTTATGACCGAAATAATTCAATAGTGACAGCTTCAACTACATTACTGGATGACGCAGATTCAGATGTCAAAATGAGGGTTAAACATAGACTTTGTTGATGAGTAACAATGAGAACACAAAGTAGCTAGGAGGCTTCTAGGTCAACTGAATGTCCGTCAGTTCAATATTTTGCTGCAAGAGTACATAGAACCAATTTGCTTACATCAAGGTGTTTATGACAATACTTATCACCAAAAGAAAACTGGTATACACCAGAACATGATCACACCTCAGACAAGGTGTCCAGAATGGGTGGAAGTTTTGTCTGAATCCATACCATCAGTAGCTAATGGCTGACAGTCGATGTTTGGGCGGTAGAAAAAGAATATAAGGTAACATTACGGTGATGAGTTTACTAGAAGTTGGTAAAAGTTAGAAATAGTTAATAACCTCAGTGTACGGTTCGCATGATCTGAGATGAACTGAATTTTCAAAACGGAAATTCCCGTAAATGTATTACAATTCAAGTTACCATGTTTCATAAGAGCACACGAAGGTGGACGAAAAAAATGCAAAGAAGGTAGGATAAATAGAATTGTACTAGAGTAAGAATAAGCATATGAAGAATGATGAAGATTTAATGAATCTTTGAGCGCACTAGGAGTGAATCATCTATGTTACAGAGAACAATCCTTCAGCTATGTCGCCAGTAGTTGATTCTTAGCATTTTGAGGACCAGAACCCAAAAGTATACACTTCCCAGACTTCCTAGACTGATTCCATATTACGATTTGACCATCCTTAACTCTTTTCCAAATTATGACTTGTCTTGCATAACACTTGTCTCAGCCATCTCAGTCAATACAGCTACCCAACCTCATTGATCGAGTTACTCTCTTTACCTAACGGTCTACTACGCCTACCCTCAATATTACTCACCATTTTATTCCATTTAACACGGAAAATAGAATACAAACATTCGTGATCAAAGACAGCTAACCTTTTCATATCTTCTGTTGAAACGGTCTTGTCTTACAGAAGTTAAGCAGAACGGAATGAACTGTTGAGCATTACTCACTTCCTTTCATTAATAGCCAGATATTTTGCCTATACTGAAGGTGAAGGAAGTTAGTAAATAACAAATGAAACTTTTTTTCATCCAAGTCGAGATTTCATCCTCTATCAAACAGCTGATGTATCCTGACAAATGAGTGAAGTTGACAACACATTCAGTCACCAGCATGTTAGCCAACACGATTCGTTTCCGAGTGAATTTATGAGTTTTAGAGCAATCTTAATGCTGGCCTGTTAAACAATCCAACTTTTGCATTGGTTGCTTCGATATAACACCCTTACCCCCTCAGTACTTTTACGCTACTCTTCTCTCTATGCAAACTCTTACTTTTAGTGCATATTATTATTATTATTATTATTATTGTTTCCTTTAGTTCCTAGAGGAACATAGGGCTTTAGCCACATGTCTCCATTGCGTTCGGTTCTCTGCTAGAGTCTTCACCTGGATCCAGGTCTACCCACATGCTTTCATCTCCTGTTCATATGACCTCCTCTATGTCCCCCTCTCATTGAAGGCCATTTCGCCACTTCCCGTTCGGGTTCCACTCGAGCGATGGCTTGTCTAGTGATGTCACTTAATGGTTTCCTCAAAGTATGGCCAATCCACCTAACTCCATTTCTTCCTGCCTATTTGTTTCAGAATCGGTTCCTGCTTGGTTGGTTCGCTCCCATAGATCCCTGTTGCTGATCTTTTCTGGCCATCTGATCTTGAGTATTGAGCGAAGACAACTGTTAATGAAGGTCTGTAGTTCGTTTGAGATGCTCTTCATGACGCGCCGAGTCTCTGATCCATTAGAGTAGCACTGACTTCACATTGGAGTTGAAAATCCAGATTTTATCTTCATTTTCATGCTGAGTGCTGTTGACCTCCTCCACACAGACTTGAGAGTAGTGAAAGCTTGCCTTGCTTTCCCGATCCTCGCTGCTTTGATATCCTCGAGATATCTTCAATACATATCGGAGTAATTATTCAGTTTCACAATGCATACTACTTTTAAAATAATCAGTAAATGCTATCGAAAATCTGCACTTAGCAAAAAAAGAAAAACAAGATTAGGCTTTTCAACATCAGTGTTAAGTCAGCCACTGCTTCTATATGGGTCAGAAACTTGGTGCCAGAGTCACAGACAGCATTCCCAACAGGCTACTGCAGACGTTTGTCAACAGCTGCCTTCACTAGCTCCATTTTTTTCCTTCACGTTCCCCAGTGGAACACAGGGCTTCAAGCTAGTGGCTTGAAGTTTCTGTAGTAGTGTTTCTTTTTTACAGGATGGGGTTGCTAGCCTCATGCCCAACTTTTCCTCTTCACCAGCATTGCTTCTGGCTTAGCAAGGTAAAGGAGTGTGGCGTCGGTGGCCGGGGATCGAACTCCGGACCATGTGCATGGTCGGCGAGCGTCCTAACCGCTGTGCCACCGACGCACTAGCTCCATAATGAAGATCAAATGGCTGGTCAGGAAGAATTATCAAGAAGAAACTCTGGGAACAAACCAGCCAAGAACCTAGTGCTCAACAAATATTTCGAAGAAAATGGAGATGGATCGGATACACGCCAATGAGGAGACCGTTGGGTGACATCGCGGGTCACGTCCTTGTGTGGAAAGTGAATAGGAAACGACGAACTGACATGGGGTTCGAGTGTGACATGTAGGAGATCGTGTGAAGAGAAGATCAGAGACTACGGTCAATCGCGGGGCCAGGTGAAGAGAACCTCATACAATAATATAATAATGCAATAAAATACCTCTGAAGAGTCACGAACTGGGACGAAGTGGATATCCACTGTTACCTAGTTTTCAGTGAATTTCAAAGCCGTATCGGATCGTGACGAAATCCACTAATCTTTAATTAAGTGAGCATATGAGATAATTCATTGCGATTCTTATGAAAAGTCTTCATGAGTAGGATCTACCATATTGAGGTATGAAGACAGATAGTCTCCGATGGTGGTAGTCAATGGTGTTGGTCACGAATTGATAAACAGTTAGAATCTATGGATTTTTCATTTCTCGTCGGTTGACTGACTGGTCATAGTGCTCTCCTGGTGACCATAAGGCCCTGAGTTCGACCCCTGCCAAGTAGCGTTGAAGAGTCCAAAATCGGGGCGAAACCGTCCTTATGTTGGGATATTTGACTTGACGTGACTCTTTAAGTTTCATTCTGCAGTAAAATCAACATTGATAAGATTACCCCCTTGTGGAGTCTTTAAATAATTCAAGAAATACTAGAAGATTGTGTAGAAGTGGAGTTTATGAAACTATAAATTGTAAAGAGGAATTCAGGATTCTTTCTGTTTTTCTCTGCTCTCCGTGAGTTTTCCATAAATGCTGTTATTTTGATTGAACACTAGTAACTAGTGTGACGTGTTTAGTTCTTTCTTTGGCGCGTATTGAATTCTGTCAGTCAGGTTTGCAATGTGGCCACCATTCCACGTAGCTCGCCATCACAATGCGTGCCCGAATAGCTCAGTAGTAATGTCTCTGACTGCAGTACTGGGTGAAGTGGGTTCGAATCTCGGAAGGGACATGAGTTCCTTCAAGGTAGTTGCAGATACCCCTTGCTGATGAGTGCCGACTAGTACGAAACCTAGGTCGGAGGCTTCCTGTAGACTGCCTCCAACCATCTAATATCATCAAATGCTGATAATTTTGCTTTTGAATTCCAAGTGAAGTATAAGACTTCACGCTTTGAAATTTCAGTAGCGTTGGTGTTGTTGTATCTCTCTCAATTTTTTCCAGAGCTTACTATCATCTAGGAGAAATTTAGAGGTGCACCGGCGTGAAATGGAACGCGAACCTGCTGTATCGCTGATAAGTATCGCACCAGTTAGCCATCGATCCACTCAAGTTAACATCGTATCCCTGGTGGGACGCTGAATGGAGAAAAAAATGTGGAGTTGTGGATGTTCGCTGTAATATTATTCATCTGGACATTAAAAGATCTTAACTTCGCGGATGATTCAAATCTAATGTCACAGAAATTCGAAGATCTACGGACGAAAATCAGCAAGTTCGCAAGAGAGTCAGGCAGAGAAAAGAGGACTTTAGTTGAAGAAATCGACAGAGGTGATGAAGATATTTAAGCAGCAGCAGCAACAACAACAAAAAGCATCAGTTACCATCAACAAGAAAAATATACATCAAGTCCTGCGTTTCACTCATTTGGCTCAGACAGTATCACCTCAACAATAGATGACGGCACGATTGAGAATATCAAAACCACCCAGGATCGAAAAAAGAAGACCAACCTTCATTACTCTAAAGTATCCTGCATTCATTTAAAGCGAAGGTGATCGAAATTCTTCACACTACTGTCAATAGGCTGCAGAATTATATCAACAGATGACTTAGCTAGCTCCATACCGAAGACCAAACTGCCGGTGAGATAAGCTAAGCAACACAGAACACTAGTGACGAATCAACCAAGAACCAGTCATTGAACGGAGATCCAGAAAGAAATAGAGATCAATTAAACACACGTTAAGGAGACCATTGATTGACACCGAAAGCAAGGCCATCTCTTGAATGCAACCTAGGTGGAAAACAGCAAGTGTGGTGTCCCAAAAGTGACATGGTGGAGTTCGTGTGAGGAAGAGATGACAGCAATATAGGTGATCATGAAGGTAGTAGCTATTAAAGAGGACTGCCGAGAACAGGATGACGGCATGGAGATGTGCTGTTGTAGCCGTATGTTTCACTCGGAATAATAATAATAATTATAGAAGACAATTCATCTTCATGAGACGGATCATTCTGCACTTATCTAGATTCCTATGTTCAGATAATCTGACTACCCCCCCCCCTTAATCTACTGCTCTACGAAGTTGACCTCATAGTCATTGTAAGGTATTTTGTAGATCAAATTATTCTATGTAATTGGATCAATAGGATCCTTTAGCCTACAGAGTTATCTCTCACTTGATCTGTAAGTTCACATAAGAATTATTCTATGATACCTGGGCTCTTATGTCATTTTACGCAGAATATTGAAGGCTGTAAGCAGGGTTAGTGGTATGGCCTTGACTCAACTAACTGACATTGTTCTTATTGTTGATAGGCATTTTAATTACTGCATGCAACTGACCAAAATCACCTGGTCTGATAGCGAACATCTCCTTCTTTATTCACAACTTTCTCCTTGTATCTCTTCACTCCAGGTTGTCAAGTAGAACCCAAATGGGGAACAACAAATTTAGCATGCGTCTAAGGTTGATATGCAGAAGATCGTTCTAGAAGGAAATAAGGGCTTATGGGCATTTCTGGAGCCAACTATACAGGATGAAATGGCGGTGTGCTATCGAAGCCTTAAGTTCCACTCGGAACCCAAGAGACAAATAATAGTATTAATAACAACTTATAATAGGTCTCACGATAACAACCTTGTCTTTGTCTTGCAGAATCATCTTACAAGGCACCATATTAAATCCTACTCACCTAAATAACCTCGCCTAGTTAACTAGCTCGTTAGTTTTCTAGCCGGCTCCAAGCCCGGGTAAAGAGGGAGGGTTAGGCGTGAGGCTAGCAACCCCACATCATTAAATCTTTCAAACCGCTAGAGAAACTTCAAGACACAAAAAACATTTAAAAAATACAAAAACTTCAAACAAAAGTCTTATTCTTCGCTGTTATCAAAGAGGTGAAATGACACAGCGGGCTGGTGAAAGCCTTCGGGAAGCCAGTCAGCCAGCCGATGTGTCTTCTCTCAGTGAAAGCAAGAGTAAGAGTCGATTCGATTCTTCTATACGGGTCAGAAACTTGCACTGCGCATGAGTCACGAAAAGGATTTCCAACAGGCCACTGCAGACTTTCATCAACAGCTGCCTTCGCTGGATGGTTCCATTATTATTATTATTATTATTATTATTATTATATTATTGTTCCCTGGGGTTCCAAGTGGAACATAGGGCTTCAACTGCACGTCTCCACTTGCTGCTGTCTTCTGCTGTACTTTTCACTTGCATCCATGTTAATCCATACTGTTTCAATCCCTCTTCACACGATCTCTTCCATGTCACCCTTGGACGTCGCACTCGCCACTTCCCTTTCGGGTTCCACTCAAAGGCCTGACGCGCGATGTCACCCAGCGGCCTCCTCAGCGAGTGTCCAATCCATCTCCACTTCCTCCTGCATATTTGCTGAGCGATTGCTTCTTGTTTTGTTTGTTCCCATAGTTTCTTGTTGGTTCTTGTTCTTTCCGGCCATCTGATCTTCAGTATGGAGCGAAGACAGTTGTTGATAAAGGTCTGCAACAGGCTGTTGGAAATATTCTTTGTGACCCACCGCCAAGTTTCTGATCCATCCGTATAGAAGAACTGACTGACTTGACGTTTGTATTGAAAATCCGAATTTTGTTGTTGAGTGTGGCTGAGTGACAAAGATTTCCAGATTAGTTTCAGGTTGATGAATGTGTTTCTCGCCTTCCCGATTCTCGATTTGACATCCTCGTCCGTTCCACCTGCCTGCAGTTGAGACAATGCTCCCTAGATAAGTGAAGTGAATGAAGTAACCTCTTTCAAATCCCTCCCGTTGATGGTGATTGGCGCTGGATGTTGCAGCTGCTGTTGTTGTTGGTTGGTTGGTTTCATAACCTCCGTCTTGTCTGTGTTCACCTGGAGTCCTTCCTGTGCTTGCTGCTTCTTCGACCAGTTTTCCGGTTTTCACTTGTAAGTTTTCGATTTTGTGTGACATCAAATATAAATCATCCATGCGCGAAATCCAGGTCTTCTAGATTCTTCACGTCGGTCCAGGATATTCCTGTCTTCTCGTTTCCCACTGTCTGACGCATAATCCAGTCCACCACAATTAGGAATATCATTGGTGATAATAAGCACCCTTGTCTGACTCCTGTGTTTACTCCAAACGCTTCGCTGAGTTTTCCGTTGTGGATCACTTTACACGTGCCGTTGTCGTACAGCTGTTGAATAAAGTTGATGAATATTTGGGCTACGCCGTAGTACTCGAGATCAAATGGTCAGGAAGAATAAGCAACAAGAAACTCTGGCGACGAACAAACCAATCAAGAGCCAATCGCTCAACAAATATGTAGGAGAAAGTGGAGATGGATGGATCGGGCATACATACCACCGAGGAGGCCGTCGAATGACATCCACGCAATACAGGCCATCGATTGTGTGGAATCCGAATGGGAAGCGACGAGTAGGTTATCAATGTGAGGGTGACATGGAGGAGATCGTGTGGCGAGGAGGAGATGAGAGATTACGGACAATCGTGGACCCAGCTGAAGAGCATGGCAGAAAATAGAATCTAGTGGAGATGTTTTATTGAAGCCCTATGTTCCACTCGGAACACAAGGGAATAATAATAATACTCACTAAATATTAACCAACCAATGGTCGATATTTGACCTTCACTAGGTTAGTGACAAAATTGCACATGCTTTACACACACCATTCAGGTGTGAAGCAAAACAAAAAGTAGTCAGTGTATTGATTCTGAAGATTGAAAAATTAATAAATCCTCACAATGTTATACTTGTGAACAGATCGATTTACAAATATTTAAAAAAAATAGGTGAAAAGCCTTCACTGTCACAGTACACGTTTCAACATGATTTTGTTTGTTTGTTTTGTTTTTCTGTTTGTATATCATTTAATTGCTCATACTATCTGACTGCCAAATCGATTAGAGCTCCGTTATTATTAACTGAAATCTTTAGTGATCCACAACAGAAAACACTAAGTGAGGCGTTCGAAGTGAATACAGAAGAAGTAAGACAAGCTGGTTGCCTTCCCAATTATCACCCACGATGATATTCCTAATTGTGGTGGACTGGATTATGCGTCAGGCTGGGCACTGGGAGCGAGGAGACAGGAATACGCTGGACCATCGATAAGAAGACTCTAGAAGATCTGGATTTCGCGGATGATATTTGTCTAATGTCACACAAACTGACAGAAGAGGCTGGCAGGGAAGACAGGACTCCAGGTGAACACACAGAAGACGGAGGTGATGAAGATAATTAACTAACAACAACAGCAACCAGCACCAACCACCATTAAACGGGAGAGATTTGAAAGAGGTTACTTCCTTCACTTATCCGGCTAGGAAGTACGATTTCAATCACAGGCAGTTGGAACGGGACGGGTAAAGATATCAAATCCAGTCAGAATCTGAAAGTCAAGGCCCGCCTTCATCAACCTGAAACTAGTTTGGAAATCTTCTGAACTCAACATAAAGAACAATATTCGAATTTTCAACACAAAGTGAAGTTGGTCCTTCTATACGTGTCAGAAACTTGGCTAGCGTGTCACAAAAGCGTTTCCAACAGACTTTTATCAACAGCCGCCACCTTGGCTGGCTGGCTCCATATTGAAGATCAAATGACCAGAAAGAATAAGTAACAAGAAACTCTAACTGGCAACAAGCCAACCAAGAGCCTATTGCTCGACAAATATGTAGGAGGAAATGGAGATGGACAGGAGGGGCATACACTGCTGAGGAGGCCGTTGAATGACATCGCACGCAATGCAGGCTATCACTTGAATGGAATTCAATTGGGAAGTGACGAGTGGGTCATCAATGTGAGGGTGAAATGGAGGAGATCGTGTGGCGACGAGGAGATGAGAGATTACGGACAATCGTGGACCCAGCTGAAGAGCATGGCAGAAAACAGAAGGAAGTGGAGATGTGTTACTGAAGCTCTACGCTCCACTCGGAACCCAAAGAAATTATATATATATATATATATATATATATATAATCTTTGGTTCCGTAGATGGAATCCCTGGATATATCGTTAACGCCTATTAAGAAGGATAAGTGTCCGTTGGTGAAATAAGTTCAACCTGACGTTAAAGTCAAACTATGGGAGATTAACCAATCTCGTGTATCAGACTGAAATCCAACAGTCAAGTTTGCAATACCGTCAGCAAGCTAGATGATTCCCTCATTGCCTTGCACTTCCTATGGATGTTAGGTGGTTGAAGGCAGTAAACACGAAGTCTTGCCTTAGGTTGGTTTCCTGTTTGTGAGCGTATCTCCAACGTCGAAATAACTTAGTTGTCTGTTACAGTTGTACAGGTGGTCAATCATCAATCTGAGTAGCTCATTAGTACTGAAACAAACATAGTAAAGATGGAGATAATAATTTTCAACTTGATATGAAAGTTTGAAGGTACGAAAATAGATTACAAGGGGATTAGAGACAAGATTACAAAGGATTAGAAAACAATTACAACGTATGCAAAATTAATATTTCATAACTAGAGAAATAATTTTAAAGGCGAATGAAAGGTGATAGTTATTTTCAACTTAGAAAGGAAAGTTACGCAGGATTAGAATATAACTGTAAAATGGTTATTCTAAACGGATTACAAGTGTGATCAAGAGGAGCATGGAAACAAACTTAAAATAACTGATTTTATAACTGAAAAAAATTGGATGAATTGAATGAAGACAAAAAGAGAGAAAATTACATGCAAAGAGAACAAAACAAATAAAAACTGAAGGATAAGGGAACATACCGAACTAGGTTCATGGCAGTTGTAAAGGCTGGACTAGTTTCTTTTGAACACAACTCCGGCTTTTCGATGCATATGTCGAGAGTTTCCACAGTACAAAGATGTCGGAAACACACTGACTGCCTTTGGTAGATTTTTGTTTACTTTGTAAATGACTCTGAATGGCGAGTCAGTTGAGATGCTGTGACAGGTGTGTTGACGAGGTGTTCACAATTATGGCGCTTCTGACTGAACCAGTGCCTCCTCTTTTCAGCCATGCTGGATGATGTTCTCTAACACAATTCGATAAGACCCGCATAGAACGACCATTAAGTTTACAGTATTTACGCTATTTCAAGTGAAATATCACCAAACGTTTCTCTTGGAATTCGAAATTATTCAGATCACAATATCTGATCTGATCTGATCTGCTTGATAAATGACAACCAAGGAAGCAACTTTAAATGCATAATGCTATATACTACTGATCGATTAATATGAGTAGTTGTACACCACTAACATCATTGATATAAGAAATAAAACTTATGTACTGTCGTAGAGTATAATTCCATTGCGGGTAGAATATATTTTGATAAAGTCTCACAGTATTTGTTGTACAGTAATATTTACTGATGATAACCACGTTTCGAGCACAATTTATTACTGCTCATAATCATATCAAGGCACTACTCACACAACTTCCTAACTACGTTTATAGAATTCCATATGTTCTGTAGCAACGGGATCACCAATATCCTCTATCGTAGCAGATATATTTATGGACAGCTGGGATAATATGGCTCTTAATATGACATTTAATCCTACTCCAAAAATATGTTGGAGATATGTGGATGACACTTTCACTCACAGTGTTAAAAACAGAACATATCTCTCTCAGGCTTCTTGATACATATAGACTCGCCCATAGAGGGGATAAAATTCACATTTGAATCACAAAACGAACAAGGAGAATGAACCACGGTGTTAGATTGTAAAATAAAACGAATAGAAGAAGGAAAACTGCACACTAGCGTCTACAAAAAACCAACGCATTCTTCTAAAAGATATTTAAACTTTAATTCATCTCATCCGTTGAATATCTGTAAAGGCTGGCTTAGTTAAGTGTATCTAACAAACCAAGCAATGGCAGTAAGTAGCACAAGAAAAGACCTAATTAATGAAATGAAACAGATAGAAGAAGCGTTGGTATCAAATAACTATCCCATAAAATTCATTAGGAAGATCGAAAAAGGTCAAAATAGAAATAATGGTGAAACTGAAAATGATAACATAAATAAGAGAGAATATAAGGCATCTACAGTAGTTTTACCATATAAGGAGGGGACATCTGAGACCCTCCCTACATAGGATTCTTAATAAAGCAGGAATTAGGGTAGCATTTAAACCTACAAACTCACTCAGGTAGGACAAGTCCTTTAGGTTAAAGGACCCCTTTAGTTGACCAAATTAAACAAAATAATATAATTTACAAAATAGCTTGCCACGACTGTTAATTAGGTCAACTACATACGTCAAACTAGTAGATCAGGAATAGTGAGATTATCAGAACATAAGAATTTAGCTAAGGTAAGAATGGTTGACCCTGAGAAGATAAGTAATTTAGAAAACAACTCAGCAACAGCACTGCATGCATTAACACACATCCACACAATAGGGTGGGTGGGAGAGGGTGGAAGTAATATAGGTAGGTAGGTAGGTGGGGAGCGAGAGAGGCTGATTACTGAATCATGCTTGGATCATCGAATCTACACCCAACACGTGCTATAGTAATGACTCATACCGGAAATATGGAAAATACTACTACCAATCAAATCAAGCGATGAAAAACAATGGAATTTTATAAACGTAGTTAGGAAGTTGTGTGAGTAGTGCATTGATATGATTATGAGCTGGAGTAATAAACTGTACTCGAAACGTGGTCATCAGTAAATATTACTATACAACAAACACTGTGAGACTTTATCAAAATAAAATTTTACCCATAATGGAACCACTAACATCAACTAGACGTAGTTGCTGACTATCAAGGTTGAAATGAATCACGAATTAACTTTCCGATTGAGAAACTTTATCCAATTTATCAGCCGTTCGCCCAAGTAACTAGGGCAGAATTCGTGTGATTTCAAATGATTCGGCTCTCTCATCTGATTCAAACTGGATACATCATCGCCCCAATCGGGTAAGACGGTCAAGTGCTACCGGTTGATGTGAGTTGTACTCAACTAATCATATCAATCAATTAATAGTTTATAGTACTGCTATTCGTAAACAATGAAAAACGGAAGATGGGAAATACAAAATGGATGATGTCATTTTTTCTATAAATAAATAATGTGGTCAGTGTAATGTTTCTAATGCATTTTTAATGTCCACGGTATTTGTACTCCCCCCCCCCTAAAAAAAACATCAGTAGCTCTATTCTCATCACTGGTACTATCTTACCTCCTGGTAGTTCTGTTATCCTCAAGTCACTTTCAGTGTATATTGTTATTTCTCAAAGGATTAGCATTTCCGAATGAGTTGTGATCAATGAATGCTGATTAGTTACTGGTTTGACCATGAGTTGACATCAGTTAGTCAGCTATTAGAAAACAAGGGAGTACTAGAGAGCTGTTTCTCCCCCTGAGTGTGTGTGTGACTCTTCAGCCATACACACCCATGATATCATCCGGTTATTCGCAGTTGAGCAGCATATATGGTGGAATTTAGACGGACCATTGGATAGGATCTCAGTGGTTGGATGTTCTACTAGCTCTCCTTGTAACCGTAAGATCCTGGCTTAAAACGGCGGTGGATGCGTGCCGTTGAAGAGTCCCAGATAAGGACGAGACAGCGGTCTAATGCTCCAATGGTGTTTTTCTGACTACTGTCAGGTCGTCGTCAAACTTGCAACCAATCGAATTTCCCCGAATAAAAACTTGAAAAATAGTGTTTTTGTTTAAATAATATCAAACCGTTTAGGTCAATAGATTACACTTCAAGAATGCATGTGTAAGTGATAATGTACTTGGTGAAATTTATAAATCGTATATATTTGATTTTTAGGAAATTATATCCGGTGTGGGAATTGAATCATAGGTGTGAATGCATAAAATAATAATAGTAGTATGAAAAGCAATTAAAATTAAAATATTTGTGATTATAATCATAGGAAATATAGAACTTGGAACGGGTGTTCAATTATAGGTGACTTGGCATACGATATCATCAAAAGAAGGATCTCAATGTCCCTGAGAAGAACATTCCCTGCTGCATTTTTGAGAATAGCCTTTACCAGTCGACCATTACTATTATTTGATAACCTCAAGGACAAGATCCCGCAGTTGACAAACTCTCTATGTGTTTATCGATTCACCTGCTCGTGTGGAGCTAGGTATATCGGTCGTTCGACTCGAGTTTTGTCCAAAAGGGTGCAAAAACACTATCCTACATGGTATTCAGGACGAGGTGGAAGTGGAGCAATAAGAAGCGCGATCATTGAACATCTGGTCGATAATGATCACCCTATCACTCTATAGCCTCCGCCTTCAAAGTCATCTACAAGGCAAAGAGTAATTTACCCAAATCACTAAGTACCCAACTCATCCGGATTGCTGAAGCTTTGGCTATCAAATCAGAAAAGTCAGATCTCTGTATACAGAGGCATATACAAATTGAATAAACAAAACGAAAAATAAGTAGGGTCAAAGTATGAATGAGGATTATCATACTTTAGCATAGAGGAGGGATTAAGACCATGACAGTTGAAGGGGTTGAACGAACTTTTTTCTGCATTCAAAGATCTGACTTTTCCATTTCGATGGCCAAAACTCCAACAATACAGATATACGGTCGGATATCCAATGATTTGGGGCAAGATATTTTCCACTTGTAGATGACTTTAAAGGAAGGGACTGTAGAAATAAGGTGGTGACCAGTTTGGACCAGATGTTCAATTATTAAGTTTCTGATAGCCCCACTTTCACCTCTTCGTAACCCCATAGGATAGTGTCTTTGTACCACTTTGAATAAAGCCCTCATCGAACTACCGATATACCTAGATTCACTAGAGCAGGTGAAGCAATAAACGCACACAGAGTTGGTCGTCTGTGGGATTTTGTCTTTCAGGTTATTTTAGTGTAATGGGTAACTAAGAAACGCTATCCTCAGCAATGCCAAATAGTGAATGTCCTTTTCAAGGACTTTGAGATCCAACTTTCTTAAGGGGTCGTCAGCTAAGTCATTTTTGTATTCAGGGTTCATATACAGTACTTTCTTAGTCGATGAACAACAGGCTTCAGAGTAAAAAACACCCATAAAAATGGCCTCTTCATGATTTCCATGCTAGTATAATATTTTTCGGCCATTGCTTCGGAAATACTTCGTTTTTACTTGTACTCTAGTGGTGCTCATTCAGACTGATGCATTTTGGTGGTCGCGGGTGGGTGGGGGTTGGGGTGTAAGCTTTTACATCACTTATTTCACAGTATCTAAGCAGGTTTGAATCTCACACGAATAATGAGTTTCCTCAATGTTGACGAGTGCTGATAGGTGCGAAACAGGGACTAAGCAAAACGAATGACTAACTACTTCTATGTAATTTTCAAACGCCTTTAATGAGACTATTAGATACACTTTACGCGAGTGAATTCACTTCTTATCTCATGTTTCGTAATCATTGTTTAATGAATAAATTGTTGCTTTTATCGATTATGCACTACAAAATCTATTGATCGAAAGTTTATAAAGGTAGTTCGTATACGAAGGTCAAATACTTATATTTATTGATTATTTTAATGTTGTTATTCGTATTACTATTAGAAAATTGAAAATAAATTGTTTTTACATGTTTTGTTAACGTAACCTAACGAACATCTATATTAAGATTAGTTTCTAAAGGGTTTTGTGGAGATTTCGAGTTACTTCGTTGTCGATTACGTCACTGATCGATGTCAGTTAGAAAATCGTTGAATTCCAAGATTAAGTAAGATATTAGGTTTGATCGCGAGTTGATACCAGTTAGAGAATCACTGGATAACCAGTACTGGATAGCTAGCTGTTTCGTCAGCCTAGTTTGGGACTCTTCATCAGTACACACCCGATCAGAACCTTCAGGTTAAAAGGGGAGCTGGTAGGCCATTCACTTACTGGAACACGATCTTGCCAATGAGACAGGCAAGTAACTGTTCTCTTACCTATCTTGATGGGTCGTTGGACCGGATCCCAGTGGCTGAATGGTCTACGAATTCGCCTTGTAACCAGAAGTTGCCGCGTTCGAACCCCACTGGGTAGATACTTCTGAGAAGTCCCAGACTAGGGCCATTCTCTAGTACCAATATCCTGTAGTTTTCCAATGTTTCACTAACTTGTTTCATCTCATGATCGCATTTGGAACCAATGGAATCCCTGCAACCCAACACTTGATATCACGGAATGGCTGACGTGAAGGCTAGTGTGAGTCGTTAACTACGTGGAGGCCGAAAAACATATCAAATTATATGTTCACCGAAAAATCTACTAAATAAACCATTTCCTGCACCCCTAAAGCATCAAACTTTATTGTTATTGTACTTCTTATATTTATAATCGTCTCAATTTTTTCGTTTTGTTTATTTTTTTCATAAGTGTGGACATAATTTAAGCTGTATTATAACTGTTAATTTTGTGTTTCCCCTCACTATACTATATCCACAGAACATTAGATTCGATAATCTATAACATGCTAAAGTTTCCAAACTGAATCAACAATACCGTTTGAAACAAATTCAATGTTATTATTATTATATTTAATAATCTCAATTCGTAATTCGAATATTTTTGACTTTATGTCATAAATTTGGACAAATTCCTCAGGTTAACTTTGTTTTAATTTTTAATTTTATTTATATTTTGAGTAAATCAGATGCAATATTGTGACGAATGCTGAGAATTCCATTCTGTATTGTAAGTACTGTTTTTGGAATAAAGTAGATTATTATTATTTAAAAAAAATTTGTGGTTGTTATGTGGGATTGAAAAGGACTCAACTTGGACAGCGCGCAACGAACGAATCTGGTTTTTCTCTCTCTCCAGCTGCTCGCTCATTACATCTGCGGACCAACTCTGTCTCGCACTGATCGACACATCCACATTAAGATATTTTGCTCCAATCTGCTTTTCTCTACGCAGGAGCTCTCCGACGGTTGGCATCTGTAAGGTGTAGTTGAGGATTTGCATAATCAAGAAAGGACAATTTCATCCCTATTATTTTGTACGTCTATATTATGAGTATTTTGTAACTATTATAGTTTTTTTTCAATTAACTTCAGTTTTTTGTGTATACTAACTCAAGTGAACTGAATATCTTATATATACATACATGTTAGTATTCGTTCTGTCCTTTTTAATTGCGCGTATAAACATACTTAGTCGCTAGGTCCACTAAAACTATCCCAGTTTAAAAGAAGGGAGACAAGCCTTCCCGTGACATTTACAGGTTGGTAAGCTTGACTAATATAGTGTCTAAAGTTCTAGGTAGGTTCAATAATAATCATGTTCAGATTAAGTGTTGTTTCGGAAGAGACAAAATTGAGCAGATCAGACAGGCTTTGAATTGAGAAGAGAGTGCAATGATTATATCTTCACCATTCGATAGATTCTGGAACAGATGCATGCTTATTGGAGTCTAACACTTGCAATATTTCTTGGCCTGAGAGTGGCATTCGACTCTGTTAATCAGAAGGGGCTGTGGGAAAGTTTTTGGTTTAGCTTGCGGATATTAAAGAATACGAACTAACGACCCTATGGGAGATGGAATCCACAACCTACAGGTGATACTATATCGTGAGATGACAGAGGCTAGAATGTTGGAAATCCTTTCACACAATAGGAACTCATCGAAATATTTTTAAAAAAGCCAAAGAATGATCAATTAATATCCGAAAGACGTCCAGGAAAGCATTCGACCGACGGGTTCAATCATATCTCGATTGTACGAATTACCAATGCAATCGATTTCGGACAAATCTGGTTAGAGAACGAATTTCAAGGTACTGTCTTCAGGACATATTTCAATCCGACGACTGTATTAAAGAACTGGAAGTAGACGACAATTGAATGATTTCACTCGATGTCGAGTCATTCTTTACAAATATCTCAATTATGAAGATAATTTGCTTCTTATGCAAATACTTGGAAGACAAAGATTTGAATATGGGAATAGAGACTCACAGGTTGAAGGAACTTCTCCTTAGAGCCACGCTGAACATCAAATTATCATTTAATGGTGTTATCTACAGACAGTAAGATGGTTTTGCTATGCGATCAGGATTAGGTCCAGTACTTGAAGATATTTTCATGGAAAGTTTGGAAAATGGTTCGTCAAAATCGATCATTAACAGCTGTTTTTCTGTACAAAAGGTATGTTGGTGATACTTTTATCGTTTGTAATAGAAGTCAGAATTTAGGAGAGATGGGATTCTCGTAACCCAGTGGATAAATGGTCAACTGGCTAACCTCGTAACACTAAGGCCCTTGGGGTTCGACCTTGGATAGAGTTATAAATGCACAAAGACGAAAAGTTGGAAAACAAGTACAGTTTGTTTATTGCAACAGATCACTACTTGGTAATGCGTACCAGAAAGTTTATGTAGGCAAGTTGACAGGGCAGGAGATAGCTAATAACTTGTGATATGATGAATGTTTAAGTCTGGAGTTGCCGCACTGATTAAACAGGGACATTTTACCACTGATTTATTTCCTTCGGGTAGGCAACATTCTTACCAACAACTTGGCACACAGTTGGATCCAGGAGAAGCGTTCCATCTTATTTGAGACTCATCCGCTGGATCCACCTGTATTCCAATGATTGATGGTGACTCATACACGGGACCCATTGTTTTAGAATTCTGAGGTGTTATCCATTAGGATAATGAACCATGGTAGCCACGCCTTGTGTATGTGTGTGCGTGTTTGTGGCAGGTATCAGTAATTACCTATGAATGTTTCCACAATTTCCCATTTATTCATTTCCCTAAACAGAAATGCTCAGTTTCTGTCGGCATGTAATCACGTACTATGGAAGTTACAAACAGGCCTTGAGGTTTGAATTTGTCTTTTCAATTTACATTAACTGGGCAACATCGTTTCAACTATAGGTGGCGGTACGGATGATGACGTCAAAGCCAAGACAAAGACCTTCACTACTCTAAAATAAGTGTGGAGATCTGTATACATTTCTAAGAACAAGTAACAGGATCAGAATTTAGGGTGGAATTTAAACCAGCCAACTCACTCAGAAACAAACTTTGTCGGCTTCAGGACCTTATCGATCCAGATAAGGAAAATGATTTTCAATAATTTTTTGTAGGGATCTGATTTGTTTTCAGGTTTGATCAGGGACTGATATCAGTCAGAGAACCACTGAAAAAGAAGGAGGGAGTACTGGAAAACTGTTTTGTCCTATTTTGGGACTCCTCAACAGGATGCACCCACGGCATTGGAACCTAGGAGCTTTCGATTACAAGGCGAACTCGTGATGTGTTGGAATTCATGGGATAGTCATTGGACCGGTTGGTCGGTCCATGAGCTGGCCTTGTGACAAGAAGGTCCTGTGTTCGAAACCCTGCAGGTGTCTACTACTGAGGAGTTCCAATATGGGATGAAACGGTTTTCCAATAGTTCTCTAACTGATGTCATCCTGTGATCACCAACCCACCCTACACCCCCAGTGAAACTTATATTCCGATTGACCTTAAATACATGAATATGTCACCCAGAGTTGTCTATTCACACTCTATCTTGTGTTCTGAATTGGCTACTGTACATTTTATGCACATTCAACTGACAAGATTAACTAAAAAAAACTATCATTCCATCTTATACAAGTGCCCCAACCAATACAGTTTCTGATTATAATTTTCATTTGCCTTTACTGGTTGGCTATTTTTGTATTCGATTATTCATGAATTTATAATTGTGTAGAGCCTGAAGAGGCAAGAGCTTATCGAAAACAATCGTTTGCACAAAAATCATCTTGTTCTGATGATTACACTATGGAGAGTTTTAATCTACTGAAATAAGCCTATCTAATACAGTGAGTGAGTGGCCTAATTCTACTTACACAATATTACCTATTCTAATTTTAGGACAAAAAATATTACACACTACTGTTTAACGCTGTGTACAAATATTTATAAAGTTAATCGATAAGTTAAATTTTTAAACTGTGATTACGTCATCAAGTGAAAAAACGAGGAGAATTTCCTTTCACAAAAACCAAATAAATGACATGTAACTGCTTAGTGTTTGAAATCCCGCCATTATTTTCAACTCCATATTATATGTTCAGCTTTAACTATGGTACAAACATACTACTAATTGGTCGATATGAGTAGTTGGATATGACTTGTAATAACCAGTAGTGTTTTGACTGCCAGCCAGATTGACATGATGTAAATCAAACATTTCGTTCATTTCCAGTAGATTTCATCATCAGTTTGCCCTTAGATAGGAAACTAACCAGTGACTAGTGGAGTGTGTCTAGTCCTATCTTTGGTGCTGAGTGAATTCC